>KK115938.1:130755-234282 GCA_000611955.2 Stegodyphus mimosarum | reverse complement strand
AGCTGTTCAAAATTCACTTCGTCCTCCACGACGTCAGCGCCGGGAGGTGAGCCTTCGTCGGCATCGAGAGGCTTTACTGCGTGGGACGTAGGTTCAAAAGACCTGTATTTCAGTTTTTATTACTATCGTTACGTGTCTGGACGGCCCAGCAACGACACGCGGGCCGAGCTCGTCGCAGACATGCTGTGGAAGTTTCGAATTGTCAGCTTCGCCTTGAGAAGACGAGAGGAGCCCTAGGCATAAGCAAACTAATACGCCGGTCTACAGAAGAGTAACACACTCCTCTATCAAGAAAGAACTTCGCGGCGAGTTTGCGTGAAACCGGTCAAAGACAAATCCTGACCAGCAACAGTAGCCATTTCTCAACCGCCAGCCACTATTTCGTTCCTGCCAACAGAACTAACGCTGCGAAGGAACCGCGGGCTGAATGCCGTTCGTAAAAGCCAGGAGAAAACGAGAGGAAACGAACGCACTCCACTGAAGAACTCAACGAACTTAGCTAAAAAATAATCTGCAGTGAAAGAACCTTAGCATAGAGACATACCACTTTCAAATGATGGGGATTATCATATTACGAAACATGGAAAGACTGTTAAGAAAACCCAGAGATAAGGTTTATGGTTTCCAATGTTGCAATATTCATTCTTACTGCAAGGTGGGAGGATGAAAGGAAAACTACACTGGTGTGCAATAATTAAGGACGAGACGGTTTTTTCAATATAACTTTGTACAAAAGCTTTCCAAATCAACACATTTAATACCGTAAGATCCCCAATACGTAAGGACATGAGTAATGTAAGCAACACTTACTAAAAGAGAAATCAGAGGGATAAAAAGAAGCTTTATTGAAAAAGTAGCATGGAGCGCAATGCGACTGAAGGCCGAAATATCCCTGTGATTGGTGTCCAGCAAGAAACATCCGGTCTTTAATAGGGGATATTATCGCCCCTGACTGCTAGCCAGGTTTCACAGCGTCTGCCCATGCTGAGAATGAGGGTGTCAATGAGTTGTTGAGACATTGCTGCCCATTCGTCTTGCAGCGCCAATCGAAGCTCCGAAATCATTACTGGTGGTAAGGTACGAGCTGCCAAGCGTCTGCCTAGAAACTTCCATACATGCTCGAAGGGATTGAGATCGGAGATCGTGCCGGCCATCCATACGTTCAATATCCTCACTCTCTAAGAGCTGTTCGGCAGCTACTGTGCGATGACATGGTGCATTATCGTCCATGAAAAGGAACTGCGGACCCATAGCGCCTCTAAAAAGACGCACATATGGAAGGAGAACCTCGTTACAATAACGGGTCCCGTTGACTGAACCTGCGTCGAAGATGTGAAGGTCTTAGGACTACCAAGCATGATGCCTCCCCAAACGGAAACACCGCCACCTCCTTACCTGCCCCTTTCAATGATGTTGGAGGGTTGATTGCGCCTTCCCCGCTCTTTCCAGATGAGTATGCATGAAGAATCGCTCCTCGAATAAAATCGGCTCTCATCTGTAAAGAGTACTCGTCGCCATTCATTGTCTCTCCAATTCCGGTGTTCCCGGCACCACAGAGAACGCCTTCTCCGATGGGCAGGCGTTAGAGGTACACACCGTACAGGGCGTCGTGCAAACAGACCACCACCGTGCAGTCTTCTGGCCACGGTAAAACGCGATATCGATCGTCCAGTCGCCTGTGTCGTGTGTCTAGCGATTTCTCCCGCTGTCTGCCGCCTGTTTCTTCTAGCCTGTAAGGCAATATACCGGTCATCTGCGGGTGTGGTTCCTCGTGGATGACCACTACTAAAACCCCGGATAGCTGTTCCTGTAGTTTGAAATTGTCTCCAAAGTCGTGAAACGATGTTGTAGCAATTCTGAACTCTGCAGCCACACTTGTCACACTGCGGCCTTCCTCCAACTTCCCAATGATTCGACTTCGGGCAAAAGCATCCAGATGTCGTCTAACAGATTGATTATTCGCCATTTCTCGCTGAGGCAGCAACTCGGTGTGATTTTAACTGCTATACGGCGTGCAATCTCTTTGCCAGAAATACTGATCTTACACCGACAACATGCTTTATACTACTCAGACACTCCCTCATTACGTCTACCTGCATGTGCTACCGTACATCACCTTACTTAATCTCCTGATTGGTCTTTCTGTCCGCTTTGCCTCTTCGTTCAGCTGATATGCTAATTTTTCGATTTCGTCCTTAATTTTTGCACACCAGTCTATTACAAGCTGCATGAAATATGGCACCACTCTTGAATGGGAATTAGGTTTAGAGACTTTTAATTTTTTTAGTCCAAATAGGTGTTAGCCCAGAAGCGCTATTAGTTTCGAAACAGCATTTGCGTCGAATCACTTTTCAAATTGTTGCTGCCAAATATTATCGCCCAATATTATTGTCAGGACTGAGTGTTCTGTGCATAGATTTAGCAAACATTGTAAAGTAACTTACTAAGGTCTTGCTCTGGAACAGGGAGCTGAAAAATGAGCTTTGTTCTGGTGTAGATACTGTGCTGGAGAATAACTGCACTTGAAAGGCATTTAAAATCCTCTTTTATTAAATCACTCTTATTTACACACTTCCCAACTCGGGAGAGATACAGAAAGTAAAAGACCGCACTTGGGTCGAACTTAACAATCAAATAAATTTAAATGCTAAACCTAAAATAGAAATTAAATCAAAGTTTAGATTTTGTATATTTTATAAAGTGTTTATAATAAGGTAAATAAAATATGATATACTGGTTGAAATAGGGACGGTTTGTCAATTCTAAAATCATGGAAATAATATAAACAACTTGGTGTCTAAGTCTTTTGTGTAATTTTCTTCTTATTCTTTTTTAATGCAGCAGAAACGCGCAATGTTACGGGAATAATATATTCAAGCATACTATTATCCTTTTGTTAGACAGCTTATCAGGACTGAGTATTCTGTGTGTGTTCTTGGAGAACATTGTGAAATATTTACCAGGGTGTTTCTTCTCAAGTTTTCAGTCCTGAACTGGAACAGTGAGCTGATGAAATGTAAGTTTTGTTCTGATGTAACTGCTGGGCTGGATAATAACTGCACGTGAAGGGATTTGAAATCCTCTTTTATTAAATCACTCTTATTTACACACTTCCCAACTCGGGAGAGATACAGAAAGTAAAAAACCACACTTGGGCCTAACTTAACAAATCAAATAAATTTAAACTAGGCTAAATATAAATTTAAGTAAATCTTTGCTCACAGAGCTAAATCGCGGAGTTTGGCCTCTAACTAAACGGTGCGTAGCAAGAAATACTAATACTAGCGCACTTCAATTTATTTCAATATGCAATCACGTAGTAAGCACTATGGCTTATAATTTTAGCTGCTAGCTGGTCAGGCGAACGTCGAACAGAATGACCGTGATCTGAGACTAAGAGCTCTCTCACACTGAGAGGTTTCTACCTCTGGTTTAAATAGTACTTGGCTGTACTTCAAATTAGCATAAGCTGAAAACGCGCGCTTCTTCTGACGGGAAGTTGAAACAGAGAAGAGATAGAAAGATTTAAATTAAAATAAAACTTTGTTAGTTTAACTAAAACCTTACATTATATTTAAAGAAACTAAATAATGAAGAATCTACATGAATGTATGTATGTTTCTCGTATTGTGAAAAACAACGATATCAAATCTTGGATAACAAAGTCCTCAAGCAGAACATGGGCGCCTAGAAACCCGAATTTGTTTTATTGTCTATTTCATATATCGTAAAACTTTAACGAATTTTTTTATTAAAAATGCTCAATAATTTCAAAGCGAGCAGTGTTAACACTGTTAAGGAATAAAAAAAATTTTATTTCCACTGTGCGAGATTGATGTCTATCGAAAATTCTAAAGATATGGTGTTTTTTTATATTTTTAGTGCAATATGGCGTAAGCCCAAATGCTTTTGAAACGTGGATATGTCTGTAAATGAAAAAAACTCCCGCTACTTGGTGGCGTAATATAAAATCTAAAAGCTTGCAGATTTTTTTTTACGTATTTTTTGTGGCAATGCTATTAGCTCAAAGAGCGTTAGCACAGAAGGGCTATTAATTTTTGGCATTTTGCGTCGATTCACTATGAATGACAAATCACTTTTTAAATTGTTGTCACCAAATATTTAAGTCCTGTATTATATTTAAAGAAATTAAATAATGAAGAATCTGCCTAAACGTATGTATGTTTCTCCCATTGCGATAAAACAACGGTACCTAGAGCCATCCAATTTTGAATAACGTACGTCTCCACCCGAATATGAGCATCTGAAAGCCCAAATTTGGAATTTGTTTTATTATCTATACCATATTTTGTAAAGCATTTATGAGTTTTTGAGAAACTCAACGATTTCAAAGCGGGCACTGGCAACACTGTACGGGGGGGGGGAATCTCCAGCTCGCGAGACTGTATATCGGAAATTGTAAAGATATGCTCTTTTAAACATTTTGTGATACTGCTGTTAAAATGAATTTTATGGTTGAAGTGCGAAGGACATGATGTTTAACACATAAAGGTGCCGCCCAACCGGTAGAGTAATTAGCATCGTTGACTGCCGTGCCGAAGGGTACGGGTTCGAATCCCGGAGAAGGAAAAGATATCTGTAAATGTATAGTGTCAGTGCTGCATGCTTCAAATATTGTACATGTATTTCAAATATGCATGTACTCAACAATTCAACATTCAAATATACATGTACTTCAAATATGCGGCGAGCTGAAAGTCCTATCGTGTGGCTTGATAGAAGGGGAGAGGGGTGGGAGACCATCGGATCCACCTTCCGGGGGTGTTCGGCATCAAAATTGGGGGCGGAACTGTCACCTGTTAGGTGCTCAAGGCTGTTGCCAATGACAGGCATAATCTTGCACTCCTTGCTACAAGGAATTTTGTGGGCTTGGGCTGACTGACTGCATTAGACAAGTGAGCGTAAGCAACAACAACAAATAAAGGTAACTCACAATACGTTAAAAAACGCTGCTTTAGGCATAATATAAAATCTCAAAGCTTTAATTTAAAATTTTTTTTTTTTATTCTATAATTTCTTTTTCAGTTGTGGTTTTTCATTTGGTTTTAGATTTAAAGGTTAATAAATCTGAATTTAAGATTGGAATCTTCCTTTATATTCCTCTTTTTTCCTAGTTTGAAATATGCCTCATTTCTGGGTGTGAAAATATTTATAATTAGAATATAATTTTTTTTTTTTTTTTTTTTTTTTGGAACACGTTAACACTGTGCTGCAAATGACATCATTTTACTCTCCGACCTACACCAGTCAAAGACTAGCATCGCGTGATGAATCTGTAAAATCTTTAGAATGTAGCAGCTTTAGTCATAATTTTCTTAGCAACCACATGTAGTTAGAAGAAATGTTTTATGTTCAATATATAGGTTCTCATGTAAATGTGTCATGTTTTTGGAACACGTTAACACTGTGCTGCAAATGACATCATTTTACTCTCCGACCTACACCAGTCAAAGACTAGCATCGCGTGATGAATCTGTAAAATCTTTAGAATGTAGCAGCTTTAGTCATAATTTTCTTAGCAACCACATGTAGTTAGAAGAAATGTTTTATGTTCAATATATAGGTTCTCATGTAAATGTGTCATGTTATCTCTTCATTTTAAGAATTACCGAAATAACATATATGGTAGATGTTATTTAAATTCCTACTATTACTCACAGTCTCTCTATAATCTTGTTCAAATTTTCAATCCTTAATAAAATACATTTTATTCATCCACTTAAGTTCAAATACATTTTTTTTAAAACTTGTAGTGGATTACACTTCATATTAATACAGCTTTTTCCCATATTAAAGTTAATTCCTACTTATTTATTCCTGCTTATCTGAACTAAAGATATGCTGTTTTTTACTTCCTTGTAGGAAGTAAAAAGGAAGTATTGTAATCGCGAAAAATTTCGGGCACTATATTTCAACAAAAATATCTATTTTGACTGCTATCGAATGCAATTTAACAATGTTTTTGAGTGACATTCGTACGTAAGGAGAGAATGAAGGGCTTCTTTTTCCCCAAAAAATTATAAAACTGATTTGAAATGCGTTCTGAAGAGATTTTTTCGTGGTGTCTGTGCCTATGTATGCTTGTATGTATGTATCTCGCATAACTCAAAAATGAGTAGCCTCAGAACGTTGAAATTTTATTCATAGGACTGCTACAGATGTGCACCTCCTATTTTGGTTGCAATCAGCCGCACCAAAAGTATATAAATTTATGTATATATACTATGTATCCACTTTGTTACTCGGCTCAATGAACTGTTTTTTTTAATTGTTATATGTTGGTAAATTGTGCATTTTTTGCTTTAAAAATGATTGAATTATGTTGTTCTTATCTCCCGGTTAAGGTGTTATGCCTTTAGTAAATCTGCATACAAGATTTGTAGAATTATTATCAATTTAAAAGTTGTTTAAGTGAGGCTAAGCCTAATCATTTTTCTCATGGCGGCCATAATTCTTTACATTTGAAACTTAGGAGAATAGTGGATTTGTAGCCAATCTAGAGAAACTAAGCTTCCCAACAACAAAGATAGCGTCTTCTTTTCTTATTGCGAATTAAATCATGCTTAATCTATTCTGAAATTTGTTCAAGGAAATAATTGTTTAAAATTTATTTCGTAATTTTTAATATCGATATTTTGAGTTTTTAATGTATTTTTGCTTTGTCACAAAGTGAGAACTAAATTAATTGAATAAGAATTACTGAATTGTCTGTGAAAAACTGTTTCTTTTTTCTATTTTTTTTTTTGTTCGTTTGTTTAATTTCTTTCATACATCATTCTAGATTTATTATAGTATTTGAATAGAAAATGTGGCAATGATTAGATAATTCTTCAGATGATATACATAATTTTTGTGCATTCTGAATTATAAAATGAACGAAATGCACCGCTGTTAAGTGAACCTAGCACCAGAGTGTCGCTATGATAAACAAATATAGTGAAATTTAAACAGCGCATTTACTCTATTGTGGTTTATGCACTATCGGCAAAGTAGATTAATTCAATCCCATAAGTTTAAATGAAATGCAAAATGCGTATAATTTAACATTCTGTACAAGGAAGTCATGTGGTGTACACATCAGATTTTTTTAATATAAGACTTACAAATAATGACCGTTTATTAGGAATTCTCACGTGCTGTAAAAATTAATTTTATAACAAGCTATAAGTAATAGTGCATGACTGTGATAAATGGGATTGTAATATTTAACAAAAATAAGTGGCAACAGTAAGAGTGAGTTCTAAAGATTTTTAAAATGTATGGAATTAAAGAATTGTAGTTTTATGGAGTTGGATGAAGCGGATGAAATGTTCCATTATGTAGCAAAAATTCAATAGTAATAGATCTAGAACGAAAACTCTTCGCAGCAGGTCAAGCATATGTCGCCTTGAGTCATGTGAAATCATTAGATGGAATTTCAATTGAAGAACTGGACTGCTCGAAACTCACTGGAAAGGTTCCTAGCAATAATGAAGCATTATAAGAGATGGATAGAATGAGAAATTATAGATCACCATCAGCTTCATAAATTAGAAATGAAAAAATGTTATGTTAAAAAAAAGTAACTAAAATAAAATTTTTCTTTGTTGACCTAAGTAGGAATTGGTTTAATTTTTTTTATATTACTTGTTTATAGTGTTATGTTTCTAGAGATAGCCTTCATTGCGAGACGAGATGCACAACATAATATATTTTGGAGCTCGATAACTGGTGATAATAATTAATAAGAGGTAATGGATACGACAAGTTTGAAAATCATTCAGAACAACATTTACAGTGTGTATGAATAAAATAAAAGATGAATTACTTAAAATTCTTCTTGATGTGAAAGCAATTTCAGTTTTGGAATCTCAGCTAAAGGATAAATTTACACATTTAAGAAGCTAGAAGGAATTGTCTACAGCTATTTTAGAAGATAATGAAAAAGAAACTGAAGATGATTTTGAATCTGCTGAAACTCACAGTGAAAAATTTTCGGAATAGTGCTCTAGAACTGAATAATCACCAAGCCCAAAAATCATATCTTTATGTCATTTAGAGAAATTATTTCTGAAGAAAAGGAGGTTCAAGTTACTGAAGACTGAACTGAAGAAGGTTAGCGGAGATGCAAAAGAATATTTAACTTTTTTTCAATTAGTCAATTTTTCAAGATTCATGAAGATGACAGTATTACTGAAGGACAAACCTAGTATTTGCTCCAAGCGGTAATCTTGAATTAAAAGGCAATGATAGTGGTAGAAAGTTTCTCAACTACGGCTGTGAATTATAGAAGTTAAAGGTGAAGAAATGATTGAACTTGAGCATTCAAGTTTTAGTGATAATTTAGTTGGTAAGAAAAAAGAGTGTGCGTTGATAAACCATCCAATGAACTTCCTAGTGCGGTAGCTTTGCTAAGCACAATAGCTCAGGTAAGGGAAATTTCGATTTTTTTTTTGAAAAAATACACCCTACTAAATATTGTTTCAAGAAGAAAGATGAATTTAGATTATAAAAAGGAAAATGTGATAAGAAAAAAGGCTTTTTTTTATATGCTTTTGTATTGGTCATTCAGCAAAATTTTGCAAAATGAAAAATATTTATTCTTATTATAACTTCAAAACTCATACAGTCTTATGCATGCTCACTGTGAGGGGAAAACAATGTAAAATCTAATGCATTAACTGTAAAAATCAAATTGTGTATTTAATGACTAGCTAAATGTTAAAGCTAAATCAAGTAATAGAGAAGCAATTTTAAGGTGTGTCCTTTAATACCAGATCTCAACATTCTTATATTAGCAAATAAAAACAGACAGATAAATTAAAGCCAGAACAAAAAGTCTATTTGAAGGGAGGAATCATGCCCCCTTTCAAAGAGAAGCATTTTCAGAATGAAAATGTGCAACACAATATTTGAAATTGCTGGAGACAGGAATTAATTTGTTGCTAGAAGCGAATGTAATTGGAGCTATTTTTAGTCTCTGAAATTGAAATTGGCTTGCATTTGCTAAATACTGGCTTACAAAAGTTTTGATAGGGAAATGTAATACTTTTAAAAATGAGAAGAGTAAAGAACTGATTTGTAACGGTATAGCTTTGCAAGTGAATTATTGAGGTTTCAGACCCTGTTAAAAATAAAAATTAGTATGCTGGGGTATTAGATAATTTAAAAAATAATCTAAAAGTCCTACCAGGTGGTAGATACAAACTGTGCTTGCCTTTTAAATCAGAAATAAGGTTTGGATATTGTTGAAAGGATTACAGATGATATTGAAGTGGTCATTTATTTCATTGGCCTGTCATTAAAAGTGATAGCACTACAACAAAACTTAGACAATCATCTGACACATCTGCTAGAGAGGGTGAAAAATGTTCTTAAAATAATCTTTTGTATAAAGGGCCTATTTGGATAACAGCTCATTCCTGATGTTATTCATAGATTCCAAAGTTTCCTGACTGGGCTTTCTGCTGAAATAAAAAAGCATTTTTAAAGTTGGCTATCGTACCTGAATTTCAAGATTTTTTACAATTTTTCTACCCTTCTGAAAATGAGGAAATCGTCTACAGACATTGTGAGGCAGAGTTCAGTGTCAGGTCGAACCCATTTCTATTGGTAACTTCAATTCTGCATTTGCTGGATAATATGCCATTTGAATTAGAAGTCCATCAAAAATTAAAATCTTTGTTTTAGGTAGACAATTATGACACAGGTGTTTTGGATGTGAGAGAACAAAAAACACTTATTGAAAAGGATCAGCAGATTATGTCTCGAGGATGTTTTAATTTAAGAAATAGGGAAAGCTATAGAGGTTGTAAATTTGTATCTGAAAATAAACGTGTGACAAATTTTTAGGTACTGTATGGAATTTAGATAATGATACCTTTAGATGCAATTTGAATTTTGAATAATTTAGTTATGAGCAAATATTTCTATTAGCTTCAACACAAACTTTTTGATCCCATTTGTTTACTGAGCGCAGTAACTTTGTTTCTGAAAATTATTTTACAAGAAGCTTAGAAATTAAAACTAAGTCAGGATAATTGTCAGATAACCTTGTAAAGGGTTTTGAAGTTTGGCTTAATGAAGTATCTATTTTGGAGGATGCTGAACTACTGCCTATTATAGCAGATATAAATGAAACCAGTGAAATATTTGTCTTCATGGATGCATGCATATTTATTAAGTCAGTCACAAATCATGAAATAGAATTTAGTTAGTTAAAAGCAAAATCAAGAGTTACTCCTATAAAGCAAGTGTCAATAACTAAACTTGAATTGATGACATGTACTACTAAGGCTGAAGTTGGCCCATTCATGTACAACAAGCACTAATGATCTTCAAAGTAAAAGTTATATTTAAATTGATTCCATGGTTGCCCTGTATTGGCTGAATATGAGAGGAGAATAGTCAATCTTTTGTTTCATATAAACCGAACAAGTACACACACTATTTCCTGATAATAAATGGCATCATATGCCAGGCAAAATGAATTCTACTAGTCTGATTTCTTGCAGATGTTCTTCTAAGCATATATTTGATTCACATTGGTGAGAAGATCTATCTTGGCTGAGAGAATTATCTGATTGTTGAGCTATGACTGAAATAATAAGTAATGAAACCCCTGAAATTGCTTCTGATAGGAGAAAAGTCAAACTTTGTTAAATAAATTTATCAAAATATCAGTTGCATAATGCTCAGAAAAATTCTCCAGTTTTCATTCAATCTTGAGGTTAGTAGCTTGGATATCGAGATTTGTTAGTAACATCAAATCAAATCATAAGAACAGAAGAAAGGGAGATTTAATGTTACAAAAGATTAAGGACGCTGAGGTTATAATAATATGAGATGTGCAGAAGGAATGTTTTCCTTCTGAACTGCACACTAAATTCACAGAGTTATAAAAAGGTTTATGATTTCCTAACATTACCATACATTAAGTCTTTGAAGAGAAATGAGATGATAACTATAAGGTGAAGAAAAAGCAAAGAAAGCATTGACCATGCCTGTAATTATGAAGAGGCATATCGACTTAACACAGAAAGTGTAATTTTTCTGTTGGTCACAAAAGTGAGTTTTGAAATTAAATAAAATTACTGGTAGAAGCAGTTTTTCAATTTGTTTTGTGCTTAACTTGTAACATGTTGAAAATATCTAGGCAAAAAGGAAAAGATAAATTATTAAAAGATATTGATGCTCTTGGTAAATGCATCCAAAGAAAAACTGCATTTAAATGGGAAATTCCCCAACACTATGCTATTTACTTAAACAAATAATTATAATTAATAAACTAATGAAAAAATGCAAATGTCACAAAAAATGTGTGTGTGGGAGAGAGAGAGAGAGAGTGGAAAACTGACAGATGCTGAATCTATTCTTCTTGAGAGGTTTCAAGCTACGAAACTAAAAAAATGCTTCTGTTTCTCAAGCTGTCTTCACCATAAAAGCTGGGAATTCACTAAAATGCTAAGAGAGAATTTTGTATGAACTGACAGATGGCTCACAGGTTGGAAAGAAGGAAATCCAACATTGTTTGTCGGAAAATGCTAGGTGAGTAGAAGGAAGTATATCATTATATGGCCAATAATTGATAAAATATGTTTTATCCAACTTGCTAACAGAATACAAACCACACAATATTTTATAGTACAGACAAAACTGGATTGCATTAGTTGTCATTATGATTTATCTTACTTGTCTGATAGTAACATCAGAACGAGTCCACGGAATTCATCATGGCAAGGAGTGAAAGATTGCCCCTGTCGTTAACAGCTTTGAGCCCCACACAGGTGACAGTACAACTTTGCTCAGGATTGTATTACAGAATAGTACCATGGCACATGTTAATATTTAAAAATGAAACAGGAACTGGTTTTAGAAACTGAAAGAACAAGTTACTGTGTTATTAACATGCAATATGAGTTGTACAATTATGGAGACAGCACTTTGACAAAAGCAGAACATTTTGATGTTTTAAAGAAGTCTCACTTAACATAGTAACATGAATTCATGGATGAGAAGTAGTATTTTTACTGATCTTTTTTTTTTTTTTTAAATGGGTCATCGAACTGAAAAATAGCCTCTGATCTCTCTATAAAAAAACAATTACCATCTCTTCCTGAAAATACAACATTTGACATTCAGTCTTTAGATCATAGTATTAAAAAAGCTTGCATAGGTCATTACAAAAAAGATGTTCAGAATTCAAAGGAGATAAGTGGGCAGTTTCTTAACACTCAAATAAAACTGATGTTTGGAAGGTGATTTTATGTAGAAGAAGAGCTGGAGCATCAGACATCAGCAAGGAAGTTATGAAGATTCATTTTTAGAATACATTTATTGTGTCAATTGATAACAATATTGTCACAGTGTACACAGAAACTGACTATGATATTATAAAAAGTGTTAAAATGAACTGCAGAAACTGACACTGTTGATGGTACAGGGGGAAAAAAAGAACTGATGACATGGCAACATCAATGGAATGTAGAGAAGCACTACAAATTCCATCAAAAACTCTTAAACTTTGAAAGATGGTGATAAGGAAAAAGCTCCCAGCAGTTTAACATAATTGAGAATACAATTGAAAAACTGTTGATGAACAATATGAAATGAATACAAATGGAATAATTATTTGTAAAAGTTAAAAATTCCATCAAGTATGTAACTACGAAAATATCTAATTTTCAAAACTGTGTGCATAATTAAATTTAAGCATTAATTTTTTATTACCATTTTAGGATTAATTATTGGATTTTTTTAATTATTGAAAAATTTTCACACTTCATAATATATACATATTCTCTATGTGTATATGATATCAACTTGAATTTACTCCTATTAATAAACTGCAGACAAGCAATTCAAAGTATAAACTAAAATTCAAAACATTATTTTGAGATTGAGCATTTAATAGCATAAAATCTCATACTACGATTAATAAGGAAGCGTTATAAGCAATATTTAAAATTAACTTTGAAACTTTCAGGAAATAGACTACAATATAATGAATGACTATGGCTTTTGATTTATAAAATATATGGAATTTGTAAAATTATATATGGCATATAAATATCTATACAATTTGATATGGATGATAATCTTGAATTGAATTTAATATATGTGAACATCATTATTTAACTATTTTCCAAACAAATTAGTGATGAACATCACTCTAGAGCATGATCTCTTTGCAAATAATTAATAGAATGTTAATTATAATACTGGTTCTGTACTTCAGAATTCATATAGTTTAAACTGATAATACAAAAAGATCAAGCATTTTTGGAGTAATAAATACAGATAAATATTACATTTCACAACAGATACAAGTAAAAAATATAAGCATATGTGTTTGTATGTATAGTATTCAGTAATAAAATAAATGAAAAACAAATTGCAAGTCTACATTTATTTATTAAAAAAGTGTTTAATAAAATAAAAAATTGAAATTATAGGGTTTATTCAGAAATAGTTTTTACTAATCTTTTAATATTAAGAACAAAAATTATTTTATATCATCTGGATTCCAACAAAAATGTTTCTGTTGGTCGAGATTATCTAATTTCTGCATTTGTTCTGAAGTTAATGAAAAGTCAAATATATCCATATTCTCCTTTAGTCGTCCTAGATTAGACGTTTTGGGTATAACACCTGTAAAAATAGTTAAAAGTATGTTTATACTCCAATGATATTTGAAACATAAATTATTTGCTCATAAACTTTCACTACATATTTTTTTAAAAAGTACACTTACTCATCCCATGTTGTATTGCCCATCTCAACAAAACTTGGGCAGCAGTTTTATTGCAATGCTGAGCTATTTTTATCACAGTAGGATCAGATAACAACTGCAATATAAAGTAAAATCAATTACACTCACATAAGATTCTAGATCTCTCTTTGACAAAACTGTTTAATTACATGCATCCAATAATGCTTAAAAATTAAATAATTTTCCCCCTCTTAGATTTTGCCAAATTAAGCATAAACAGCAAAAGACAACTTTAAAAATGCAGTAGAAATGCAAATATCCGGGCTAATTTTAGAGTTCACCATCACAGCAACATGATACTGAAATAACCTCTTTTTATGTAACGGAAATGAGTATTTACTTCAGTGCAAATAAGAAAATATTTTTTTTTCATTTAACATATGATTTAATCAATAAAGATTATACAATTAGAAAGAAAATATATTTGTTTCCATTAAACAAAATAAAAACACATTTTTTCAATAAATTTAATACTTTTCCCCTCTAAATACAAAACTAAGTTCTGTTTAGAAAAAATATTTTAATTTTTATTTAATTTTAAAATAATTTAAATTTATTTATATAAAAAGTAGCCAGTCTATGTTAAATGTGGCCAGCCACTTTACAAAATTAATAAACTTCTAAGGCTTTACCTGTAGATATATATAGGGTACAGCAAGAAACTAATACACAAATTAAGCATAAATTCTTACTTCTTTGCAACCAGATCTAGATCCAATAGAAGAATATGCTTGAACATGAATTCCATTTTCTTTACAAAACTGTCGCAGTGAGGCTTGAGTAAGGTATGGATGAGCTTCAATCTTGTAATAAAATGTAAAATGTGTTATCAATCATAACTTAAGTACAAATTAGTCAATTAAAAATTTACCACACAAAAATGTTTTATGCAAAACAAAAATGATGGAACACAATTTTTGTTTCAGCAAAAATGTACCGGATTAATTACATGCAGAAATTACTACTTGTACTAAAGAAAACTATATCAATGAACAATTTTAAAAGCTCTTGAGTGTTTTTACTATTATGCATATGCATCTGAACTGGTAACTAAAAAAAAAAAATCAAGCAATATATTCAATTCCAACTTTTTATTACAAAGTAATTCAGTCCATTTAAAAGAGAAAAAAATATTTAGTAAACATACATAATAATTGCAAGTATGTTTTAGAATTTTAAATTTCAGTTTACATAAACTTAATACAAAGGTTTAAAATTAAAATTTCCAGTATGATTTTACAGTCTTTACTTAGAGTTTCATTAACAACTTGTGAATGTTCTAAAAGAAAACTAATACATAAAATGGAAAAGAAACTGATTTCAGGAACTGGACTTTTCAGCAAATATGTTTTGCACATTTAATACTACACATAAAAGACCACTGGCTTTAAACTAAAAAAAGGTAGAATAAATGGAGGGGAGAGGAAGAGCCGTAAAAGGAATTATTTTATTTGAGTAAAGATCTTGTAAACTTTTCAAGAATCTATTTACAAGAGAACTTTAAAATTTCAAGATGGTCAAATTTTGCATCTACCCCCTCCAATTAAATTATATAATCATTATATCCTGATCAGTTAATCTGTTGTTATAAGTTTGTGTTTTCACTATTAATTAGGAAAATCATGATTTTAATATGAAACACAGTACAGTGATACAATAAAGAAGTATTTTTAGTTCTAGTCATAATTAAAGTTAAAAATTGTGGTACTTTTCTGCAAATGGGCAGCAGTTGTCACTAGTCATAAATATACTTGTGTGAAATGTAATTTAAAATAATGATGACAATCCTAACAATGCATTCAAGATGCATTGTGGCTTAATATTATGATTGTACATGACTACTTGAGAAAAACATTAAGAGTTTCATGATGTGAATAACTCCCTTATACCAATTTAGGATTTGCAATCTTTCTTGATATAATTACTGGCTGTAGCAACATTCTGATGCTGTCTTTGTATTAAAACATAACTTCATCTTACGTTATTTGAACAAAATCTTTCACTATGGATAAATCCCTTTTTCTTGGGTACATTTAATGGTGAACTTTTTAATGCCAGATTCTTTGCAATTTAACAACTGGCAAATCATAAAAATCCACCTTGGTATTTTTCTTGCGAGAAAATGTGTTTGCATTTAAAACAAGAATAAGTCATAGTCTTTGATGTGCGTTACTAGTAAGACTGTTTTCACTGGCATACAGGTGAACATTTTGGCCACTGCTGTCTTAACAGTAACAGTATTCTAGTCTTGCTTGATTAAAATAATACACGATTAATTTTCATTTATAGACATAAGTCTAGTTACTTTTGGCAGTGTTTATTTGGAGACAATGCAAAAGTCATAATACACAGAATATGGTAGCTTATTTATAAATGTAGAATTTAAAAGAATAAAACTATTAATAAACTTACTCAGATTAATTAAAAAATTTAATGCAATATTTTGATAGCGTTTTTAATGAGGCTGCTATCAGAAAAGATATATTATTAATCTTCAAGTGTTAAATGTTGTTTAAATTTTCAATGCATTAATATATAACAACAGCAAATTTAAAATAAATATTCTTACTAGCATCTGATATGTTGTCCAGTTTGCTCAAAACATTTCCATAATTTAGTGGAAATGGAAAAGCACATTTTCATCAAAGAAATATCTGCTTATATGAACTTTCTAATCAACAAAATATTTGCAATACATAATAATGACCTACAACTATCACAAATTTTAGAGAAATGTTTCTTATGTGAGGCATGTTCAAAAGGTAATATACATTTGTGAATAAAAAAGAATGAAAGAGGCTAGTTGAACTAAACCTTTTTATTTTGAAAGTACATATTTTGGTTACAGACATTCATAATATTGAAGCATTTATTTTATCACAAGATAAGCTTCTCATACCCATGTCATACACTTTTGCCACCAGTTGAATGAGAATGCAATTACTGTTTGGTAGAATTTATCATTTTCAGTAAAGCATCGCCCCCCCCCTAAAAAAAGAGATTTTCCTCTATCATAATGCCTTGTCACTGCTAAATTCACATAACATTTGGTTCAGAGTTTTTTGTGGGAGGTTTATGAGCAGTCAATTTATATCTGACCTTGCCTTGATGAAACTTTTCATGAAATTATGATTGTTTGGCTGCAAAATACTTTGCTGACAGTAAAGAACTTTAATAAATAGCATCTGCATTCCTCAGTGGACTGACACAGTTAAAGTGAAAAGCAAAAGCATATAAAAACTTTTTGTCCGGAATAATAACAACTTCAGTGCCAAATAAGCTTATGTGAAACAGCAGCCCAATAACTTCAGTGCCGGGTATGCATTTTCAAAATAGAGATTTAGTTCAGTAAATTTCTTTCACATTTTTATGTGCTTCACTGGTGGTTGAGTGGTTAAGAGCACTAAATATTAGTAGTTTGACCTGGCTTTGAACACAGGCAAAGAGGCTAGATGCATGAATGGTTTTCATGGTTTTGTCCAAGTGTAACATTAACACAAGCACATATTCCTTAGAAAGGTTGTCTATGAAGGCATCCCTTCTCTTAGGCAAACAGCCTTTGTGTGCATTGCCACATCCAAACAACCTAACTTTTTTTATACCACAGACATACTTCTTATTGGACAAATTAAATGTCTTTAAACTAAAAAGAAGCATTTAATAAAAAAAATAAGGTATTGCGATTTTCCCACTAGCATTTAATAGACTATGAATAATTCTGTTTTCTGATTTATTAGTAGCTTCAGATTGACAACGACATGTAATTTTCATTTGAATACTATGAGCATTTTATAGTACGCTGAGTAATAATTTTATTACTATGTCAGATTTGCATAACATTTAGGCAGTGGTAACAGAACAAAAGATCAGAGGTCTCTGAGACAACAATGTATCATAAACTAAGAATCACTAAAGTTTATGATATTATAATTTAATTTTATGTACACCTTGCACAAAAAAGGGGGGGGCAGTTCTATATCTCCAATGCTACTGGAATGATTGCCAAAATTTAACTTGCGTTTTCCATGCCTTGAAAGTGCAACAAGATATATATTAGATTTATATATAGCATTGTTCTAACACAGGTATTTTGACACAAAAATCGAGCTTTTCTGAAATAACATATTTTTTTTCCATATTTTGATTCCACAACTCAAATTATGAGAAAGTGCCAAATTTTGTAAAAATCACACAAGTAGTTTTTAAAAAATTAGCTTTCAAAATTTTATCTCCTCCATGTTATTTGAATTTGGTATATATTTATTAATATCTCTTTTTTATTTAACTTATTTAATTCTTCCTTTCACATTTTGAAATTTAAGTTCATTCCAAATAAAATTCGCTCATTTTTTATTTATTTTTAAAATTTGAATTTTTAATAATTTTTACAAATTTTTCAAAAAAAACTTGAATTACAACCTATAAAATCTTTTACCAGCATCATAAAGTATATGTATTTCTAAGCATACCTTCAAAAAATTAGACGTTTTTATTGAAAATTTCCTAAGATATACATGAATTTACATTTTGTCCTGTTATGAAGTTTGGCACATTTGCTATGAGTGATAAGAATGCTAAATACGGTTTACACACTTTATTGGAATTATTTGAAAATATGAATGATGATCTTTATTCTGCTCACATACAACGAAAAAAGGGAAGGAAAATAGGTTGCTATAAATTGAAAAGTTCACCAAGTGAATTATTTTAGGCGCAAACTGAAAAAAATGCATCAAGATAAATTTTTAAATTTCTCCTCAAAATTACAAAATTTAAATATCTATGCAAAATTTGAGTCAAGGAATTGAAATATGGAAAAAAAATTTTATGTTATTTCAGAAAAAGTCCGATTTTGTGTCGAAGTACCCATGTTGGAACAATGCTATATATAAATCTAATGCATATTCTAACTGTCCACATTTTTTTTTTTTTTTTTTTTGTGCAAGGTGTACATATATGGATACATAAAAAAATTTAATATATCACATTCAATAAATATGTTGATTATAAAGTAAAAATATACTTCTAGAAATACATAAAAATAAGGATGAAAATTTCTGAAAAAATACCTGTAAAACAGCAGGGACTACACTACAGTACTGCAGCAATTCTTTTATATGTTGTATAGTGTAATTAGATATCCCAATAGCTTTAAACTTACCTAAAAATCAAACACAGTATTTGTTAAAACATAACTATGAATCAATGCACATAGTTAATTATACTTATTTTACAGATACTACAGAAAATTATAGTATAGAAAATAATATTGCCATTATTTGGATATGCTAATTTTGGCAAATATCCAGAAACAGCCCAAAATTTCTTTTAATGTAGAATTCTATCATTCAACAATCTCTTTTCAACTAACTAAAATATTTATATAAAAACATAAAAAGCATTAAAAGAAGAAACATATTTTATAAATTAGGTATGATTTTTGCATTAAATAAATAATGAAATGAAAATATACAGAAGATGGCTAAATACTGGAAATATACGTGAAATATTATTCAAATCATGTTAGATAACTTGAATACAGCTTGTAATTTGTGTAGAATGGTAGTAAATAAATGCTGATAAACTTTAATGGGAATTTTATACTATTCTTTTAGTGAAAATTGATATATCATTCTCTTAAAACTGTTTGAATAACAAATTCGAATACTATTAAAACCATGTGTAAATCTCATCATGGGATAATCTTCATACTGTCTTTATGATTCTCAAAATAACTTTTGATATGATTGAAGATGTTAATGCCAGTCATACTGCTTTCATTGAATGTGGTTTTTATCACCAAATTTACACGATCCTTTCAAATACTGATACAGCCCTAAGCAGGGATAGTTAGGTAAAAAATAATAAAGGAACATAATAACTGCTGACACAATAATTCCAACATCAAATTGGGCAAAAGACAAGAAGCATTCTGAATATTATACAGAAACCTCCCTAAGATAAGTGTGACTTGCCCTTGCATGTTTGCTTCTTTTTCTTTCTTGGAATGGAAATATTATTACCTTATGACTAACATTCTTTTTTGTTACATACAGAAAATTTAATTACACATCCACATATATTTTAGTGAGGAATACACACAAATATACAGATTAATCCTTATCATGTCCTTTTCTATATGCAGTCTTTTGCTCCACACTCAACCTTCAGTGCGCAAGCTTTTACTTTCCCTGACCAACTTGATAAAACAACTTTCTTCTCCTCCAGACATGTTTTTCCTGTTAGTCTCTCCCTTGAACATTGAGTCTTCCTTTGATTGAGAACTAACCGAATTTCAGGAATATTTACCATTCAGAATATTTATTAGGAACTCTACAATACTTGCGGCCTCCGACTCGTATTTCTAGTGTATTTCTGGGAAAATTATGAAAATTATATAATTATATTAATAAAAATGGGAATTCTATGAAATATTGATATGTATATACAACCTTGGATGCTGAAAAGGACTCTTGAAATGGTCTCTTTACAAATATACTTTTTGAATTGATGTTAAGAAGGTACTAGCTCATTTACAAATACAATTAACAGAAATTCAGACTCAACAGCGACTCAACTCTAAAGTAAGAATTCATTGCAGTGGGTATTCCTGAATTTTACAAATATTTGCCTGCACAGTTTCAAGAAAGTTGCAAATTTGCACCATATGTGATTTCCATATTGATAGGATGTACCAGCGTATGGTCCAGTGTGAACTGATTTTGTCACTTTTGAAAAAGAACAGTCCCATACAAAATTCAAGTCAACAGACATTGATCTGTCCTCTGAAAATTATTAGTGCAACCAACATATACAGCCCATAAAATTGCCTCTAGACATCTGCAAGCTAGTTATGATAACAGGTCCCTCCCCATAAAAAATAGGTATCCATTTACTATTCCAATTTCTTTATATTTCTTTCATTTTTTTAAGAACTACAGTACTAAGTAAAAAAATGGCTTCTTGTTTTTCACAGCCTGCACTATTGTATTCTGATGACTATTTGGCTCACTTAAGATTTTGAATTTGCATGCCTGATCTACAGTTTCAGATGATTTGGATATTCTCTATAAGTAACATTAGTGTAACTATAAATCTAAAGAGATGATGTTCAACACTAATGTTTAATCACATTCTTAAAAATAAAGGTCATTCGGAAATGGTCATTAACATAATCAATTTCACTGTAACTCATTGAGTGACATAAAACAGAATATTGGAGATGCCAATGCAACAATGTTATGTAGCGATTTTTGGTTAGTTTAGAATTATGGATTAATGTGTAGTTAATTGCAGTTATTTGTTAATTAATTATTGAGTGAGTAAATTATATGCATTAATTTATGCTTATTCTAAATTTTTCTTCACGAATTGTATTGCTTATGTTATTGAATCAATTATTCTTATGCGAGTTAAACAGAGTTCTCATTCTTACGTTACGCGTTCGACAGTATTAGCCTTCGGGAGAAGGAGACAATGGGAAATCGGTTGTTTCTGCGTAATATTTGAAATTTAAAAATACTTCCTTTTTATTCACATGGTTGAAATTTATACCTCTTAAAGAGAAAAAATTTACCCTTCTTATGAACCTACTTTCATGACTGTACGTTGCCCCGTTGGAGAATTATGCCCATTTAATTGCTAAAATTGTTGAATTTCGTGTCTAAAAATTTATTCTGCTATAAGAGTCGTTTTTGAGCACTTTTTCGTCAAGGTCATGTACTGCGTCCGGTTGCGTGGTAGGGGCGTGGTAGGTTTGTCGCATTCTTTCCCTCACCCCTCCTTGTTGGCGAAGGGGGTGGCGAGGGTGGAATTTTTTTTGGTGTGAAGAAGGAAAAACTAAGTTTTCGCAGCACTGTTTTGTGTTTGGCGAGATTTGCATACTAATTCACCAAATTTGGTGATTTTCGAAAATTCTGGATTCTGGACGATTAAAATCGTCATGCAAGGCCATGCTCAGCCCTTTTTGCCTTGGATTCGCAGCTGTAGAAGCACGTTATTTTTTCTTCCTCTGGAAGAGCCGGAGATGGGAAATAAGATAAAGATGAACATCTAAAAAATCACTTGAAGTTTACTCCTCCGCACTTTACCATCCCCGTGTTGGAGTCGAGAATGTTGTTTTTTCCTCATCGAATTAATACGTTGACACCATAGTGGATGCAACTTGAATCCCGCTATCCGGATCCTGCCTGATCGGTCACTTAGATCCGAGTACTACCATCAACTCGCCTGGATGAGAATAGACGGAAAAGGGAGGAACCTTTAGGAGCTCTTGTTTTGCTGCACGAATGCACTTTACCATCTTCATAGTGTCTGATCCAAGTGTCCAGATTTCTCGCCGGACTCCCTCGTTCAACATCTGCGAAGGACTGGTCGTCGGCAGAGCCTTGTTCAACACCTGTTATGAATGGGACATCCGGAAAAAAAAATCTATAAGATGAGTTAATGCTTAATTAAATTTTCAATTCTTCCCTTCAAGTGAGTTCAACCTTTTGATTGTTAATTTCACCTGAAATTTAGTACAGCTTGCGACTTAAATTCCGTGAACATGTTTCCTAAGTAATATGGTAATTTAAAATTTTTTTTAAGAGATTTGATTATTTGAAGTAAATTTTCCAGTGATGAATTATTAATGTAAGGAGTAATTATATGTGTATTTAATTTCCAATTAAATTCTATTTAACTTTTAGTCAAAGGTTTTTCTGCTGGATCTTAAATCCAGGCTGTGTATTTAAGCAACTGCTGCACTATTAATCTATTTAGGACTTTTAACTTTAACTTGGAATGTAATTAAAATTTATATATAATGAATTAAGACAGGATATTAAATTTGTTAACTTATCTAAATTTTACCTTTTTACTTTAAGTTGTTACTATTTTTGGTTGAGAATTAACTTTAACTTTTGCAAATTAAGGAACAATTAAAAATTTAAATTCTACTTTACCTTTAATTGAGTAATTGAATGTAGGAATAAATGTAATCATTTTTCTCCAACGGGTCTACTTGAATATGTAATATTTTCTAACTGCCTAAGGGATTGCTAAATTGATGTATGTAATTTTTACCTGAGTAAATTAAGAAATTTCTTGAACTAAGTAATCTCTATCAATATTGGTAAAGACACCATGCTCGGTGATTCATTAAATTCCTGTGTATTTTTATGCTGGCCAGCAGAGTTTGATAACTGCATATGAAAATTTAATATTAATTTTTACGGTGTAAATTTTTGATTAATTCATCTCGGTGCATATTTGAAATTAGCAATATATATATTATAATTCTAAATGCATTATTTTAAATAGTTGTCACCTGAACACACCATAGATCTAGAAATTTAAGTTGAAAGATTGAGTGTCTTCCTTATAATGCTGCAATAAATATCCTTGGTTATATATATATATTTGATTCAGAGTTTTTCTTATGATGACTTGTGTGAATGTTTTTAACACCAGTACTCCTGCTTGGTCTTAGGGGTTGTTCGGGTTAGTTTTGAGGAAAGATAAACACAACGCAATTAGAATTTGGTTTTTGATATTATTGTAGGCTAATTATTGTAACAGTTAGTATTTAACATTTGGTACCACAACATTTGGTGACGTGAAAATTGCCACAGAACAACAAGAAAATGCACAATTTTCATAAACTTGCAAGACTCATGTTGAAAGTTTGGACACAGAACTTTCTTCTCCATCTACAGGAGTGAAAATTAGCAAGTTGCAGTAAGAAGACGGTTCTGTTACTCAAAGAAGGAGAAGGTAGCTATAAATTCAAAGGAGAAAGGATTTTAAACTAGTCCTGCAAATTTATGAAAATTATGCTCTTTCTTGTTGCCTTAGCATTTTTAATAGTTGTTATTCAGTTACAGGAAAAAACATCATGGAAAAAACAATTCAAGGGGACATCATAGGAGAAAAAGAAAAGAAAAACATTAGAGTTCTAAAAAATTATAATATAAAAAATTGTTGGACAAAATAAAGCAGTTCAAAAACATCAGAGTTTTAAAAAACTGTCGTAGAAAATATCATGGTAAAAAATAAAGCATCTACAAATCGCCATCTGATGATAATGCCACAGACATGTGCTTTCAAAGTTTTAAAGTTTGAAATACATGTTTGCATAATGATTTGTAAGTGCTAGACGGAATGAAGACTATTTTCGGCTATATTTCATGTTTTTTTAGACTAACAAATTTTTACTGAAAAAGCATGAAATTAAGCATTTGAAAACTAAAAATGATTGGAAAATCAATACTATGTATAGCATTTAATAGAGTTTTAAACTTATGTAATTAAATGTTAAAGGCCATTATTGAATTAATCTCAAATTAAGTTGGAGTAGTAGTAATCCCTTTTGTAAAGTTGGATTAGCAAGACAAACATGAATTTAGAACTTTTTTAAGTCTGAAAACATGTTTGTGATGTTATCATCATGTGATAATTGTTGGTGCTTTATTTTTTACCATGATATTTTCTACAATAGTATTTTAAAACTGTGAAGTTTTGAACTGCTATATAAATCCACTTTGGTGGCAGAAAACATTGAACCACTTTATTTTTTACAAGAATATTTTATCTTTGCTTTCTTTTCACCTAAGATGTTTTGTATTACAGTGTTTCCCCCCTTGCATTGTTATCTCTGCAATATGTTTGTCTGCAATGTTTTTAGCATCATTTTTGAACTCAAGTATAAAGCAGACTTCATGAAGCATAAATCTGGATACCTTACCAAAAAATAACAAAAAATTTCAGACAAAGATTATTAAAAATTTTTGATTCATAATATGTCTTTCCAAGATTATTATGATGAAAGATTCACTAACTGCAAGCAGCCACAGAATTTAAGCAATATATTTATATCTCTAATCTGAAAGAGAAACAAGGTCCCTTGGATGAATGTTCATGGCAAAATTAATGGGCAAAAATTGGTTAATAGAACTCTAAAAAGAGTCTTGAAGTGTACATGGTTAATGAGTGATTCTTTGAAATAATCAAATATTATAAAATGATAAAGAGATTTAACTTATTCTCATGAATTTTGTTCATAACATATTAAACTATGAAAAATGACAGAAAAGTTGTTCAAAAGACTTGCTTAGAAACATATAGCTTTTCTCCTAATACAACAATAAATTTTTTGACTGTCGGTCACTTTTTTTTATACTTCTAATTCATAATTAGGACCCATATATTTAGTAAACGATTCACAGTTTTCAATTTATTTCAAGTTTTGGAAATTTAAACTTTTGTTCATTTCATTATACTTTGCATTTGCTTATCCTATCAATGTCTGATATTTTACTTTTGTGCAGATTGACATGTTCAAATTAAAGCATCATCTACATATTTTGGCAGGTAAAATGTATTTTCTAGTTACAAAGAGCTAAGTGTTACATTTTGAATATTTTTTACTTTTCTCCCTAAGCCCTAATCTGCTGAATAAGCTCATATCACTCAAGGCCCAATTTATTATTTATACCCAAAGCTATCCTCAAGCGTAAATGATATACAAACAAAAACTTGCCCTCATAAGTGAGAGCCAAATTAGTTATATTCACTTTTAGTATATATATAGTTATATTTCACTTTGAATTATTAATATGTTTACTTTATATGGAAGTAGACAGCTCTAATAGATTTTGCCATAGTCAAAAGAACCCAATTCACTTTATACTGGGCACCTAACATAAAGGTCACCAAGGGTGCTAAAAGTACTGGAGACATGCCTGCTTATATTCAACTAAGAAAACTGAATTTTTACTACAAGGGACAATCAAATATGAAAAAGCCTTTTCCTTCTACAAAAATTATGCTACAGGAAAGACGTTTTAAAATAATTTTTCTGCAATTTCCTCCTTTTACTACACTGTTTCCCAAATGTTTTTCAAATCTTTTTCATTCTGTGAGAACAGAATTACGCTGGGCAGGCATCAAATCAGTTGCACACAAATGCTTGCACACTTTAATTTCGGTTTGTAATCAAGCACCTATCTTTCCTCAAAGGTAAAAATTCCCATTCTTCTCCAAAACTAGTTAGAAGAATTGAGAAAAGCAACTTATGCAGCTTTTTGATCATCATTCTAGTCTGATCATCTTCAGGGAAGATGATGGCAATGAGCTTGATTTGTAAACAAATCACATTTGTGTTCAGAAGACCTTTTTCTTCTCAGCATTAATGTAGTGTAAGCATTAATGAAGCATTAACAATGTAGGTATTTTAGCTTTCAGTCACATTTTAATTTCATGAGGTGATTACTAAAATTCACTTCTTCTTTGGGAAGAACATGTCTTCCTTGAAGAAGCAGGATAGCCATGTTCATCTCTTGCAAATCCCAAATCATGAAAGAGGCTAAATCAAACTGGAGATACTTGACAGCCATGAAAAACACCAGAACAAAATAAAGCATCAAGTGGTTATGGTTTTCACAGAAGTAACACACTTTGTTTACAATAAAATAATTATCATTAGAATAATTACATTCAGTGACCACAAACTAGTATGCAAACAACTACAAATTAGTGTGCACTCTGAAAATTCCATTAAGACTCTTATGCAGAGAAAAATGCTAAATAATTGCATCAATTACTTAGCAAATGTTAAATGGGAAAGTCAAAAGGAATTAATTAGCATGCTGTTTGCACGGATTATAAGTTTCAAAACCTTTAAAATCATTTCACCCAGACAGTTTGTTTATATGCAAAAGATATCAAAAGCACCAACAATTTTAATATAAATTATTTTGTTCAAAATTTATCAACATATGTAAAACTTAATATAAAATTCTCTGGTGCTGTGATAAGGAGCATGCCTCGTGTCCCTGTGCGTGTGCCGAAAAATACGGCAACCCTAGAGAGACGAAGACCGGCTGTTCAAGGTAGTTGCACGCATATTTGAAGTCTTGAAATAAAGATCAATTTTTGCTGTGTAATGTGTCTTCTGAAACTTCTTGATTAATACAGACAGAATATTTAGTGAAATAGATGCAACTAGAATTTCATGGAATTTACAACAATTCCCTACAATGGTGACATCTGGACTTTGCTAAATTGGGCGATGTGAACAGCTTGCAAGTACTTTCGATTTTGATAGATCGCCATATCAGACTCCAGACCAGAACTTATGGATTAAATCGATTTGTAGCCTCCAGATCACAGATGAGTAGCAATTATAGTTTATTTTATCATTTTGTTTTCTACTTATTATTCGTATTTTATTTTCTGTAGTAGAATTTTTACTTTCATTTTGGTTTAAACCTTGCACAATGTCTGAAGTATATGCTGTCCAATTCCGGTTTATAACCGATCAGACCCAGCTTTATGGTTTGTTATATGTGAATTTTGCTCTTGCCACCCCCAAACCTATCACAGAATCAATTACTAAATATAATTATGTAGTTGCTCATCTTCCTCCAGACATTGCGTCATTAGTTTGGGATATACTTATCAAACCAGACCCAACCGATCCTTATACAAAGCTTAAAACTGAGTTAAAAAACGGATCAGGAGAATCATCTATGCAAGAAATTCGCCAGTTATTATTTGGAGAGGAATTAGGCTCTCGAAAACCTTCGGATTTGCTTAAGAATATGAAACGATGAGCGGAATCCTTAAATGTTCCCGATAACTTAATGTTAGAATTATTCCTTCAGCATTTGCCTTCGTCAGTTCAGTCTATTTTAGCAGTGGTTTCTAATTTAACTTTAGACAAACCCACAGAAATTGCCAACAGAATCTTAGAAGTAAACTCAACCCCAGGGACTAATGCCGTTTCTCATACAGTCGATCAATCTATTGAGGATAAATTGTTTAAAGAAATAGAAAAATTAAGCAAACGTATTGATGGTATTTCCTTTTCTTGATGTCGCTCGCCCAATAGTGGAGATTGCAATAAAGGAGCAGTTCCAAAAGGAGAGATTATTCTGTTTGCTGGTATCATAGATGTTTTGGAAAACGGATGTAGAGAACATAAGTGTATCAAACCTTGTTCATGGCAGGGAAACGACACCAGCAAAGAATAAAGGCGACTTATTCTTTGCCTCAAATTTCACGTCGCCTGTTCCTTTGTGACCAGGGAAAAAACATTTTATTCTTGGTCGATACCGGCTCTAACGTGTCCTTACTTCCAGCAAACAACTCACAAAAACGAAACTCTCCCCAACAAATACTTCTTGCTGCTAATTCTTCAACTGTCCATGTTTATGGTCAAAAAACACTTTCTTTGTATTTCAAATTAAGACGACAGTTTACGTGGGCTTTTCTTATAGCAAATGTTATTACACCCATTCTCGGAGCAGATTTTCTCTATTTCTTTGAATAGGTACCTGATCAAAATGAAATAAATGCCTCAAAGATTTAAAAAAAGTTTCAGATTGTAGGCTGCGTGAAAAATGCAGATATTTATTCAGTAAAAACTGCCTTCAATGATACGCCTTATCACAAAATTTTAAAACAATTTCCTTTCATTTATAAATTACCAGATCCTAATTAACCTGTTAAACACAACAGTGTCCATCACATCATAACTAAAGGTCCACCTGTGGTTGTGAAACCTCGTCGCTTAGCCCCAGATCGCTTAAAAATAGCAAAGCAAGAATTTCAAACTATGATGCAACTAGGGCATTTAAGACCATTGAGAAGCAATTATGCATTCCCACTTCATATGGTTCCAAAAAAGGGAACTTTAGAATGGAGAACCTGTAGGAGATTATCGTGCTTTGAACACACAAATGGTAAATATCCTATTCCATGCTTAGCTGAGTTTACTGCCTCATTGCATGGTACTAAAATTTTTAGTCATGTTGACTTGATCAAGGCATATCATCAAATACCAACCAACCCCACCGACATTCACAAAACCGCCATATGTACACCATTTGGTTTATTCGAAACTACCCGTATGCAATTTAGTTTATGTAACGCATCCGTGACTTTTCAACGTTTTATAGATGAAGTCACGTGAGATTTAGAAGGTGTTTATGCTTTTCCAGACGATTTGCTCATAGCCTCTAAAGATTCTGAGGAATACTGCAGCCATTTCAAAACTTCAGGAATACGGACTTTGCATAAATGTTTCAAAATGCACCTTTGGTCAAACATCTATTGATTTCTTAGATTTTCACCTTAGTGAAAACGGAATTGAACCACTTCCTGACAAAGTCAAATGTATTTTAGATTTTCCTCAACCTACCACACTCACTCAGCTTTGCTGATTTTTAGGCATGTTTAACTTTTATAGATGTTTTATACCCAAAGCAGCACACATTCTTTCTCCTTTAATAAAACTGTTAGAATGACATATCAATAAAAAGAAATCTCATTCTCGTGTTAAGCATTTATCCTCACCATTAAATTGGAACAAAAATGCTGAATAAGCCTTTATTGCTGCCAAAAATGTCATTGCTCAAGCTACCCTTTTGAGACACCCTATTCCTGGAGTCCAGTTAAGCATCTGGGTAGATGCTTCAGACGTCGCAATAGGTGGCACTCTTATGCAATTGTCTCAACAAGCATGGGAACCTATAGCATTTTTCTCTATGAAACTGAACAAAAGCTAACAGAAATGGTCCACGTACGATAGGGAATTATTTTCAATTTATTCTGCAATTAAGAAATTCCAACACAAGTTAGAGGGCAGAAATTTCCAAATTTATATGGATCAGAAGCCGTTAATATATGCTTTTAAGCAGAATCCTCACAAATGTTCACCTCGGCAATTATGCCATTTAGATTTTATTTCTCAGTATTCTGCCAATATTAGGCCTGTGCAAGGTTCTAAAAACATTGTTGCTGATGCTCTTTCAAGAATACGGTGTCCATAGACCATGTGAAACCAGCCTATTTGCTTTCAGACTGAACCTGAACCAAAATCAGATGGAGACTTAAACACACAAACTGTCACAAGATCGGGAAGGCATGGGCACTTTCCCAAGAAACTTGCTTCTTACATTACAATTTAAAAAACTGTTTGAAATTTAATTTTTCGACTATTTATTAATATTTTATTTTTATATGTATGCATTATTATCTGTTCATAATGTTGAATCACATTTTGATTTTTCTAATTTCATATCCTAATTTTGTGTTAAAAAAATACTCGGCAGCACGAATCCTCATAAATATTTCATCATCCGATGTTGTTCCTTTGAATTGCCATCAAAGGAATTGGGGAGAAACTCTGTGGTGATGTGATAAGGAGTGTGCCGAAAAATATGGCAACCCTAGAGAGAGGTGCAGTGACGAAGACCGGCTGTTCGAGGTAGTCGCACACATATTTGAAGTCTCAAAATAAAGATAAATTTTTGCTGTGTAATGTGTCTTCTGAAACTTCTTGATTAATACAGAGAGAACATTTAGTGAAATAGAGGCAACTAGATTTTCACAACAATTCCCTACAATTCTACATGCTTGAAAATACTTTACAACATCCTGCTTGCTAAGACTTTTTTGGAACTATCAGAGATCAAAACAAGAGCCCTACTACAGAACTGAAATAATTTCAATAACACTTGACAATAACTTTAACGTAGTTTTACACACGTAGAATTGCATCTCTGCTAACATATAATGCAATTTTAAGACTATCACTATTTGTAAAACAGGTGATATCTTTCAGTAGTGGTAGTAATAAGAATAACAATGTGAATCTCATCAAGAGATGCAAAATATAGAAGGGGTGTACCTTCCTAAGAATTTTGTTGATAAGAGACAAGACATTCTCACGTTCGATTTTTGTGAACGGCATTTTGTTTTTACCCAAAACACAAACTGTCAATTTGCTTATTACCAATGTATTTATGTTGGTCTCAATGAAATCAGGAAGCATTTTCTCATATTCTCTGGCATAAGAAGTGTTACATAAGGGATAATGTCTGAAATTTAGAGGGGAGAGAACAGATCAGGTCCCTTTCCTCCCTCACCTATGACAAAAAGATGGTCACCAGATTCATTTATTGTAAAATAAAATGAAAAAAAAATTATAAAAAATAAAATCATATTTAATTCAAAGATGCTATTTCGAATTTCTCACAGGATCTGCATATTACATAGCTACCAATTCTCTTGGCTTTACCAGGATACATTTGTTTTTTATCATACGAGGGTTGCTATTTATATTTCTGGTGTAATCATAAAAAAACAAATCTTTATGATAAAAATTGATTTAATTGTTTTTCAATATATTCCCCAAGAAGATCAATACACTTTTGAATGCGTTTAAACCAATTTCCAAAGCAATTTTTTCACTCCAACTGAGGTAACTTCAAAACATGTGCTTTAAATGTATCAAAGCTTCTTCAGGTGTCGCAAATCGCTGACCACGTAATTTATTTTTGATGTGAGGGAATAAAAAAAAGGTCATTGGGTGCCAAATCAGTGCTATATAGCAGATTCAAAACTTCAATTTGATGTTTTGGTTTGTCAAAAATTCCTTTGCTTGAGCTGATGTGAGAGAGCTCGCGTTGTCATGATGAAGAATGATTTGTCTCTTTTTTCTGCTTTTTTCTAATTTCTCTGAAGACTTCTGGCAAACAAATAGTCGTGTATCACTTGGAATTGACCATCCTGTGCTACTCTAATACCACTGTCACCATGTGATCAATAATGTTAACAGGCAACCATTTGCTTCGACGTGCTTCTTCTGCAATCAACTTTTGTTGGATTTGGTTCGTCTTGGAGGACTCATACAGTTGACTGCTGTTTTGTTTTGGGCTCATATACAAAGGTCCATGATTCATAACCTGTGTAGGTGTTATACACAGCCTTTTATGCACCTTGAACATATTTTCCCTGCACCAATTGACACAAGTCTTCTTTTGAGCATTTGTCAGATTATGCGGGATCCAATGCACACAAATCTTTTTTACGGTCAAATGTTTATGTAATATCTTATTAATGCTTGTCATATTAACGCCCAATGTACCATGATGATCTTGCTTCATCAGTTCAGGCACAGCATTGCTATTTTCTGGCACAACAACAGATTTTGGACGAACTTCACAGAATTTGTCCTGGAACAAGTCGACCACAATTGAATTTGTCATACTCATTTTCTACAGTGTTGTAGGATAGTGTTTTATTGCTGTATGAAGAATCTTGATAATCCACATTGAAAGTTATGAAAAATAATCGCATGAAAATGTTCACGAGTCGATAACATTTTTTTGTCTGAGATGAATTTTTCAATTTGCTGTAAACAACACAAATCATGTTAAAATGGCAAAATTTTATGAAGAAGTTATGGTTAACACTATTAGACCTTTGAATGGAATCATCTGCAGTTGCCTAGTAACACTTACTGTTGTCAAGGCCAGAAATATAAATAGCAACCTTCATATCTCCTAGTCTTCTGGTAAATCCCAGAATCTCCCACTTTTCCTGGGCTTTTATTGAGAAAAATGTTTCATGCCAGTATATGAGAGATACTGAATTAATGAAATTTAAATTGGGCAAATTCTACTCCTACCCTTGGTGATTTTCAACATAATTTCTGTTATTAAATTTTACTTGATATGAGTTATATTAATCTACAGTAGACATTTGAAAATTTTTATGAAGCTTCAACCAAACTTTAATCACCTAACATTTATATTTAATTTTATTTAACATCACTATAGAAGTACAATATTTAGTTTATTTTCATTATACTTAAAGTACTTTTACAAATAAAAAATTTCCTTCCCTACTTAGGATTTTTTCCCCAGTATAAGTGTAAGAAAATTACAAAACAAAATTAGCCTATGAACATAAAATTTAGAATACCTACTTAAATATTAATATATTTTACATCAGAATCATATTATAAATAGGTTCAGTAACCTGAATTATGCTTCATAAACGAAATTAAAATTTGGAGTAATCCCGAAATGGTGTCATCATGCAATATAAAAACCTCCCAGAAACTCCAGGTTTTTCTATATTTCAAGTTCGGCAGCTATGAAGTTACAGATACTTATACAAGTTTTAGTTACACAGGCAAGAAATTAGCCTTGAAATTTTTATTTTTGATCTCCCCTCCCTAAGATTATTAGAAGACTAGATGTACTTTTAATTGAGTAAATTTTACTTTTAAAACGAGAGCAATTTTTGACAAACAATCTTTTGCAATATTAATGATAACATATGAAGAAAAACAAATGTAATTTCTCTTTGAAAACTGATTTTAGTACAATACCTTCTTTATACATTCTTTCTAACTGTAGCCAGCTCTGCTTTCTAAGCTCAGCATTCATAGGGTTGTCAGGCTTCATGCCAGCAGATCCTGGCCAGTGAATGAGGTATAAATCTAAATAATTTAACTGTAGTGTCTCCAGAGACGATAAAGCAGACATTTTTGCTTTTTCTGCACCTTGATGAGTAGGTCCTATAAGAAAATATTTACTTTATGTACTTACTGAGAAAATTGACAAATTTTCTATTTGTTGTTGAAAGAAAAAAACTAGAAAAACTAGTAGAAAAATCTGTGCATACTTTATATATTATGCAAAAAATTATAATAATTAAAAATTTATAATGATTAAATATTTTTATCTCTAAAATAAAAAAATAAAAGAAATAATATTGAACAAAGACCATTTAAAATTTCATTACTTATCCTAATTTTGAAATTCTTATATTAGTCCTTCCTCCCCCTCCCAAAAAAGAACTTTCAGACAGTAAGCACAGATTGTACCAGCGAGACTAGCTTCAGAAATGCATCTCACAATCTAACAACACACTAAGTTTATTTAGCTGGCTAAGAAAATCCAGATCTAGTTAAATGTACGTTCTCCAGTTTACTTGCCTCTGTTTATAACCTCCATTTTGCCAGTACAAGCAAATTAAAAGTTTTATTTAACTCATAACAATATCAGCGGTTATGTCTGACTTTCAATAGTTCTATTTAAGATTTTTGATTTTACAAAACAAAATAGTTGCTACAAATTCATTAGAAAGTATACTTTGAAAGCAGATCATTTTCTAAAATTGCAAAATATTCTACATATAGTATGTTCAATGCATATGAGCAAAGACATTGATTGGCAAATGTGTCCTTCTTGCTAGGGAGAAATACACACTGAAAATAAATGCAAAGCACATAGTCAAAATTTGATATCTTTCTGAAGAACACAACACCTATTAAACTATCCAAAAATGACAGTGCCACAGCTTCTTCTACCAACCATTTCAAGCCTCATCAAAATCTCATTTTAGCTTTACAATACCTTAATAAAAGGCACTGGAATGAATGATACTGTAGTATACAGTAGTATCTTCTTTTTGAGTAACTGAAAAGTTTAATGCTTCAAACATATTTCAGGCTCAGCATACTTTCAGATGGTTCATTAATGACGAGTAGCATGCTATCACACCTTTTTCATTTTTAGTATAATCAATTAATAAATTATCTTAGACATTATACATTTCATTATGAAGTATGCTTAAATAAATAAAATCTAACAAATAATTTTACTTTGCTCTTTTCATAATGCATTTAAGGTGAAATTTAAAGCATTTAAGGTGAAGCTTTTGTCTTTAGTACCAGGTTTATTAGATGCATTTTCAGGTTTCTCTACATTTATCACAATATAATCCTGGTGAAAATCAAGGAAAATCTGTATTCCACTGTAAGGCAGAATAACTCTGATTTGTACTTTTGATTATTTTTATACAGGGATTATGCTATGTTGCAATTTGAACATGTTAATATACACATAGGCTATCTGCATGACAGAAGGAATGCTTTCATGAATTAAGGAAAACTTTCCTCTGTAAGCTCGTATTCACATGACAAATTAGGAAAACCATAGAAAATGACCATGATGCAAGCCCATTTGCCTGGAGTTGAACTATTAGCATTCCGTGATCTTAACCACTCTCACTAGTGAGGATTTATACAGATTAACTTCATAAAATAAGGGTCAGGAGAAGTAAGCTTGCTGGCATAATAACATTACATGAAAATTATGCCATATTCTAAATTAAAGCATATATGAAATAAAAGGAAATTATTAGTGCTTTATTAGAATTCTTAATGCTTACAGTTTTCCTTAATATTCTATTGTAGTATAAAAATATGGTAAAATATTTACATGAAAAAGTTCTAAAAATGAAATTTCCATCTATGAATCTAATTCAACAACTGTGTTAATAAAGCTTCTAAAGTCTATTTTACAATGGGATATAACTGAACTAAAATTATCAGTATACATAGAATTTTATTTTTACCTCATACTTTAATTTTTAGATCTACATATAGCTAGCTATTCATATCCAGCATCTTAATACAGATAGCTAATTGTGGACCTAAAAAACAAAATACAAGTTCATATAAACACAGAAAATCATATTTCCATTTTCTATGCGAAAGAATATAAAATGATTCCTTTTACAGCTAAGAAACATATGCATATCTATTTGTTAACATCTGAAAACACTATTTTCCACTACATGAACAAAATTATATCTTTTATGTGTCAAAATCCTATAAGTTCTTTCATTATGTGTCAAAATAGAAACTGCTGCCAACCTATACGCTATAATACATAATACAAAGTTCAAGATCTAGATTCATGGGGACTTCAGTGATTTTGAATTTCAGATTTGAAATCATCAGTTTGAATGTAGTTAGATGACAAGTAGAATTATAAAATTAAAAGTGTGAAATAATTGTTCAAGGAATAATGTAGTATTTATGAACTTAAATGAATCAAAATTTCGAAAAAATGCTCAATATTTATTTACTTGTTTTATTAAACATTTATTTCAATGCTAAGTTATTTAAGTTTCATTTTTTGTGCTAATTTTATAGACAGATATAACTGCCATGTGAAGAATCCCAGCTCAAGTCAATTGAAATTTTTCATTCTCACCATCATGTTGAGAATTTCAGTTTAGGTCAATCAAAATTTTTCTTCTCAACAACCTCTTTGTAACTTTCTTCACTATCTGCAGCAGATATCAGAAACTCAAAATAAAATCGAAAATTCAAGCTTTAATTTTCACGAGATGCTGTAACAGTAACAGCCTGGGAAAAAAAAAAACATACTGAATCAAATTAGAAAGTTAAGGAACAAAGTAATTTCCTATGTTAACCAAACTTAAAATTCCTTGGAAACAGCAATGTTTCTTTTAGCATATGGAATTTCTTAGCTAGCATCTGTTACACACTGCTGGTGATGTATCATGAGATTGGTTGCTCAAAACATGTTGTTCTGCTGAATTTTAACTTGTTTCTATCGCATGCTGAGGAAAGTAAGCCTGAATTTTATTTGCTTAGTGATTTATTATACTTATGTGTATTTGTCTCTCTGGGGAGACAATTTATTCAGGGATCAAATGCTCAAGGCCTATTTGATTCCTGAATAAATTAAGTCTCCCCACAGGCTTAAGGCATAAAAATGAATAACAATTCAGTTATTCTTAACTCAAACAGCACTAAATGTAATCTTTTAGCCTATAAATATCATTCACAAAATCAATTTTTTTGCATATGGAAAAAAATTCCATTAAATTTCTCCCTCTGAACATATTCAACACTTTGCAGCACAATTGGCTGAAGTCTGTAACCTTCACCAAGAATAACGTCAACATAAATGTTTACTATGTTGTTGGTATTCAATTAAAAATATTAAATATAAAAATGTTTTAGACATGGCTGCATGAGTCATTTCTTAAGCAGTTATGAGTTGATAATCATGCGATAGTGAAAGCAAAAAATAATAAAATTATTTCCCAGGGGATATAAATTATTCAGTAGCTGTAAAATCAGCAAGAACTTTGGTGGAATGCTTAGGTTTGAGATGTATGCCAACCAAAAAGATGGCTAGGGAGTAAAATTATTGATTATACAGATTTATGCTAACAAATTATTTTGTTTTTTCAACATGGAGGTGTTTTATTTTGAAATTAAGAATCTTAAACCTCTGTATGCTTTCTTATGTAAACATGGCTACTGTGCAAGCCTGAAGCATTAAGCACATGCTAAAACGAGACACTATTCTCAAAATCTAATTCTTTCTCCCTTTTTGAAAAATATTTAAAAAAAAAAAAAAAAGTGCTGGTAATCTGAAGGTCTGGATATTTCACCTCCAGATTTTGAATTTTTTATTGTATCTAAAACCAAAGGCTCATCTACTTAAATTATACTGCCCTCCAAAAGTTAAGGAACATCATGCTTTTCAAAGCTCACCATTACAAAAATGTCAGTAATATTTAAATTCACAGTTCATATGCATCACAGTAATGAATTTTATGAAAATATATGCAAAAACAACAGCTACCACTTTTATTTTATAGAAATGAATACTTGTATAGGAGTTGGAGAAAAAATGCAAAAGTTGCAATTTTTGTTCATGAGTGTTGATCTTCAGTTGTTATTAGAGTTTCATGGACATTATCCAGGAGAAGTCGTTTACCTGATTTGTTGAAGTGGCGGTTGATCGGATGGATGGAAATGGGGACGTCACAAGCTGATGCTGCTAGATTTCTCAGTGTCTCTTGTAGTGTGGTCCATCGACTATGGAATCAGCTTAAATCCAAAGATTCTATGTTTAGAAAACATGTTCCAGGCAGACCTAGAGTTACAACACCTGAGGAAGACTGTTATTTAATCTTTCAGCCTGAAGGAGGAGTGACATTACTGTGCTTCAGCTCATGGCAGATCATTTAGTGGCAACAGGAACAAGAATCTGAGTTACTGCAGTGCACAGACGGCTGCACGATACAGGTTTGTATGCAAGACAACCAGTTATTTGTGTTCCCTTGACACCAGGACACAGAAGTGCCCGTTTATGTTGGGCAAGAGAACACGTCTCCTGGAAAAATCAACAACGGGCATCTGTTCTCTTCAAAGACGAGTCCAGGTTCACACTTGTGAGTGATTCAGGTCATCAGCTGATCTGGAGAGAACAACAAAGCACCAGATAGAACCCATCCCACATTGTAGAAAGACACAGTTACAGAGGTGGTAGACTAATGGTTTGGGCTGGGATCTTTCTCAGTGGTCACACTGCCCTGCATGTGTTCCATGGAGGAACTTTGACCACTGTGAGATATCGAGACGAGATCCTTGATCAATATGGCCACCCATATGCTGTTGCTACTTGTCCTGGATTTTTTCTGATCAAAGACAATGCGCGACAGCACCGAGCTCGGGTTGCTGAAAAGTATCTTGAGGATCACGGTGTGGAGCGGATGGAATGGCCAGCTTAATCCCCAGACCTGAATCAGATAGAGCATCTTTGAGACTACTTTGGGAGATAGGTTGCTGCTTTAAGTCCTCCTCCAAGGTCGTTAAATGAGCTTGAGCAAAGATTACTCCGTATCTGATCGTTGCTTCCCATTTTACTGACCGATAACTTAATTGACAGCATGGAATGTCGCTGCCACCAATGTATTGCAGCTAGGGGGGAAACATTCTTTATTAGAATCCATTTTTGTAATGTTACCACCCCATTTTTTTCTCAAAAAACTGTGTTATACTGTTTCTCCAAGATTGGATTTCTCTGCTAAGAGTGCAATTTATTGTTGTAATTCACATTTGCGTTGCACTTTAGAAACATTCTATATCGCATTCATTAAAGAACTTTTTAGTGAACATGTCTTGTAAATTTCTTGCTTCTATGTTGCTTCACTCTGAAATAAGACACAAAAACATGCTGTCCTTAACTTTTGGAGAGCAGTGTATTATCGAACAGTATATCTGAAAACATACATAATATTTATTTATTTACTTAGCTTTTTACTTTATTTATTATACATAATTGTAATTATTTTTATTAAAAAAAGCTTAGATTCTTTTAGATGGCATGCTTTATACCAGAAATATAAATCTGCGTCAGCTTTCAGTATTAACCCGACAGAAAAAGGAGACTGAAAGTTTCTTTCTTTTCTCCCCCTTTCCTTTATTTGTTTAAATTCATGATGGTATTTTGGTTTTCTAAAGATTCATTATATTTTAAACCAACTCACTTTTATATTTTTCATATTTTAATCTTCTATCATATTGAAACTTATTTTATATTTTAATGTCTTTGTCCTATTTCACAGGAAATGAATGCTTGGCATCTGAGACATGTGGTTTCAGAAAAATAAAAAATGTTATCTCTAAAAACAAAGATAGCACTGAATTATTATTAAAAAAAGTGATAATCAACATTATCCAGAACATTCTCCTGGCTCTTCTAATAATAACTGAACATTTATTCACCTAATTTGCTTGTAACAAAAACATCTTCTCTAAGAATATTTGAAGAATTCACTTTTTTTAAGACTTGACCAATAGATGATTCATTCCGGTACACCGCTGCTGTATCTAAAAAATATATACATATTAAAAATTTCTAATTATCAAACACAATATTAGAAATTAATCACATATTTTGTATAATAGTGCAAAGATATAAACAACTGCCAAAATGACTAGTTTTTTAAACTCAAAAGCAAATTATGCTTTTCAATTTAAAAAACAATGGATTTGTAACATCCTTAATGAAAAGAACACAAATAGTAAAAAATAAAATAAAAATAACAACTGACAACATTAAAGCTAAGTAATGTATGGAAAAATATAGCAGTAAATGTATTTACGGGGCAGAAAAATGCCAAACAATAAAATGTAATTTTGAATTTTTTATAGCACTTAAAAAGTTGATTCTCTGTGTTATTAAATTTTTTTGGCAGTCTGAAAAATCCTTAAATGATCAAACTGTAAACATTGTTAATCTGTTTAATCATTTTCTCTGTTTACGGAAAATCTTCTAATTTGCCTCTTGCATATTCCCAGACTTGGCTATTTCTGATTTTAATGTTAATTTAATTAAATATTTATTCCACACAGTTTTTTTTTTTTTTATTTTCATCACTGAAATGTACTAACATTCCATTTTTTTTTCTTCTAAGTTGCGACTGATATTTATTTTTAGCATTCTTTGAAGGGTCAACTGCTTTTTATATTACTCTTATTTTAGGTGTCCTTGCTACCTTAGGGTTCTTTCCATACTTTGAAACATTTGTCATTACCAACGCTATATAACATACTGAAATAAATGCATATATTTCATACCTTAACTACTTGAACTGCCCATCTAGTTCTTCAATCAATATAATTGCATAATGATTCACCTTACTATTTACTTCCATAAATAAAATAAGATTCAAATGAAGTGATATTCATAGATTTCATATTTCAGCAATAAGATAATAATCACTAGCTTTATATTTTTTATTTCCTTATTTATTTACCAAAAATAATGAACAGTATTTTTAATATGGTTCACTAATCTCTACAGCACAGGAAGAATCATTACATTTTCTGTGAAAAACAGTAATGGGTAATATAATCATGAGCAACATTTAATGCAGAACATCTTAAGATATGAATATTATTTCAAGTGTTCAGCAAAAGTAAAAAGATTGAGAAACATCAGACTAAAGTAAACAACAACAAAAAAAGATACCACTCATTTTTTTAATATTTAATCCTTCTAGAAACATATGTATGTACATATAAGATACAAAATATATATAAAAGATGTAAAAATATGACAGAAATTTATTCATAAATTAAACTTAATTGGAACAAATTGGCAATGGTCCTTTGAAGTCCTTCTTTTAATCCTAAAACGGCTTCCTTCACTACATCTATACTGCATCAATAATGCCCCTCTTTAGCTACAATTTCTCTGCACTGCTGTAAACTTTTGCCCAGTTGCCTGTCCAGAACTCAAACAAAGGTTATAAGTATCTCCAACTGCTTAATATACTTCCCTTTTTTTGCCCGCTGCTGACTGCATAAGGTACGTCTGTACTTTTTCTCCATTATTCAAAACATAAATGCATTTTTTATACACTGTAGGGTGCAATTTGCATCCATTGTTCTCTACCAATCAAAGATATAAGAAATTAAGATGTAATTGAAAAGATGTTTCAAGAGTGTCCAAGAACAAATTACATTTTTAACTCGGCACATCTGTCTGCAAATCCATTACTCCGTCTACGCAGTAGCTTCAAGTTATATCTTTCATACAACTATCTCAGTCATGACTAAAAATGTGATTGGTTTCATGATCTCCAGCCAACTCTCCATTAAGTTCTATCGACATACCAACAAAAATATTATATACACACACATATCTGGTTGTAATGAAAGTTTTCTGCAAAAAATGTTTTCAACAAAGCTAGAAAAGAAACATGAAAGCAGTACCTTTAGTGTGGGTAATAATCACCATCCAAATCTACGGGTTTTTGGCAACGTTTTGGAAGTTTTTCAAAGCCTTTGGCCCAGAAACTTTGTGGCCATGAGTCTAAAAACAGATCAACCTCATTTCAGACACCCTGTTAGACAGCACCAGCAAGATGTAGCTGCAGGTGTGAAAAAGGTAGAAGTCCAAAGGAGCGATGTCAGGACTATATGGTGGGTGTAGCAAAAGATCCCATTCGAGCCCATACAGAGTCTAGCCGGTGAATGCAGACACATATCTTATGTGTATTATCTTGATGGAATATAAACATTTTATGCTGGAACTCAGTTCTACATTTTTCCTCAATAGCAGCATCAACAAGAACTAGTGTCTTGCTGTACACATTACTGTTGAGGGTTTTACCTTTTTCCAGGTACTCTTTGTGGATAATACCATGAAAGTATGATTGTTTTGTTAGTCAAATTGTGCTCTGCGATGTGGCCGACCCCCATTTATGTTCCCTGTTGTTGAAGTAAATCCACCTTTTATCACAAGTAATGATCTGGTCCAGAATTTTGTCCTTATGTTGATTCAAGCGTATTAGTGTATGCCCGAACACATCTATCTATCCTTACCTGCTTGACTCAGTTCATGTGGCACCCAGCGATTGAATTTGTACATCAAGTTTATGCTATGTATAGCATGACTAGTGGACATGGCACTAACGTTTAACTCCTTAGCAAGCTCTCAAGTGGTTGCACTTTGATCTCCGCAGGTGACCTTATCAACATCAGTAGGCCGGCCAGAGTGCTCGGCTTCTTGAATGTCATAGTCCTTCTTTTTGAACTTTTGGTACCAAACCTCCGCAGCGTCATATGATACAACATTAGTATCTAAAGCTGTACACATGATTTGGTGACATTCTGTAGTTGATGTTTTTCAACAGAGCTGGAAATAAATGATAGTTCTAATGTGGTAGCATGATAGGTCCATTTCAGACACCTTGTACTTCATGATAACAATATTTTGTTTTACAAGTTTCAAAACACAGTGTTCTAAAGCAAGTCTGTTTCTTTCAAATATAAAAAATCGGTTGACAAAATATGATTAAACACGACAACATGAACTGTTTGTCCAGGCGATGTTTGTGGTGGCCAGGAAACTTTCATTTACATGTTAACACAACCATAGAAGGCTATACTTACGAATTATGTAATATTAACACTGCTGCAGGTTTATGATATTTGATATTTTTTTGTTAATGGAATGGCAATTATCAAATACATGCCAAAGGAATAATTATGGCAACCTATTTATATCATATCAGGAATAACTGTGCAATGATGTCGTTGTGACGAAATGGGAATAATGAACAGCAATCCAGGAGTTTTCTTTCCTAGGTTTTTCAGTAGGTTAAACGGAAGAATTGGCAGCTGCTGGATACACACCTCTTCAAGTTAATTACAAGCACAATATTACTGATCCTGATATGGAATGACATATAAAAAATGGCAAAACAAACATCAATATGGCACTAGCTGCCACCAATACTCTATTTCATCAAAATCTTGTAGTATCATGCATAAAAAAAGACAAAATGAGTTTGATAAAGTTAAATGTAATTGGCGGTTTTATGCCTACCATGTAATATGAACTTATTCCAACAAACTTTATTTTGTATTAATTTACTATATTTATTATATTTGTTCTGAATTTAATTAAACAGCCATTCCTTTGATGAAACTTTACATATCATTAAGGTTGCTGCCATCTAGTTATATTTCATGCCAACATGGATGATTGGGGCATGTCATTAACAAAAAAGTACCTATTTTTTTTTTTTTTTTTTACATCAAAGTTTCTCTTCATATCCAAGCTTATGATCTCCTAAAACACCATTTTCACTTTAATATGTCTGTTTTCTGTTTCATGACAATTTCTATCACCTATATTTTAAGCAAACTGAAATTTACAATTTAATGATATTTTATTTCATAATTTCAAAATTCAGACTAAACACATGAATTAATAAAAATCGCTCTCAGTTTTATCTCTTTACATAAAAAATTTGATTTTTGCAACTAGGATTATTCGATACACTTTTAAGAAGAATACTAAACAAGCTCTTATTTCTGAATAATTATAAACTTACATAAAAGGAAGGATACACACAGTAATCTGTCATAAGTGACTTCATGGTATAAAAAAATTCATATAAAAATATTAGCTGAAAAATATTTTGTTGGACAAATCAACTGAATCTAAATATCTAAACAGATCTCCTCCCTCTCCTAGAAAGGAGGGGTCACATCACTCACTTATGCAAGAAGCAGGAAAAAGTTTAATTCAAAACTCAAATTCACTATTCCGATGCAAAGCATTATGTTTTATAAAATAATCTTAATTGATTTTATCAACCCTAAGTTGTTTCTGGTTTTAAGGAAAGTAAATTGAAAAGTAGAAATTATTTATTTGACCATTACAATAGAGAAACATGAATTGTTAGGAACTGATGAATTCTTACTGTTATGCATTCTTAATTTTTTTTAATAATTTTCAGATAAATTTCTACAAAGAAAGCAATTATTAAATGATTAATAATTTAAATCTTGGGTTTTACTCCATATAATGAAATTTAGGGAAAGTTCTACATGAATAATTGACTTGTTTTAAGCTTTTAAATTCATTTATTTCAATTGTAAATGTAGTAAAATTTTTAATTATCAAAATGACTCAGAAGTATCAAAACAATTAACATTTTAAAATAAATTTCTAAATACTTAAATGCTACTCCTAGGACTAAACTGGAGGTTTTCTTACTATTTTAACAAATTTATCATGCAATATTTCTTTCAGATTAAAATTTCCAATAGATTTCTTATAATATTTTTTTACCTTGATATAAGTGATCTGCTAATGTAAGGTATAGAACGATGTAGATGTATTCTTTTACACCTCACTTGCTAGCATTAGCTACATCTGCTAAAAAATTTGTTCCCATTTTAGGGGAATACTGTATTCTTATGCTTTAACTCGTGTAACGAACAAGAAAAGCTTACTTTATCGTTTGTTTGAATATGATTGTATTCTCGATTTTCTACTGTTAATGATATTTCAGTTTTAAGATTAGGTTTAGCTAGCTCGACTACTTGGCAAATTTACTGAAGTGTTTAAAATTTTCCGTGAACCAGCAGACTGAAAGTTCAAATTCAACTGATTTATTTTCTTGTTTTTCCACTGAAAATGCATATTTTATTACTTCTGTAATTAACTGAGTTATGTTACTACAAAATTATTAAAATTTGTACATGTAACATATAATAATTTTACTTTATTTTATTATTATACATAAAATTTTATATCAATAAATATTTTGCATAATAATTTCATAATAATATAAATAAAATTATTAAACTTTTATGTTATTTATAAAATGTTAAAAAAAACTTTTCTTTCACATACTTGAAATGATGCCTTATTACGAATCTGATTATCGGCGATGTATGTTACATGTTATGCTATATACAAAATAATCAATTTTGCTTTCTTCCTTTATGTAAACAAATGAGAATATAATAGGTCTCCTGGAAAGTTCTGCCCAATAATATTACTTCAAGTTTCAATATGCCTACGAGTGTTCATTTGAGATGTTCTAGCTCTTTCTCTTTATCACTGCACTTATAAACATCTGCTGTTCTAAATTAACTGAAACAAAACTGTCTTGTATCATTATTGAGATGCAACCATGTAAATATTGCTAATGATAAAGTTCATTCATGACATTGTATTTTGTACAAATTCGAACAAGGAAGCAATGCTACAGAGGCATGTCAAAATTTGGTGACAATTTTTGGTAGAGATACAGTCCTGGATAGAGATGGTTCAAAAAATTTGAAGCACGTAACTTTGATTCGCGTTTTAGGTGGCCGTCTTTGAATAATGACGATATTGTCAAGATCATGATAGAGCACAATCCTTTTATTGATAACATCTGAGGTTGCAGAAAAGCTTAACTCAGCTCAACAAACTATTTCCGACCATATTCAGAAACTAGGATTGGGCTATAAATATTCCAGACGGGTACTTCATCAGTTAAGTAAGAAAAATTTGCATGATCGAGCAGTCATATGGAAATTTCTGCTTCCTTGGAATAAAAATCAGCTCTTTTTGGACCGAATGATAACTGGGGATGAAAAGTTGATCACCTATGAAAATATCATTACACAAAGAGCATACTGTGATTAGGACAACCTGCTCCCTCCACCTCTAAACCGAGTTTGAGCCTGACTAAGAAAATTCTGCGTATATGGTTGAGATGTCCAAGGATTAATATGTTATAAGCTTTCGAAACCTTTAAAAAAAAAAAAAAAAAAGAAAGAAAAAATAATAAAAAAAATCTGAAAGGTTTCAGATTTTAAATTATGTCCAAAGGAGTGTTTTTTAACGTTTTGTGTGTTACGTCTTTTTATTAAATATGTTCTTCGAACTTAAACCATAAAATTCAGTTCAACAGCAATATTGTAAAATAATTTTAAAATGAGTATATCTTTAGAATTTCCAATACACAGTTCCACACGTTTTAGATAAAAAGTTTATTTTTTTCCCCGTAAAGTGTTGCCATTGCTCGCTTTTAAATCGTTTGAGTTTCTTCATCAAAAATTCGTTAAAAGTTTTACAAAATATGAAATAGATAATAAAACAAATTCCAAATTTGAGCTTCCAGATGCACATATTCAGGTGGAAACATACATTATTCAAAATTGGATGGCTCTACTGTTTATTTTATCACATTTGGACAAATATACATACATTTATGCAGATTCTTCATTATTTAATTTCTTTAAATATAATACAGGGCTGCAAGATCACAAAACAAAAACAATAGTCCTTCAGGGACAAAGCCCTTTTGGACTAAAAAAAAGTTCAATTCGGAGAGATACTGTCAGTAAATGGACCACTGAAATAAAACAACTGAAGAAAAGAGAACTGGCGATTTTCAATAAGAAACACATTCTGCATCATGATAATGCCAGACCACATGTTGTTTTGGTGACTCATTAGAAAATTGCAGAACTAGGTTGGGAAATTCTACCATGTTCACCATATTCCCTAGACTCAGCACCCTCCGATTATCCCTCATTTTCCCCTTACAAAATTTTTTAAAGGAAAAAGGTTCAAAACTGAAGCAAATGTCAACCAAGCATTACTTAAGTTCTTTGCCTCTAATGACAAGACATCTTTCAAAAATGATATCTACAAACTGCCATCATCCTGGCAAGAGGTTATAAGTAACAATTAAATTATATTGTACAATTAATATCATTGAAGCTATGAAAAATGTATTACTTTCTTTCACTTCCCAAATGACAAAATTTTCCTGTAGATTTAATATAAATGTTACACTTTATAATTAATTGCTTTCTTTCTCTTTTCATTAATTTTATTATTTTTAATTTACAATTTTTATTTATTTTTCATTTTTAATTACTGTTACTTTCTGTCTACTATTAACCCTCCTGTTTATTATTTTTATTAATATTATTATAACTTATTCTTAAAATTAAGCCCTGAAAAATAAAGGTATTGAAAGAACCTTCCATCTATTTAAAGAATGCAACTTGTTATGCCTATCACACAACCTCAATAATGGCACTCTCAACAGATTGCAGGAATTCCATTCCTAGACCTCGCAGCAGAAAGAGAGGCTACGTTAGTAAAAGTCATCAGACTGAAAGAGTCAACACATCTGTGGCAGGAATTTCCCACCTAGAACTTGCAGTAGAAAGAGAGGCTACATTAGAAAAATTTACTAGATTGAAAGAGTCAACACAAATCTGTGGGGAGTACTTATTATCAGTCAGATTATGAAAAAATTATATCTAACAAATTCTATCATCTGGCCATCTCAACTTAGTTAACAGCATTAAAATAACTGCCAAGACATATCAAAAAGGCAAAATCGAAACTTACAGATGGCTCAAAGACTGAACTGGGGACAGGAAGTAGCTTATAGGACCTACATGAGCAACAAGTCACTCACGTCAAGGCTGAATTCAGAAAACTGTTTTTCAAATAGAGTTAATAGCAATTGAATTGGAAGGTGTAAAAAGGGGCTACGTGACAAAAGTCAAATTTTACAAGAGCAACAAAAAATTAGCCTGTTTTTCACAAGAATGTCAGAAGACATTTAAAAAATGCTGAATTACACAGATCCTAGTTATAATTTTTGTTGTTGACTTCTGACATTCTAGTGAGGAATAAGAGAGGTTTTTTTTGTTAGTTGATTTTCATATCTTCTGATTTAATTAGAGAAGCATTAAAATATGCTAAACCTTTCTCACAAGATGCACACTGTTATATTCAGCAATTAGGCATCCATCTTAGCAGCCACAACACGGCAGCACAGTCACAGCCCATTAGTACACTCGATTCAAAAGTTTCTTCTGCATACACTTTTAGCTAGTAGACTACATCATATATGGGTCCAAGTATATATATACCCAGCAATGAATTTGCAGACACACTAGCAAAGCAGGCAGGAAATAATGTATTACAAATAATACAGCACACACAGCTTCCAGTATTACACATAAAATATGTATGCTTAAGAAACTGATCAAGCTGTGACAGAAACATTAGTCTATACCTCAGTTTGGAAGTAGAATGCAAAATATGTTTCCAAAAGTAGATGGTGAACTGAAGTCCCAAAAAAAAAAATAGTACAGTGCAATATGTCACTGGTCATGGACATTTTAAACATACTTGTGCAGGTCTGGACTTAGAAACACAGAAATGTGTGAATGTGGTAAAGAAGGAAATCCTGACCGCTATTTATGTGATAAAACAAAAGGCCTAGTGCTTAAAAGACCCAGCACATTGTGCCTGGCCGATATAGGCATTGAATACAATTCGTAACAGGAAAGTGCAATCCAAAATTCACAACATTGTTTGATACTGCTTAAAGCATAACTCAAAAGTGCCAATAATGCACTAACTATGCAGCCTAACTCCCATGGGAAGGCATTTTTTAACATTCATGTTAGTGTGCATTTTTATTACAACTTCAGTTAACATACTCCCGTGCTGTATAATCTAATTTATTAATGTATCTCCACACTGTAAACTGTATCATTTATGCATTTAATATATTATTAATTTTATCAGATATAATTATTTATTATTAATTGTATTAAATTGCATTAGTGCATGTACTCTTTTAATGTAAATTCAGCATGTATTATTTTAATGTAAATTAATTAGTGTAATCTTGTATTGCAACATCTAATGCATACGTATTTTCACCCTTTTATGACATACTTAAATGTCAAAAGTGCATTTAGTGCTCACCATTCTGCCATACAGTAAATTATTTGAGAATAATAGAAGAGTACGCATTTATTAGCAACTAAGTTCTTTTAAAATTCTGCATAACTATGTAATTTGTATAATCACGTTCATATGCATATAATGTATAACCTTATATAAAGTATATTTATAATGTAAACTGCACAAAAACAAAACAAAAAAAAGGGGGGGAGACAGTTCTATATTTCCCGTTCTACTGGGATGATTGACAAAATTCAAGTTATGTTTTTCATGTCTCGAAAGCACGACTTAGGATATGTATTAGATTTATATATAACATTGTTCTAATGAAGGTATTTTGACACAAAATCGGACTTTTTCTGAAATGACATGCCACTCTTTTTTTTTGTATTTTGATTATGACTTAAATTATACCTAAATATTAAATTTTGTAAAATTTGGTGTAAAATTTATGGAGAAATTCAAAAATTTATCTTGGCGCATTTTTTTTCAGTTTGTGCCAAGAATAATTAATTCACTTGGCTAACTGTTTAATTTATAGTAACCTATCTTCCTTACCTTTCTTTCATTGAACAGAAGTGGGGAAAAAGTCATCGTTCATACTTTCAAATAATTTTAACAAAGTGCGTAAACCACGCTTGATGTTATTATCGCTTATAACAAGTATGCCAAATTTCAAAACGTGCCAATATGTAAATTCACGTATATCTTGAGAAATTTCGAATAAAAAGCTCTAATTTTCTGTAGTTATCCTTAGAAATATATCTACTTTAAGATGACAGTAAAAATTTTATAGGATATAAATCAAATTTTTTTTTTTGAAAATTACTTAAAAATACAAATTTAAAAAATAAATCATAAAAATTGGATGAATTTTATTTGGAATGAACCTAAATTTCAAAATGTGAAAGGAAGAATAAAAAAAGTTTAATATAAAAAGATATTAATAAATCTACACCAAATTCAATTAACATGGAGGAGCTAAAATTTTGAGAGCTAATTTTTTAAAAACTGCTCAAGTGATTTTTATAAATCTTGCAGAATTTCAATCGTAGAATTGAAATATGAAAAAAAATTGGCATGTTATTTCAGAAAAAGTCATATTTTGTGTCAAAATACCTATGTTAGAACAATGTTATTCTAAATAAATCTTACATATCCTAAGTAGTGGTTTTAAGACAATTGAAAAACACAATTTCAATTTCGTTATCAGCCCAGTAGAGCGGGAGATATAGAACTGTCCCATTTTTTTTTTCATAGTAGAGATATGTATAACTTTGTACATTTTCAACTGTAATGAATGTTTTAAAGGCCATGCAAAATCTTTTAAATAAGGATATGGTCTGTATTGCCAATCCACTCCCTACTTATGGTTTGGCAGTTAGTAGATATGTCCTTTGAAAACAGCTAATAATCTTTATTTGGTTCATACCCGTGATCAGAAATTACCTCCACGGCACACTACTACTACCACCATCACCACCATAAATCCATTACCTTTACAGCAATGCCTTTTGCAGATGCTTTCAGGCCTGTTACATATATTTTGCTTCCTTCAGATTGTAACATATTTGGAATCACTATCCAAGGAAAATGAGCCCCTTCATAATACTCCAATCACAGTCTCTGCTCCACTGTTGCAAGGCAAATTTCGGAACAAGAGTTAACGTAGGACAAATCATGCATTTCCTTACACACTGCCCTCTTTTATACAGACTGTCACTGCTGATATATCTGGATAGTCAAGTTTCTAACGCTGTAGTAAATTCTCTTGCCATCTGAACTACTGTTGTCAAATAACAGTCCTGAGCGTCTGTTGTGGAACATTCAACTTGTTGTATGTATACATTACCAATATCTTAAAACGATTTCTGACATTGAGCTTTGGGTTAAGTTTATGTCTTTACAGACCCATTTCAATGTTTGTCCTACTTCCATTCTCGATATTACATTTTACTTATTACAACTCATCAAAGGCATTTTCAATGACATATTCATCTTTTATACCAATCCGTCCGAAGATGAAATCAGATGTGTCAAAAGAATAGGCTAAGTACATTTCTTTGTAGTGAGGTGAATTCCACTGAACTACATGACAATACTGAGCTACCAACAAACCACCTTTCACTAGACTTCAGTTAATCGAATTAACATTGACTTCAGTTAATCCAATACACTTTTTATAGCTGTTCCTTTAATTTTTCCCATAGAGTAAATTTCATCTTTTATAAAATAGCTACTAAATCTAAATACATATTTATTTTTGCTACTTCAAAATACACAACTATTTTTTTTTATTTAAAAAGGTACTCGAATTAGTTTCTTTTGTGTTATATTCATTTTGATAAAAAATATTAAATAAAACAGCGCATATAAATATATTTAATGTCTGACTATGATACAAGATTGTTACTGAAGTATCAAAACAAAACAATATAAAATTTTAAACGCTAATAATTTTAACATGAAAATTATTTTATCATATCAGTCTCACATCATTTCCCAGTACTTAAGAGTTATTGCAACCACTTTAGTAGAAGTCACCAAATTTTCAGAATATGTAAAACTCTGGCAACCATATTCATAACAATCCTTCATTCAAGCACCATCGCCATTTTCGTATGCACATTTTTTTGTTATATTCCCAATTCCAATAGCAACAACAAAAAGAATGCACATGAACAAATCATGATATTTTTTGCCTTAACTTTAAAATGTGCACTTGTGAAATTAGCTAGCAATGGAAGAAACTGCAGTAAAATTCTACAGAATTTAAAAATTTTGTTGCAAAATCTCTAAACGGAATAACAAGGAGATGTATTTGGTAGATAGCTAGTGTTGCCAAGTCTCTGCAATTCTTTGATTCTTTTAAAGCAAAAACAGATTACTGTGCACTTGGGGAGAATAGCAAAAATAGAATACAGAAAGATTTTGGATAAGAATGTAAGTGCTTTTCATATTTTAAATTGCTAAAGTGTGTTTTCTTTTAATATGTTAATAATGTTTGCCGATTTAAATGTCAATAGTTTGGGTATCTTTTTGAAAAAGTCGCAAAACCACCAAGTTGTATCCAATAAGCAACTTATATCTTTTCATCAGAAAAAAATCACACCAAAATGATCATGCTAATATGCAAGTATCCATTTTTTTTCATTTAAAATAGTTTTAAAAATACGCTCTTTCTTGTTGAAGGAATAACAATTTTTTTTTTAACCTTTGCATTGGTCTATATAAGTAACTTTGAAAACTGAACAAACTTTTCAGAAACATTTCTTGATAAGAAATTAATTAAAAATGTCCTCATAACTGAAAAAAACAGTAACTAAAAATTTTATGAATTTTGATATGCAGACATAGAAGCTGCATTAAAGTAATTATAACACGAAATTTTTTTATTAAAAAAAATTCTGGCTTTTTATCTCTAAACTGCATAGTATTCTATAATAAATTCCTATCTAAAATAATTTGATTTTATATGATTAAGGACATAAAATTAAATGACATAATTATTTATGAAATTATTCAGCACTTATTTATTTCATGGAAAAAAAATGATGCAGTTTTAAATTATGTGCATACAATTGTATCAAAAAGATCAGCTTTTTTAACAGTATGAATCTTTGGAAAAAATAATAAATGAATTTTAATTACAAAATTACATACAAATGCTTCATATTTTTTTTAATGCAGCACTATAATACCTATTAATCGGTAGCCCTGCCGTAAAGCTGCTTCTGTAATAGCTAGAACATCAGGAGATTGAAGAAGAAATGTTCCAACTGCAATATAATAAAATGCTCAGTTCCATTAAATAAAATAAATAAATACATCAATAAAAAATAAAAAGTTTAAAAAATAAATTACATAAATATGTAACATTTCTGAATAAAAAACTGCAATCTTTCAATATGCTAAACTAAGTAAGATTTATAATGCAGTAGACCCTCTTATTGTGGCCACCATCTTTAAAGGTGATTACTATTCTAAGAACATAACTAAACAGCAGTATTAGTAATTATAATCTTCTTTAAGAACAGAATTCCTTAATGCATCAAATACGCTTTGTGATTACAAAAATGCTTAATTTCTGTATCAATCTTAAATATTTCCAATTACTACACAAATTACAAAATTATTCTTCTACAGGAAACTACTTTTTTATGGAAAATAATTTTTTAAATTTTAGGTACTTATGAATTATCTTTGTTGACCACGAATGTTGGCTACCATCAAACCATGAAATTTGGCTGAGATCCCGTCAAAGTCATTTCTGCAGAATTTTCAAGAAACCAATGCCTCTTTATTTAACAAATAATCAGTATGCAACCACTTTATTTTTGTGCTTCGTAAAAAGGCTTTCATTGATTTCTACTGTTTTGTCAGGCCTCCTGATTTTACAGAAAAACAAATTCTGTTTAGGAAGCTATGAATACAAACTTCGTGAAATACGAAATAAAAAACTAAGAAAGTAAAACAGAGGATAATGATGAAATCAATGTTATATATCAATGCATTACGCAGAAAGCTGTTTAGATTTTAAATAATTACGATCAAGATGTTTAAGAAATGTCAATATGGATTAAGTTAAAAGTTGAATTATTTAAATTGTGAATGTTAAATGATGGAAGTAATTTTTTTTATAAACTTTAGATTCTGTTAAACTAGTTAGAACAATTAAGTTGTAATTCAGGAAATAATAAGATGGCTAATTTGTTTACAAGGTTCAAACCCTTTTAGAAAAGACATGGCTAAAGGAAAAAGAATCAGTTAGGAAAATTACATTGCATGAATAGTGAGTGATTTAGAATTTATTAAATAAAATGGAACTTTAACTATCTGCTTCCTCATGAAAAGCTGCAAATTCATTTTCAATTTCCTAAACTGGTACATTACTTGTTTGGTACTACAGGCATTCATTTTTAATTTTAAGGCCCACACATATTATTCTGTAATAATATATAATAATAATAAAATATTTTAAGAGATATTCTGAGGAAAACCAGACGAATATTTACATTCTTAAAGCCAGTGTATAACTGTTCAGTGAAATTACAGTCAAAATATAAAGCATGCAAATCTACACTCTATTACTTCTGCGACACGTGAATGTCCAGGTCAGCTACTGTAGCATGTACACTTGAAAATACACCAAAAACATACCATTTTTACTATAGGTTGAAACCAGGATACAAATAATCAGAGTATCAATAAAGTTTCAGAGGAGCTATGTATGCATGAGAATTATTTTTGTATTTTTAATTATTATTCATTTTTACTATTTGAAAAAAATTAAATAATTTCTTTACACACTTTGCTTTATTTATTCACAAAAAATTAATATTTTTATTAATATAATGGTATTAATAACAACACCTTTGCAGACACCGCTTTAAGCTTCAGAAAATAAGATAAATCTATCAAGCCAATCAAAGACTGCCGTCACCAGCAATCAACTTATTTAACATAATGACCTCCCAAGAAGACCCAAACTTTTCATATGGATATAGTATCTTGAGAGGATTCATTTTAAAATTTATAAAATCAAAGCTGTCAGATGTACTGCATTAATAAGCATAGTTAAAATTTATCATTCTCTAAAGTCAAATAACAAGAGTTTCACTCTACTAATATTTAGAAATGCCTTCCTGAAATTATCTTATTATGTGCATGTTAACTGTATATATACATATATATATATATAGTTAACTATTACAACTACATGTATATATATATAGAGAGAGAGAGAGAGTTACGATGTACATCAGTATGCATTTTATACAAAGATAGCGTGAATGTGTGTGTAAATATTGACATATTTTCTTTCTACATAAAATACTTAATTTAAAACTGCCAAAACTATTTTTTTAGCAATGAAAAATTTAAATGATTGTATTGAAAATCATTAATTCAATATCTAACATATTTAGTTTTTAAATCTTTTACATGAAAAATATAATATTTAACTCATATTTTCAGTACTAAGTAATAATATCTTGATATGTTTCACAGCTTGTTTACAAAATGTCTGCTATTTGAACACAGGTTTCCTTTTAATTTATTAGGCATTTTAATAATTAATGTAACACAAACGGTCTTTGTATAAAAATGCATGAAAGAAAAGCAGTAATAGAAAACATTTCTAAAAGAAGAAACTGATTTATTTGTTTGAAGAAGTCTTAATTTTTAGATTACGAATGGGTCAGAGAACCCTAATAAGGAAAAGACATTTGACAAATCGAAATACGTCAAAGTGATGATCAATTACATGCCACATATGCTACAGCTGAGCAAGAAATAATGGACTACAAAATTTCCAGCCAAAATCTCTTACAATGTGGTCAACAAGAGCTTAATGCAATAATATTTAGGTATTTTTGTTAAAATGGCCACTTCATATGCTTTTAGTGTCATTTGAAATTTTTCTGTAAAAGATTGTGAGACTAAGTTTGCTAATCTTGGCAACCATGCACCGTGGCTGGTTTAACATGGAAATACTGTTTTATTTCCCACCCTATCATTATAACAATCACCAAGAAAGCAATAATGCACTAAAATATAGCTACAAAATAAAAAAACTTGAATGCACATTTGACTTCAGTAAATAAAATAATAATGTACAACGTAAGTAATTATGCTACCTTATACCATACATGAGAGATTGCATTACTCTTAACAATCGGATGCTTTCACAGACTAGATAATTTAATTTCTGAAAAATGAGTACAGCAAAATAACTGGTTTACCTTATTATTACAATGTCTTATTTCTAACACATCTACTGCTTTATTGCGCATAAAATTATTACTTCGTTTATTAACTACATACTGCAAAGACTATAATCTTACACTAAGTCACAGATTTCATTGCCAGTGACATAATATTAGTATACATCAATACGCAAATTGAGCAAACGTTTAATTTTATACAGAAAAACTGGTCCCTGACAATCCCGTTAGACAGATACAATCATATTGCATATTTTTATCCTTCACAAACTTTTTTAACTTTCGGATTTTTATAATTATAAAAAATATTTCATGCCTGAAAATAATCGAAAAAAACGGGAAACATTCAGCGATTCAAACAGAGCGGAAAGAACAGGAAGACGGATGCTATATCTTTTTATACAAAAAAAAAGGCCTTCATTCCTAATAGGGAGAACATAATTTTATTACAGACTATTACAGCGTATACAGAACTTTTAAAATATGCTTAAAAACCTACGGCCTAAAAGTGGCATTTCTACTCCGTTATTTAAAATAACATTCATCTTATTTGTTGTTGACATAGTGAATAACCAGCGTTTCCAGATTCAATAACAGGAATTTTATATAAAAATCAACGAACTTTGAAAAGAAAATTTGAATATAAAATATTTCATGGATGTAAAATTTCTGAGTATGATGTATATATTTATAAGAAAAGAAATAATTTTGTTCATAGTAGAACTGAACATCAAGACTTAAACTAGAAAATATTCTTGTAAATAATTAAATCTAATAGCATTTCTCCAATTTGTCTTGGCTTTGTTTAAATTAATATTTATTACTAAAATAACGCATATATTTGTAAGCAGACAGACCGTATGTACCGTTTTCAGCAGAGTAATCTTCTTTTTTTTGGGGGGGAGGCATTTCCTGGCATACTACTACTGACAAGCTTGTCCAGTTTTTAACAAAAGTTATAAATATACTTGTTGCAACTCTCTGGGTTACAACGTGCAGGTTCAAAAGAAATAATCACAGCAGGGATTACTTTAAATCAAAATTTTTAATACAGATATCTCATTACTAGCGAAACGTTACACTACTACTCTCTTACATAACAATTTCTCCGTCTCTTTTACAGTTAAAGAAAAAGTAATAATAAAAATAGTCCTATCCCGAGAGGCACTCCTGTTGGCGCCGCCCGGCTGTTGCGTAATCTGTCCTAATGGAGCCGTCTCCTACATACTCCCCCTCTTTGAGTCGACTTCAGTCTGACTCAAAGACATACAGTACCTGGTTGAAGAGATCCAATTTATTAGGCACCTTGATGACACGTCCAAATCTTGACACTTTACGTAGAACATTAGTAGAGTCATTCAAAGAGTCATTATGATCAGAAAGTTCATCACTAGAAAAAGAAGAAAAAGGATTAGTAAAAGAATTATTCTGCAAAGTATCAGTGGGGGTGTCCGTTAATTGCACTTCCAAAGGAAAGACCCGCTGAATGGGACGTAGCAGAACACCAGCTTGAGTTTTCAATTCCACAGTTCTCACCTTGCCATCTTTTCCGGGAATCAGTCGAACGACCCTTGCTAAAGGCCAATGCATCCGTTTTTTGACGTCATCTCCGATTAGGACAATTTCACCCAGCCGCAGCTCTGATGATGGACCTTTCTGAATTTTATTCTGGACGAGAAGGCCTAAATATTCCTTCCTAAATCTATGTCTTAAATCATTAAATAGTTTTTGGCGATGTCTAACCCTCCTTCGAAGATTTTTTGAATCGCAGAAATCAACATCGGGAACACCTGAGTTGCGATTCTCGATGAGAAACATAGCTGGGGAAAGTGGGACTAAATCATCTGAATTTTCGGACAGATAGGTAAGAGGTCTAGAGTTAATTATTGACTCACAGTCGCACAATACTGTTTGCAACTCCTCGGTTGTAAGAACTGCGTTACCGAGTGTCCTTCTCAACAGTTCCTTTACCATACGAACTAACCTCTCCCACCAGCCGCCCCACCAAGCAGCTGTGGGGGGATTAAATTTCCATATTATGCGTTCTGTAGCCGTTTGCCTCAAAATTTTTTCCCAATCGATGTTACTTAGTTCTCTTTGCGCTCCTCGAAAATTAGTTCCGTTGTCGGAATAAATTATTCTCGGTCTCCCCCTTCTGGCTACGAATCGTCTCAAAGACATCAAGAAGGTGTCGGTAGACAGTGATGAAGTCAATTCCAGATGAATCGCTCTATATATTGCGCACGTAAACAAAACAATCCAAACTTTTTCACCTCCCTTCACGTACAAGGGTCCTGCCAAATCAACTCCAACCACCTCGAACACTGCAGCGTCATTGACACGATCGCCCGGCAGGGGCACCGATTCGCAACCAGGAGACTTGGCCTTATATCGATGGCATCTTACACAATTTTTTACGACTTTCCTGACTGCTCTTCTGCCCCTCACTATCCAAAATCGTTCCCTTATTATTCCGAGGAGTATTTGGGTACCAGCGTGACAATTTTGCAAATGATAATATTCGATCAGGCGCTGTGTGAAAATGCACTGGCCTGGTAAAATAATTGGACAAATAAATTCAGGGTTGTCTGATCGCTCTGTAATACGGGTTTTCACCCTTTTTATACCCTCTCCGTCTGAAATGAAACTCATATTAGGAACAGAGTCCGCGGAGGGAAAATACCTACTTTGTACAATTTTTACGAGAGTTTTTTCTGCCTGTTCCATTTCATGAACGGTTAAATCTCCAGTCTCACGAAATGCACGCTTACTTCTTGCATTTTTTACAAACCGCAATACCCATGAGACTAGTCGAATGATGGATTGATAATTTGAAAACCTAGTAGCATACCAAGGTATTTCCTCTTCAATTGAATTAAGATTGCATAACCTGACTTTTCTTTTTTCTCGCTCTACCTCAGAGGTCTCGTAAGCCAGGCGGTCTGGGGGCCAATTTTGAAGAGGTTCCAGGAGCCAGGACGGGCCTTCCCACCAAAGAGAATCGGAAAATGAACGAGGGGAACTGCCTCTTGAGAGTAAATCTGCGGGGTTTAAATCACCTGGTACATGGCGCCAAAACTGAGAAGGAATCAGACTATTTATTTCATTTATTCTATTTGCTACGAAAACTGACCAATCACCACGGTTCTTAATCCACCAGAGTGCTACCATAGAGTCACTCCATGCAATAATTTTCAAAACAGGCAAATCCAAGGCGGCGTATATTGAGTGAACCAGTCTCGCACCAATACAACAAGCCATTAATTCCAAACGGGGAATTGTCAAAGTTTTTAACGGTGCTACCCTGGATTTGGCTCTGATCAACCGAATGTTGACTCCCACAGGCGTTACAGTTCGAATGTAGACACATGCACCATAGGAGCTCTTACATGCATCAACGAACAGATGCAACTCTGAAGTCTCATTTATTTCTACATAGCGTGGAATACTAATTTTCTCAAGATATTTAATTTCATCCCGCCATTTCTGAAAAGTTTTTTGAATATTGTCGGGCAAGGGATCGTCCCATTTTAATTTCATAGTCCAAGCCTCCTGTAATAATAATTTTGGTAATAAGGTGGTTGGACTCAAAAAACCCTGAGGATCAAAAATTTTATGTACTATAGCCAAAATATTACGTTTACTTATCTCATTGTCCATTGAGTAATTAAAATTACATTTCAATGTATCTTTGTCCAAATCCCATAAGATTCCAAGAAGCGAAGTTACACCTGAACTACGAGAGATAAAATTACCCGGAACATTACTTTCCCAACCCCGTAGATTAAAACATCCTCGAGCCATTACTTCTGTCGCCTTAACTATAAAATTTTCTTGCTGTTTGATATCTTGAACCCCAGTGACGCAATTATCGACATAAAACGAATGCTTTAATTTTTGGGTCACATCGTCAAACTCGGCAGGTGAATTATCCAAGAGATGCTCTATCGATGCTGAGAGTTGGAACGGAGATGAACAAACACCGAACACCACTCTACAGTGTCTGTAAATCATAGGTTCTTCAAGACCTGGAAGAAAAAACCTCAAAAAATCTCTGTGTTCTGGTATAATACTCAGCTGAAGGAACGCTTTTTCAATGTCCGATGATAAACCAATTGCATACAATCTAAACCTGTCAATTATATCAGGTATAAGTCCAATTAAGTTTGGGCCTGTGTTTAAACAATCATTTAAAGACGGCTGATTTTTCTCTCTGGCCGAAGCATCGAACACCGGCCTTACCTTCATTGTCTGGCTAGAAAGTTTTATGACAGGTCTATGGGGCAAATAATAACCCAAATTGTCAATTTCAGTTTCAGGAACCTTTTCTATTATTTTTAAATCTTCCCATTGCTTAAAAACTACCTTATAGTCATTTAACTGGTTTTTCTCTTTAATTCGCTGGCACATTCGGTGGTGCCTTCTAAAGGTCATAGACTTGTTATTAGGTAACAGGATTTCAGATTTAAAAGGTAGTGGCAATTCATATCGTCCATCAGGAAGAACATTTAAATTCTCTTTGAATTGCTTAAGGGTGTCACAGTGAGCAAGCTTACGTTTAACATCTTCTGTTGGATCTGTTATGCCAATGGCATCTAATTTCCAGAGTTCGGTTACACCAAAATTAGCACAGTGCAACGAAACTGCATTGCTGCATAAATTATTTTCTAGCAATGCTGGAATAGTGACTAAGTTATTTACTTTGCCAATCACAGTGTATCCGAATTTAGTCTCCACTACAGTTACACCCGAGTTCAGTTTCAGAGAGCTGCCAGTAATAATGTCCCCTATGGCATCTGCTCCTAAAAGCAATTCAATGTCATATTCTGTAGCTTGCAAATCAGACAAGGTAATATTTCTTTCTTTTAATTCTTTTAAGGTATTGTGATCAACTACTTTTGGAACAGATCCACATATTTTGTTCTGAGAAAGTACTTCAAAATTACGGCCATATGTACTTTCCAGATTTCTTAAATTAACATCAAACACTAAATGGGAATGAGGACTAGTCTCTCTCCCCCCAAACAAACCGTGTATAATGGTTTGTTTCGATTTGGGACGCAGTTGCAGAAACGTAATGACTCTGTCTGAAAGATAAGACTTTTGTGAACCACTGTCCAAAATCGTACGAACTTTAAGCTGTTTACCCTCAAATACAATTTTCAAAACAAGCGTTTGCAGATAGACATTTTCGTTAACAGTTGACTGATTAGACAACACATTACTTGAAATAACAGTACTTTCAGTGTCAATTGACTTTACAGGTTCTTTAGTAGAGCACATAATGGTATAGTGAAATTTATCACAACTTAAACATTTTACTTTACTTCTGCATGCCCGCGAACTATGTCCAACGCGTAGGCAGCGAAAACAAGCGTGCTTTTGAGCCAAAAGTTTTCGTTTATCCTCCAAAGACATTTTTCTAGCAGAAAAACATTCGGCAGAATGATGGGATTTCTCACAAAAAATACAACGTAAATTTCTCCTACCTGTATTATCTTGAACATTTACCAGAGCAGCAGCTGTAGAGCAATCCGGATCATCAGAATGTGGACGCGAATGTACAGAACGCGAAGCTCCCAGCCCGGTACGAGCGAGCTTAATCATCTCCTCACTTTGCACTTCGTTGCGAAGAAAGGATAAAAGTTTATCCAGGGAACGCGCACTATCTTGGTGTGGCGTATTATCTTCCATCGAACGACTTCTTTCCCATGCACGAAGAACAGTCTCTGGTAAGCAGGATTCAACAAGTGGCTCTAAAAATTCAGCAAATTTTTCTTTAGTTCTACCCAGACTTTCGAGTGCCATGAGTTTGCTCTCAAGTAAATCATAAAGTTCTGCTAAATCTCCTTTAATTCGACCAGCAGCATTCTTCATTACTATTGAAAGTAGATCCCGTACATAAATCTGAACCAAAAGTTCATCTCTGCCGAAGCGTTCCTTAAGTTGCGCAATCACCTTTGGATAATTTTCTTTAGTTGGTGGAAAACTTGTTACCAATCTTGCTGCTTTAGAATCTGCTACCACACACTGTAACAGATATTGAAATTTATCTTCATCCACAATAGCATTATCTTTATGAATTTTTTCAAACTGGGACCAAAAGGCAAGAAAGTCTTTCGGATCTCCGCTAAATTTCCTCAATTCTAGCTTCGGAAGCTTGAATTTCCTTTTTTGTTCACTTGCTGTTTCTTCCGTAGAGGAATCTGTTTTCTCTGCATTTTCCAATAGCGAACAAACTGAGCAGAATTTATCTCGGTATTCCTCCGCTTCAGAAAAATCTTTGGAATATTCTTCTTGAAGGGTATCATCGCTTAGCAGCAAATTCGAAACTTCTTCTTGAGTTGTTTCTAAACGTGCGAATTTATCTTGAATTTGTTTAAGCAATGTACTGACTTCGTCACTTTTTAAGGTTTCAGTTTCGATCTTCTGAGTAATAGCGTTGCAGCAAACCGTGAATGCTGTTCGCAGCGACTTTCTTTTCGCTTTCAAAGCTTTGATATCCATATTTTAGCAGAAAATAAAAGTAGCGGACGCCAGAAATACTATGTTGCAACTCTCTGGGTTACAACGTGCAGGTTCAAAAGAAATAATCACAGCAGGGATTACTTTAAATCAAAATTTTTAATACAGATACCTCATTACTAGCGAAACGTTACACTACTACTCTCTTACATAACAATTTCTCCGTCTCTTTTACAGTTAAAGAAAAAGTAATAATAAAAATAGTCCTATCCCGAGAGGCACTCCTGTTGGCGCCGCCCGGCTGTTGCGTAATCTGTCCCAATGGAGCCGTCTTCTACAATACTTTTATTAGGCCATCATGATATTTTTTCATAATCTGTCAGTGGCGCGTTCTGATTTTTACCGACTGGGCTAGGTATAGGAAAAAAATCATAATTTCTTCTAAGACGACAGTGTAAAACAAGTGATGGTAGCTATGTAATATGAAACTCAGTACGAGTGCTCACTGAACATTCTTCGAGTGGTGCAAACATCGAAGTTCCTGGTCTGTGGTGACCTACTTCCATCGAGTAAATAATTACCTCCGAATTTACTTTGAAGTAGCACAGGTACTTTTAAATGCTGAGAAATGACCAAAGTTCTGCTTTCTTCTGATCCAGATTTACACCTATCATCACGAGGAGCAATTTCCTCGGCGATAGTTACTCGTACCTGTTCATTTACTCGTGGCTCCGCATCACGTCGTCCAGAGCTGTTTTTGCTAGAGCCAATTTTCTCAGAATGTTTTTTTACATATGTTCATTGAATTTTGGGAGCACTTGGAAAATTTGGCAGCATGTTCGTCGCCACAGTGGCAGCAGATTAGGTTTTCGATTCATTTTCCTGACAATCCTAACTTTTGTGCGAGAGAGCACTTTTCGCACATCTCGGAGAAAGTTTACACTCGTCCGAGAAATGATAGAAATATTGGTAGTGTGGAGCTGGGCCTCCTCGCCTTTAGATTTGAATGGCTCCTCAGTGACTTTGAAGAAAGATAGGTTTTTCATATCGTAGATCTTCTCCACACCCGGTTCATTTACGAGCTGGACCTGGAACATAGGCATGGGAACACGTGTTTTGAATTTTACTTACTATGTTATCTTGAGCACGTTATACCTATCACTAATTAGTTCATCTTTTATTTAGTCCGAAGTACAATCAGCTGGAATACCCCTAATCATAACTTTAATGGATCTGACCTTTTTAGGATGTACAAGATATGTGACAACAAGATCTGACATACAAGATTTATCTGACATGTTGGACATTGTTGTCAGATAAATACCTCGAGATAATTCTGTGGTCATTCTCACTAGTAGGAAACAGTTTCACAAAGTCCCCGGCTCTAAAATAGGTAAACCGTAAATAGAGACTTAGATAATTTTTTAACAAAGCTTTAAATTTTAAAGTAAGTATCAAAATAATAGGCTTAATAATAGTAACTGGTGCTTCCGCTTGAGGCGGCGCATTAGCTTGCACACTAGCCTTATTATCAATGTTGGCATTAACTTTACAAAGTACATCGAATTTATTGCTGACATCAACATCCAAATATTGTTCACTGCAATTTTTGGGTTGGGCGGTCCTCCGAGGTGAGGTAAATCCGAGCCTTATTACAACTAGGTAGAGACACATCACCATTAGACTTATCCTTCTTTGTACTAGGCACATTATAAACAGCATTATCAGCACTAAGAACATTAGAATTTTTAAACATGATTTCACATAATGCAGATTTGTTATGAGCCCTAACAAACTCACACTTACTATTAATGCTATGTAGTTGCGCATTCATTTCTTTGATATGGGCGCATACCATCTCACAACGCAGGTTGACGTCCTTGTCAGGATTCTACTTAAGAGAATTGTCCATTGCAATCATTAACTTATATCCGAAGCCGATGGAGTTCTTGAAGAAGTCCACAGCGTTTATGAAGTGACCTTATCATAATTTTTTTTATCAACTAAGTCCTTTAGAAGTAAATCCTTATTTACAGGAGTCATATCCCAATCATCATCCAAGTCCGAATCACTGGCATAAGAGTTTGAAATTTCAGCACAGTCGTTATCCTTCATAATGAAAATACGAGCACAGATACTCAGAAACTCTAGAACACAAGCACAATATCACTAGCACGAGGTAATAAAAGGTACCAAAACTGCCGTAGCTTACCCTACTATAAAGCTCGTGATACGGGCGAGGGGAAAAATACCTTCTGGCTCGAGCATGTGAATTGGATCTCGCGGAGACAGAAAAATGCGTCCTACTTTTTTGGAGGTCGGACTGGGTTCGAATCTCGAGTTATTGCTGGTTTATGTTCTCAGAAATACTGTTACTTTCAGAAATGGTGGTCATGATAAGATTTATAATATTTTGAACCCGAAGACTAATGACATACATTGAAGACCAATGATTAAAATTATAGAAACCAGTGTGGTAACCACCCGATCCTCGTTTTCCATATCACATTAAATATTTTCACTCATACAATAAAAATTAATCCTTATTTCAGGACCAGATAGGCATACTACTCCTCGACAGCCGATCTCAGTTCTCTCTCTGCGCTTCTCCAAAAACGTAGGAAGTGAAAGACTCCTTAGAGTTGCTGTATTTGTTGGCCACAGCGCAGTAGCAAGGCGCGCTCCTTATCACTGTCACCACAAAATAATACTCTGATACTCAACCCGTAGTCACCAACACTGATGTACATGTAACTCCCCCCCGGGGGTTGACTCAGGAGAATTCCTGGGAAGTACTGGCTAGGATCTGTACTTAGGCAGTCTCAACCACGGGGGTAAAATATCAGGTACTATTGTACCTTATTCTTCACAGGACTAGAACCCGGGTATTGTACCCAGGTGGGCTCAGGCTCGGCAGGGACCGTACTGGTGCTGTCTTGTCCGCTCCCTCGGCTCTGGTGGAGCTATATAAAAAAGTGAAACAGGGAGAGCGAGGGACATATGCCTGCTTACCGCTGTTATACATCAGGCGTCCCCGCTTTCCGTAAAGTGTACATGTAACTGTTGTGTCAACTCACAGTCTCAGCAACAGTTAGCACATTCAGTATTCTCCATTGGTGAGTTACGGAATCTAACACATGACACAGAGGTTATTTGTAACAGGCGTTGTCACTGGCCAAGAATCGTGTCTCTTTCGAAGGTGCACAGATTAGGCCTGTTTATAATTCAGGTCCTATTGTAATAATTCAGGTGTTGATTTTAGGTGCTATTATCCTGGTGTAATATGTTGGAAAATTTCTTTTTCATTTTAACTGCTTGAACGAAATGAATTCCTAATTATAGAATAATCACAGAAAGCATAATAAATATGTAACGCAACGTTAGATGAAATGCAATATTTAAATTAAAGATACACTTGTATGACTAGTGTATCATGTTTATAAAGATTGGATAACTGGCATTGGATAAGTGTTGTCTCACTTATCAATGCCAGTTATCCAATCATTATAGTTTCCGCTGAAATGCAGTAATTTGGTAATATTTGGCAGTAGACAAGCAGAAACAATTAGTTTGGTTTTTTCTTAAAATTACAAAATAAAATATAATATAAAATAAATGTTCTTAAATTGGGACACGTATTGACTTCGTTTACTCAAATTCAAATTTGAAGACAATAAATATTTCAATATGTTCTGTATTTTACTCCAATACACATTAAATTTTCCACGTAAAAATAAATTTGACACGTAAAAATAAGTTGACAATAAAATGAATAAAAATGTAAGTATTCTACTATCTTCTAAAACTAAAAGTAGTATTAAAATTTCATATTACAAATAAAACACTAAACTATAGGTGAACAGCATACATCAAATGCGATATTTAGATAAAATAACCTTATAACTAAACTATATAATGAAATTTTACTTTAAGATTGTTTATCTTCTACCTCAATACTTCAAATGTTACCTCAAGCTATTTCAAATGCTATTACTGGGTTCAAATCCTTGAGAATGGGATGGCTGCATGGTAGTTTTCATTCCCATGTGTGACATAAGTATCAGCCAGATCTGAAAACGGTCTACAAAGACATTCCTTTGTAGAGGGCCTTTTAAAGATAGCCTTTGCATGCTTTGCTATAATACAAACTAACGTAATCTTATCGAATATTTTGAAACAATTTCAACTATACAAATGCACATGATGCAAAATTTTGTTGCAAACAATATATTCATATTTTGCTTTTTCTCCTTCCTTATCTCAAAAACCTTTCTTTTTAGAAATATTATTTCATGAAATTCTATTCATTGATTTTTCTGCTATTATGTAATCAGCTTGGAAATAAATTGTTATTGTGCTGGTTTACAGCAATAAAAATGAATTTTTAGTATAAAACTGGTATATGTTACTTTATATGAAAACATAAGAGTTACTAAATACATAAAGCGAATGTAAAATAACTTTCTTTTATAAGATTTTGGTATAAAATTGCAATACTTTTTTATTATTATCTGAAGTTCGTGCTGGCACACCAGCGGTGGATCAATAAAGTCACTGAACATTGGTAGTTGAAATGCCGGCGAACGGGCTGTCTGCATGGGTGTTTTATCCATGTGTAACTTGGATACGAGCCAATTTCCTTTAGAAAGTCTTCCATGAAGGTATACCTCCCGTTAGGCAGATGTTTATAACTGCTTTGCCATAATCAAATAAACCAAACGAAATCTGAAGTTCTTGGTATCATAAATCGGAATTTTATTTTCCTTCTTTTACCTACTCCACAACATTTTTATTTAATTCTGCTATCACGAGCGCATGCTTGTAAAATTCTGTTAACCTGCAATCAGGAATAAATCACTATACATATATTGATTAAAATAATTTCATGTGTTCTCATTTATTTTGGATTTAACAAAACAGCCATTCTTTTTATAAAGATGTATATATTATTAGGGCTGCCATTCCTGCCTGTTAAGAAATTTCATAACAATGTTTATGTTCCATGAAAAATAGCTCCCTGTTGACCAAAAAGTACCGTTATGTGAGATTAGGATCCTAATGAGACCCTCAATTTCCTTGGATTGGAATTTGGAGTTTCACATTCAACAATCTCCTTGGGAAGTGGCGATCACATTTAAGGTCCCTAACACATGCAAGCATGCATTGAGAAAAGACTACCAGGGAAACAATTTCTAGATAAATATTCGATTAATTTCACAAGGTGAACAAAATAAAGATTTCACCTTCTGTATAGTTTCTGACAAAAATATCATGGAATAAAGACAGCAGTATTCTTTTTTAGGGACTTGTAATTAGATTTAATAATAAAGTCACATCAGAGATTCCAAATACATTTCATCATGCTTCACGCATATGCTAAACTGTTCGCTCAACAAATTTCTGTTTCACTAAATTTATTAGAGCTATCTTTATGTATAATAATTGTTTTAAATAAGGGAGAACTAAATTTATCAATAAAGTGTTTTCAAAATCATGGATTTTAAGATACCACGTTGTACATAACATCGATCTTATCATAATTATCTCTTTCAGTGCTTCATGTATGATCATCAGTTTTAAAAAATGAGGGAAGGGGGAAGAAAACTTTATCACTTTATACAAGATGCCATTTAGTTTCTGTATGCTTTGTAATGCTGTTTAAGTGACAATTTATTTTTTGTCTTTAGGTGATATTTATTTATTTATTATAATTCTTGTTATTATTCTTATATTTATATTTTATTTATTATTTTTATTATTCATTTATTGGATTTATTATTACTATTATTTTGTTGTTTCTGCATAAATAAAAACAAAAAAATCTGAAAACTTGTCGTAATACTGGATAATAGAAATTCTGCTTGCATTTATAATTTTTTGGCACAAAAATATTTTCGTTATTCTTTTAATAATTTTCCAAAGCCAAATGTAAAAGTATAAAATTGCTTTTTAAACTATAAATAAGTGAAATGATATTCAACTAAATATTTATACATTAATGAATTCCAGCCCACCAACGGCTGAATGGTAAAGTCACTGAATGCTGATACTTTGCCGCCGTTTGAATCCAGATAAACGGGCTAGCTGCATTGCTGTTTTCATGGTTTCTCCTAAGTGTAATATGTGGATATGAGCCAGTTTTCCCCAGAAAAGTCATCCACGAAGGCGTCGTTTCTCTTAGGCAGACAGCTCTCGCATGCTTTGCCGTTATAATAATAATAAAAATAACTATTAACCTCTTCGCTCCCAGTTTATCATATAGAGCGAGACTACACAATTTTAGAATGATTTCAAGGCCATTTAATTAATGTTTAAAATGTAAAGGGTATGTTTTTAAATGTTCAGCATGCTAGCATTTTTTCTGATCTCTAAATCTGTATCATGGTTGAAGGACTTTTCATGAAATTTCCAGGTATATTGATTTCCAGTCCTCTTCCATTACTTTCCAGAGTCCATCAATCAAGGTGAGTTTACCCATAGAAACAGCTCTTTTCAGGAGACCAATGGCATAGAAGTTCATAGGTGATATGTCAAGAGATTTCGTAGGAATACGTTGAAAAGGTCGTTGAAAGGTGAATATATCCAATACTTGTATCAGTCTTAATTTTTTTCATGGGAAGCAGTGTTACTGTTCGGAGTATAATTTATTGTTTTCTGTTGATGAAGTTTAACTCTTTGAAAGTCATTGGGATAAAGAAATTAATTTCTTCTGTGACTATCGGACCTCAAAACTTTCTTTAGGGAATACGCTGAGTTAATTTTAACAATTTTCCCTACTCTTCTTATTTTTAATTTCCCTTTGTAAGAGAATCCTGCTAATGAAATTCCTTACTAAAACTTTCTTTGTATTGATGGAACTAGGTTTTTACGTATTTTTTCTTTTTTCGATAATAAATAGATAATTTTTTGTTGCAATCATTTACACAAATATGCGCTTCATGAAGGCTCACATTACATTTCCTTTTATTTTCTGATAAATAGTTTTCCTACAAATCATTCTTTTTGAGCCACATGCCTCATCAAAACTTGGTAAGCATTATGTTTTCTAGTTTTTTAAGATGCAATTCATGGCTTATTATTTTCTTTACTGTTGCTAAAGATGTATTCTAAGACCTTACAACTGATTCAATGTAAGCATACTTTCTCTTGTGACGAATGATCTAACTTTAGAAAAATTACATATATTTTTCAGGTATTCATTTGGAGTCTTCTCTCTATGCAGAAGTAATGATTGACAGTTTTTCCCTTTCGGATTAATAATGTTCCTTATTTTGCTTTTCCCAATTTTAAAACCATTCATTTTACAATATTTTAAAATTATGGAATTGGAATACTCTTCGGAAAGCACAAAAATGTATCCTTCGAAGCACAGCTTCTTCACAGGGGACATTTTGAACGAAGAATAGATTTAAAAAGAACAGGTAATATTGTTCATTTTAAATAATAAGCTGTTGCCAGAAGTTTTTATTCCAAATCATATACTCTTCTTCAGTTATTTATCGAATTTGTTTTAAAAATGTGTAAACACCTTCTTTGCATGGTACTGTTGTTTTCCATTGTTGGCACAAAGTATCATGTTTAATGCACTGAAATAGAACATTTTAAATGTGTATAAATTACGTCAGAATGCTGCGAAAGCTTACTAATCTCTAAAGCTTACTGCTTACTGCTTAATGCTCTAAAGCTTAATAGAATCTCTAGATTTTTAGCAATGTTATAACGGTTATTATTTATTATTTTTTTTCCCTACCAAAGTGAAATGCATGATGGTAACAATGTGAATTCACATTTTAGAAAAGTTTCACACAATGTAAGTTGCTTAAACTTCTTGTAGGTAAATATGGTGATAAGTATACATAAGCACTGATATTTAAATTCTTAAGTTTTTACTTTATTATTGTAGAGAAATAATTTAAATTTGAGAGTATAACCATTGTTACTAATACTGCACTTAACTTATTCTGAATTTTTATTTTAATTTTAAGCGTTAGGATTTAACCGTTATTATTTTACGTTATAAAAAATAACGGTTAAATAACATATAAGTTAACATTTAAATAACGTATAAGTTAACATTTAAATCACATATTTTAATAACATTTAAATAACATATCTAGATAAAAAGCAGGTTTCATACGAATTATTTTTGCATGCTAAGCTTACAAAATGATCGAGTGTACAGTAACATTCAGTGCTTCAATGTCATGGTTATATGGGGGGCGGTTAGTTCATTCAGTGTCAGGAGCAAAAAGGTTAATGAACTCCATAATGTTCTTTTTGTGCATTTTCCACGAATTAGATTTGTTTATTTAGATTGTGGCAAAATATTCAAGGAATATCTTCCCCAGGGAAAAGATAGTTTCATGGAGGACCTTTCTAAGGAAAACTAGTGTGTGTATCTGCAGTTTTCCTTGAAGAATCATAATTCTAGAGGACTGGCAGAAATGAGCAGAAAAGGGGGGTGTACAGTATAGAGTACAAGATTTGTCACTTACTTTGGCATTAAAGTACATCTTTTTCCATTGGTGGATAAAGCTTGTATAATTTATTGTTTAATGTCAGACCCGAATCCACAAAAAGCTTCATCTACTGTTTAATGGTTGTAGAGTTTTCTCCAAACACGTATACCCAAATAAGAATCAAATTCACCCTCTGAACTATTTTAGAGGATTCACCTTTTTGTCATTATTTTTGTGTCATTTGAAAGTATATTACCCTCCCCCCCCAAAAAAAAACATTATATACAAGCGACTGAGACCAGGACACTGACAGCTGATGAGAGCGTTATCATAAAATGGTTCAGAGATTGCCAGCGCATTGTCGGTAATAATCTCTTATATGCGGGTTATTTTTTTTGTACTGATCCCCTTCTATAGTTTTATTTAATTTAGAGTAGTTGTATAGCAGTTAATAATTTAAATTTCTTATGACCTACTATTAGTAGTTAACAACGTGGTCTATGGCAGTTATGAGAACAGGCGAAAGCGAGAAATTCCTTCCTCACGTAGAGCAGACGCAAAATCAACCCAAATGCACTCGAATAGCGCACGGTTTCAAAAGAAGTAAAATAGAGTTTATTTTAATGCTTTTACAATGTTAGGTAAAAATATAATTGAGACTGTTAACCCACAAAATGATAGGGTGTCCCTCTAGTCCTTTCATGGCAAATCCCTATAAACCTGTAATTGTATATCAGTATTATGAACGGAAGATAAATATTTATTTAGATTGTTCCATTAGTATTAATATTTGCATAACCAGAATTACAAAAATTGTGATATAGTTGAAAGCCTCTTGCATGTAGAAAATACTCATGCATCTGATAGACTGTTAGATAATAATTTTGAAGGAAATTTTCATGATTTCAGAGGCGTAGCTATAGATAGGCAAGATTAGACAATGCCTAATGGCCCATGTGTTTCAAAAGCCCAGTACGTTTATCAGGACTTAGTGTTCTGTGTGTATTCTTTGAGAACATAGTAAATTCTGTAAAGGGTTCTTATCCTTACGTTCTAAGTCCTGAACTGGAACAGGGAGCGGAAGGTACGCTATGTTCTGATGTAACTGCTGGGCTGGAGAATAACTGCACGTGAAGGGATTTGAAATCCTTTTTTATTCAATCACTATTAATAACAAACCTCCCAATTCGGGAGAGATACAGAACGTAACAGACCACACTTTGGTCAAACTTAACAATCAAATAAATTTAAATGAATTAAAATAGAACTTAAATTAAACGTTGCTTCGCAGAGCAATTCGCGGAAGTTGGCCTCTACCGAAAAGGGTGCGTAGCAAGGTATACTAAATACTACCGCACTTTAATTTATTTTACAATGCAATCACGTAGTAAGCACTATGGCTTATAAATTTAAACTGCTAGCTGGTCAGGCGAACGTTGAGCAGCGTGACCGTGATCTGAGGCAAAGCTCTCACACACCGAGAGGTTTCTACCTCTGGCTTAAATAGTGCTTGGCTGAACTTCAAAAATTAGCATAAGCTAAAAACGCGCGCTTCTTCTGACAGGAAGTTGAAGCAGAGAGGAGATAGAAAAGATTTAAATTAAAATAAACTTGGTTAGTTTAACTAAAACCTTACAAACTTCCCGCCAGAATTGCGATAGTTAAACTACTTTGGTCCAAACGGACCATGTTGAAAACTAGCAATTCTAAATAGTCGAAAATTTCACTGTTCTAAACTTAGGCCAACTCTTACAAGGCAATATATGTTTGTGTAAAATACAGACGAAATTTTCTGGAACAACAATCTTCAACATTTTTTTTTTCAAGTCTTATTCTTCAAACAGTCTTACTCCTTCCAGCAAAATCTGGAAGGAAAACAACTTTAGTATGACATAATAACAGAATAATTCTAAGTGGTACAAATCCTTATTTTTTTTTTTTTGTGTAATTTTGCACACACACATTATCATTCAAGCACAATTAAATTCTTCCCCCGTATGCTCTCTCACCGGTGTTGGATGTAAAGCAAACCGCCATTGCGGGTTTTTATGTGTTCGGGGGTGTTCAACTCTTCCACCTACAATCGACTAACATTAGTTAGAACTTGACATACGAGACCTGAAAAAAACGCCCTATAACCAGCTAATCCTAAGGTTCTCACTAGCTTTATGTCTAACACTTTAAGTGTATTTGGTGGAGAGCCTAATTAACACTTGCATTCTAAAATAGTCAATCTTTAACTTTTCATGCATACAAATTCGCAGTTTGCACACAACATTCACATTAATATTGCACTTAACGTGCATTGCTAGCATAATATTATTTGTTACATTTCATAACACATTAACAATTTCATAGCAATCCTGAAATGCAAATAGAGGTTAAATTTCTAAGCTTACAGAAATATAGGTTAAATTTCTAAGCTTACAGCAAGTGCTTCCTATTCCTTTCTCAAGGTACTTTCTTGAAATATCAAATTACATTGAATTAATAGTCTACAGACTAAATCGTGTTTTTCAATTTTCCGAATTTTCATTCTAGACATTTTACAAGTCTTTAGACAAAGCGTCATACAAAATCATTTAGTTAACATATTCTTTTCAGCAATTCATTGCTTTTACAGAATTAATCTATTTACAAAATTAAGTAATTTTAAATCTTTAAGAATTACAATTTCTTTTAACAAAACATTTTACTTTCCATATGAGAACTTATCGCTCACTTGGCGTAAAAGTCAACCTCGCTTGAGGTAAAATCAGTCCTGCAACTTGCAGTATACTCAAAAATTAACTAAACTTTTGAATACGAAATTGTACTTATCTTATTATGATCGTCCATCCTTTTCTTGGCCCAATCTTTAAAACTTGAGTAAGTTGTGGCCTGGTTCAGTTTCCTCGTTTTTCGTTGTTCTTTCGGAGCCTGCTCGTCTCTTTTTCTTTTGAAATTCCGTCGTTGTATCCTCGGCAATTTCCTTTGTAGAGGAGGTTGCTCCGCTGGACGTTTGGTGGACTGGGCCCTTCTCTCCTGGGCCCTTGCTCGTTGCTTGTCCTGGTTCCTGCTGTATTCGGGAAGTTGATTCTCAGGCTGCAATCGACGTTTCTTGCTTCTCAGGCACCTGTCCGATGATTCCACAGTTCTTTTGGATACATTGGGCTTCCCTTGCCCATTCTGCTTTCTTCTCTTGGTGCGCTCGTAATTCCGTTCGTAGATTTGTTCACCTGCATCGTGAGACTTTCTTTTGAAACCACCTTTTTGGTTCTTATTTCTTTGTTGGGGGGGAGCTTTCTTCTTCTGACATTTCGATGCCGTTGTAGCTGGTTCCTGCTGTTTTTGCTGACGTATATCTTCCTGGCTAGTCGATTGCCTCGGATCCTGAAACGAATCTTTAAATACAGCCATTTTGCTGCGATTATAGAACGGTTTTATTTGGTCCACATTCGCTTTGAGCGTTTGACCATCATTTCTTTTTAATATAACCACTGCCCCCGTAATTTGTTCAATTGTGAACGGGCCTTCAAAACGCGGAAAAAATTTCCCCACCTTTTCCTCTGGGGCATTTGACAAGTTGTGTTTAATCTTCAACACTTCATCTCCCACATTGTACTTGACCTCTCTTCTTTTTAGGTCATAGTACAATTTCTGTTTTCTTTGGGCCATTTCTATATTTTCCGTCGCTTCCCGTATTAACTTTTGTATATCACTCATTTTAAATTCTTCTGCCCTTTCCTGTACAAAGAACAGTTTATCTAGGGGGGTCAAGATCTTTCTTCCTAAGAAGAGTTCAGCGGGTGTTTTTTGTGTAGTATCGTGTTTGGCGGTCCTAAGTGCAAATGCAAATTCATTTATATGGCTATCCCAGGTAGAGTGATAGTTTTTCACATAACTACGAATTATTTTCACTACATTTCTATTCACCCGTTCCGCTATGTTTGACTGCGGACGATACGGGACCATCTTTAGATGACGTATGCCCAGTTTTGCACACATTTCCTCAAACATTTTACTAACAAACTGAGGACCATTGTCTGAAATAACTTTTAGGGGCGCCCCGTATTTTAAAATATACTTATTTAGAATTGAATCTACTACAATTTTTGCAGACGCGCGTTTTAACGGAATTAACTCTAACCATTTGCTAAAATGATCCACTATAACTAAAAGATATCGGCTTTTATTAACTTTACTTCGAGGGTAAGGTCCAAGTAAATCGATGCCTATTATTTGATTTGGGAATTCTGATTTAATACTATTTAGGAACCCGGCCGGGCGGAAATTAACATAATTATTTAATTGACATGTTGGGCACGACTGGACATACGCCCTAGTAAACTTTTGCAGTTCTGGAAAGAAAACTGCCTCGCGAACTCTCTGAACAGTTTTTCTTATACCTAAATGAGCCGAAATGGCACAATCATGCAACTCTTCTAATACATTCAACCTCATGCTAGCTGGGATAACCGGTCTATATTCATGATTCTCATTAGTAGCTTTCGTATAGAATAACAGTCCGTCAATTAATTCGTAATTTTCGGCCCTATTTCTTATCGGCACAATATCCGGATGATTGAAATTCTCAGGGTCGGCCAAATAATTGTATATATTTTTGAACTCCGGATCTTTTTTGAGTTCGGCTATTACTGTTTCACGAGAATCTAATACTTTGGATGTTAACATGGCTATCTTAATTACACTTCCATTTTCATCTAAGTTAATTCTGCTTAAAGCATCTGCCACAACATTTTCCTTTCCCGGCGTATGTTTAATTATTAGGTTATATTCCTGTAATTTGAGAGCCCACCTTATTAATCTGGGTGATAAATTTTTTCCAGAATAGAGTCTAGTGACCGCCGCGTGGTCGGTATATACAGTTACTGGAGAACTTCCAAAGAACACACGAAATTTCTGTACTGATGCTAACACTGCGAGAGTTTCTCTCTCTGTTGCGGAATAGTTTCTTTGGGTTTCATTTAATGTTCGGCTGAAAAAAGCCACGGGCTGACCATTTTGGGAAAGCACTGCACCAATCGCGAAATCTGAAGCGTCCGCTGAAATCTCTAATCCTTTATCCCCTTCTGGAAATTTTAAGACGGGAGCTTGAGTCAATGCGTCTTTCAATTTTTGAAACGCCAAGTTGGCTTCTGCTGACCACGAAAACCTAGCTTTTTTTCTTTTCAACTTTAGCAGTGGCTCAGCTATTTTTGCAAAGTCTTTAATGAAAGCCCGGTAATATGAACACATCCCGAGAAACGACGATAATTTCTTCGCTGTTTTAGGAACAGGATAATTTCTAATGGCTACTATTTTTGACTGATCCGTTTCGATTCCCTTTTGGGAAATTTTAAATCCTAAATAACGTAACTCTTTTGCGGCAAATTTACATTTAGACGCATTTATCTTTAAACCAGCTTCGTTTAACAATGAAAATACTTTTCTTAAATCTTGTAAGTGTTGTTCTAGAGTACTACTCGTAATTATAATATCGTCTAAATATATGAAAGTGCTTTTACCAAGGACTGGTCTTAAGACGATGTCCATACATCTTTGGAACGTTGCCGGCGCGCCGGATAATCCGAACGGCATTCTAAGAAATGCGTACGTACCAGATTTCGTTATGAACGCGGTTTTGTGTACGTCCTCGGGTTTTACCCCAATCTGAAAATAGCCACTCGTGAGATCTAATGTAGTCATGTATTTTGTAGACGAAATATTTCGAATAATTTCTTCAATTATCGGCAACGGATATACAGGATATTTTGTAACTGAATTTAACTTGCGATAATCTATAGCAAAACGCCACCGCTTCGGGTGCGTAATCGGGTAATCATTATTTTTCTTACACAGGACAACGGGGCTAGCATAACTGCTAGAAATTGGCGTGATGATTTTATTCTTTAACATCTCTTTAATATGATGTTCAATTATTTCTTCTTTTGTCCTATCATATCTATATGGCTTTTGCCTAACTGGCTGAGCGTCCCCCGTGTCAATGTCGTGGTTCACCACCTGCGTAAAGCCTGGTACATCACTAAATAAATTCGCAAAGTGACTTACCAGACCTTGGATTTTCTCTTTTTCCTCTGCTTGTAAATGTTCCAAGTCCAGCTGCGGGGGCTTATCATTCTTCGCTTCAATTGGCTTCATATTTAATGTTAGTTCTCCCCCCTTGAAATCAATTTTTGCTTCTGCCAAACTAAAAAAGTCCACACCTAGAATAATACAAGTCTGCAGGTTACGCACAATATAAAACAGGATTCTTACCTGTTCGTTGTTGATACGCACGAACAATGGTACTTTTCCTAAACAGCTACATTTTTCTCCTTGGGCCGCTATGACATCCGTGTCTCTTGCACTAAAAATTCTGTAACGTCGAAAGTGCTTCTTAAAGAATCTTTCCGATACGAAGCTGCTTTGGGCTCCTGTATCCAAGAGGGCTGTCGCCGGTATGTTGTTGATTAGAACTTCAATCTTCGGCAAACTCAAATTCTTAACGACCACGGTGTTTAAATTGATTTTGGAAGGGTTTTGCGCTGCTTCGGACTTCTTCACCTTCCTCGAAGAAATCCCTCTTAGTTTAAATTCTTTTTCTTCTGGTTGCCCTCGGAATCTTTGCTTGTTCTTCTATTAAATTCCCTTCGTTCGCCGCTCGCTTTAGGAGACACATCTTTCTTCGGCCATTGCTTCGCCTTATTCCCGTAACTTTGATTTTGCTTTTGCTGCGGTCTTGGCGAACTCCACTGACTTCTTCGCTCAAATTGGCGTCGTCGTTCGTTGTCGGCTGTTCTTCGGCTTTCAAATTGTACCGCGAGCTCAAATAATCTGTCTAATGTTGTTGGATTTCTTAGTTCGATGAAATCTTGAACTTGGGGCAGTAGCCTAGGAAGTATAACTTGAATAATTTCAGGATCCGGGCGACTTCCATACAAAAGCTTGAAAACTTGAATTTTCCTCAAAATAAAATTAGACAAATCTTCTATTCTTTCTTGGTATCGGCTAAACAGTTCAGCTTCCAATCTGGCTCGATCTCGCACCACGGGAAATGCTTTCACTAGAGAATTCTTGAAATTTTCATACGTGTATGTGGGGCTTCCTGGTTCCCCCAAGAGATTCTTTCCGATGCACTTGAACCAACTTAGCGCTTGGCCCTTCAAAGCGCTGGTAGCAAGAGCGACTTTCTGAAATTCGTGGACTGGATATAGCATGAAGTGGGAGTCTAGCTTTTCCAGGAAATTGATTACGGCTGTCTTGCCGTCAAAACTTGCCGCTGGCTTCATGGCTGCTCGCATGGTTTGTACGATGTAGCCGAATCCTTCTATGCCAGGAGGTGCTATCTCAGGATTCTGGACAGGTACAGCAGGTGTCTCAGGTTCGTCTTCTTGTTGTTGAGGCCATCCTCTTCTTTTTGTGCGGGCGCCACTATCAGGACTTAGCATTCTGTGTGTATTCTTTGAGAACATGGTAAATTCTGTAAAGGGTTCTTATCCTTACGTTCTAAGTCCTGAACTGGAACAGGGAGCGGAAGGTACGCTATGTTCTGATGTAACTGCTGGGCTGGAGAATAACTGCACGTGAAGGGATTTGAAATCCTCTTTTATTCAATCACTATTAAATACAAACCTCCCAATTCGGGAGAGATACAGAACGTAACAGACCACACTTTGGTCGAACTTAACAATCAAATAAATTTAAATAAATTAAAATAGAACTTAAATTAAACTTTGCTTCGCAGAGCAATTCGCGGAAGTTGGCCTCTACCGAAAAGGGTGCGTAGCAAGGTATACTAAATACTACCGCACTTTAATTTATTTTACAATGCAATCACGTAGTAAGCACTATGGCTTATAAATTTAAACTGCTAGCTGGTCAGGCAAACGTTGAGCAGCGTGACCGTGATCTGAGGCAAAGCTCTCACACACCGAGAGGTTTCCACCTCTGGCTTAAATAGTGCTTGGCTGAACTTCAAAAATTAGCATAAGCTAAAAACGCGCGCTTCTTCTGACAGGAAGTTGAAGCAGAGAGGAGATAGAAAAGATTTAAATTAAAATAAACTTGGTTAGTTTAACTAAAACCTTACACGTTTTTGATTTTTTAATAATCGAAAATTAACAATAAATCAATAAGTTTGTTGTCAAATTCATCTTTGATATTTTATATGTACGGATTTAATTTTAGTGATGAAATTATGTTTTTAACTGTGCAGGATTTTCATATCTTCTTTTTGAATAATATAAAAATTAGAAATAAAACTGAATACCTCAGTAGCTACACTTGTTTATTGTTAATTTCAGTGTTCCGTAATGAATTCTTTTATCTACACGTTTGCTTGGGCTTATATTGGCCCTTCTGCAGTATAGTAGCACTGTCATCAAATACATCAAATACAATACTAACCAAAACTAGCTCTTTTTGTTTGTGATAATCATTTTGTACGTGTTTTTTACATTTGCGTAAGAATGCATTAAAGCATAGCAAATCATTGCTATCAAAAACCAAATAGGCTACTTTTGGTTAGATTGTGCACGTGCATTTGATGAAAGCGGGCAACCAGAACAGCTACGTGTCAGTGTATATAGTAATCTGTGTGCTACTATATTTAGTTCTGCAAATTCTTAAGAACTTTTTTATTAGTTGTTGGTTGGAAATTAAAATGCGAAGGTAAATAATAATAAAATAACTATAACAATTGATAAACTATCGATTATACATATATTTGCTAAAATGAGTAAGAAATAAGGAAAGAGTAGGACTCAAAAATAAAAAGAAAAGAAAGAAAGCCCAGAAGAAAGAAAAACATCTAAAATGGGACAACTGTATTATTAAAACCTCAGACCCAGAAAAAAATTCTTCAGTAGATATCTTCTGTGCCAGTACGGTTGAACAGCTTGAACAAAAAACTACAGTATTGACTGCAGTCACCTCTACTGCTAAGGCAGGCAATAAAAATACGGGGCAAATTTTTGGAAAATGGTTTTAGATCGTTTATTTAACATTAAATTCATACTTTCAAAAAACGCATTAGCATTTTGTGGACATAGTAAAGATACAAACATTAGATATAACGGAAATTTTTTATCGTCGGTTAGATTATTGCGTAAATATGCCAGTTTTACGAAAAAAGTTTTTGAAATTCCAGTAGCAAGTGCGCGATATTTGAGCCCTTATTGAAGACAGATCTTAAATTGCGCCGGAGCTCATCGGAGCTCCGCTCGAATACTTCTCAATTTTTTAGATAATTCTTAACTGTAACAGGAGTACACCAGGGTCCTTAAATGAGAGGGCTCTGGCACTTCTTTTATAAAACTGAACCACAATTTCAGCTGAAAATTCTCTGGATTTCGAAAAATTTATTTTAACAATAAGTCTGCTTTGAAAATCGTTTCTAACTCCTGAATGCATGCCTGTCTTTTTCTGCGAAACAAGCACTGATGAGATGAGAGTTGAGATGGCGGAAAATCCCCCAGCCACATGTCAAAGGCTTATTCTCGAGGAAGTGCAATGAATTTATAACATTTTTTTCGTTGCCTATCGTCAGGGTAGTGGTCAAAAAGTGTTGGATTCTTCTCTTTCTGCCTTCACACCTACGCATCTCCGTTAAAATATCCCGCACCAACCCTAAAAATTCCTCCTCCATCACCGGGAACCCACTGCAGGGTCTCCCATCAACATCCCTTTTGTGTTTTTCTCTTCTCAAATTCCCCGCTTCTAATCACTTCTAACTGTCCCCTAACGAAAAGGTCATCTCTCGATAACACTTGCCTCAGAGTTGTTCAGAAGATTGTTATATGTTTTTCTGCAGGTAAAGATAGTCTGTTTTTGAATTTTCTTACTTTTTTTGTAAAGTTCTCTACGTAACAATATAGCGTGAATAACAATATTTGCATCACATTACTACGTATTTATACAATTATTACTTTATAAGGTATTTCTACTACAATTATTACTTTATAAGGTTTTATTACTTTATAAGGTATTTCTTCCACTTTCTGCCCATGCCTTCGGGGTGTAGTGGTCAGCACGCTGGACGCGTATCGCAAAGGACCGTGCTTCGAGTCCTGGCGAGGGCGTTGCTCTTTTTTTCACGTCTACTGCTTCGAAATAACGTAATATCTCTACAACTGAACTCAATAAACATGTGCAATATTCTAAAAATTTTAAATTATCTGATAACTACATACCTATTTAAAGAATTTTTATAATTTTACGATATAAATTATGAATATGCGATGCTTGTTTAGTCATTTATAGACAATTTACGGATAATATTATAAAGATGAGTACTTTTAAAAAGTCAAAGATGTAATTTTCTGTTAAAGCAATATTCAAACAGATTCTGAAATTTAAACAGTATTCTTGTGTATCCCAATGAAATCTTCTATGAAACACCTGAATAGTTTTTCAGATCAATTCTCGATGCAGCTTAGTAGTTTTAGTCCTGAGGCAATATATATTGCTACAGCAGCGTTGATCATATGAATTGCGAATTATGTTTTATATTTATTATTGGTTTTTAGCATTAACTTAAACGGAAAATATTTTTGCGTGTGCTGTCGAGAACGTTGAGGTGACGTACTGATACCTCACGATCGACTATGGTCTAGATATTAATTAACATGTCTGAACAGACGAATCTTTATTACATTTATTTGAGTAGTAAAGAAATAATACCATAATAATTTAGAAGACGAATGCGAATCTGATTCGAAATTTTAATTAAAGTATCATATTTTTGACTAGGCTGTCTAACTTTGAGGAAGATTGGTTTTTGATTAATTGCGGGCACACGAAAAGTATGAACCTAGCTGAAGAGCTGTCTTCGTAGAGAGTTCTTTACCGGAAATGGACTCGTCTTTACGTTACATATATAGAGAATCCCAAGTGGTGATTCTTTTGCTTAAGAAGTTACTTTGCATGAAAATATGAGAAGTTTTCTAAAGTAAGGACTTTTGAGATATTACTGCTTTAAATTCAGGCATGTGAAAAGAAATTTTTACCGTCCTAATTTCTTATTAAGAGTTTTAATCAAAATCATAGCATTTGTGTAATAAAAATAATTTTTTTCAGTGAGTTATTAAATTGCGGTATTCAAAAAATGATAAATAGCATTAGTCAAACAGTTCATTTCTCCTCCAGCTCAATAAACATCTAATATCCATTAACCTCAATAACCATTACTGCTATGCACTAAGATATTACTATGCACTAATTGTATATGACATTAAGAAGAAAAAAGATACGAATGCCAAATAAACGAAGCCTTATTATTGCATAAAACTAAGCAATGTTTTATGTATGTTGAAGTTTGATTTATGAAAATATGTTATTACACTTATTTAACTATAGTAAGTAGTAAATATTTCCGTTCAACGTTTATAATCTAAAATTCTATACACTATGTAAATGTATCAAAATTTAAATTAAGATAAAAGTATAACATTAGAAAAGAAGTTAAACAAGACGCTTTAACAATCATGAATCGAAATCATTTAAAAATAATTTATTAGTAATTGTAGTTATAAGTTTAGCGACCTGAAATTAGAGGTAGGAACACAGATTAGAGATAAGGAATGAAAAGGAAGACGCAGACAAAAGAAAAGCTTCCATCTCTTCCCCATCTGGGCATGTGGAGTTGAGAATAGGAGGACAGTGGAGAAAAGACATTCCTCCGTGGTTGGCAAGGGGTAGGAAAATTGGGCGAAACGTCATTTTGAATGAAAGAGCTACGTAACCAAATTTCCTTACATGCTGTGGTACTGTTTCTAGCATTCTCTGTAGTTTCATTAGTGGCGTTTTAATTATTTTACCTTTTTTCACTGACATGCTGTAAAAATCATGGTCTTTGTTTCTTTATCCTTTGAAACAGCACATTACGTGTTCATTGAGGGTCTAAATTTAGCTAATGATTGGCTATGTTCTTCTGATGAAACTGTAATTCCATCCGCAGCCCCAAATAAGACAGGCCCGGAATTTTATTATTTTAACTAAGCATCATTAATTTGATAATTAATTAAATTTTTATTTCTCTTTACATTTTTACTGAATTTTAATTTTAATTATTTAATATTTTAATTGCTAATTATTTTATTATTTGAATTATTTAACATTTTAACTGCTAATTACTTTATTATTTTAATTATTTAATATTTTAATTATTAACTATTTTATTATTTTAATTATGAATTATTTTATCATAGTTATTTTTTTATTTTAATTTTATTTTTTCCTTCTTTTCTGACGGTCTTCCGTAGGACTCCGGCATTTCTAATCTTAGAAATTAAGCCTTACTGAAGACGAATCAAATGAGTGTCGTTTTAAGATATTTTAATACTGCAATATATGATAATTCAGAACTCACAAATTTTATAATTAAAGAAACATCCTTCAGATTTTATGCTATAAAAGATCATTCTTTCGAAGGACTGAAGGAATTCATTAAAAAAATTCAATTAAATGTTATTGACAAGGATATAACGGAGCTAATGTTATGAGTGGTATCTATAATGAATTGCAGCAAAAGATAAAAACTATTCAGTCAGATACAGAATATGTACATTGCTAGTCTCAGAACTTAAAGCTCGTCATTAATGACACCATATGCGGCTGTATATTACAAACTATACATTTATTCTGTGGGAAATATATAAACCTATAGAATTTGTTAAAATTTTACTGCCGAATCGAAATAAACCGACTTGTTGGTCAGGTAGGATTACCTTGCGGAATGTAGTAAAATTACGTTTCTTACGAGCGGTGAAACATCGGTGTTGAAACTCTCGCGGTTAAAACTGTTACCAAACACCACGTGATTTGCGCATGCGCGCAGCCAAAGTGAAACAGAACTATAACTAAACTTTAGAACTCGTAATGGACGTTTCGTTTAAAGATGTAACTAGTATCTTCTGTGTCGTATATGTAATTAGTTAGCAATGTAAATTAAACGTATCTTATTTAGAAGCCTCTATTTCTTGAGATGAGTAGAGCCTTTGACTTGTGGAATTAATAAAAATATTCCGAGATATACCTTTGGAGAAGAACGAGAAAGAAGATCGTCAGAAAAGGTAAGCCTTTTAACTTTATTCTAAGAATGATTATCTTGTTAATCATAACAATATTTTTGACAAGTCAAATTTAAAAATCGGAGTACCTGGTGTAAGACTTACCTTCATCGAAAAAGACTTCCTTTCGAATTTATCTCCAGGAAGTAAAAGAGTTTGCTACGATGCATGAAAACAGTCACTAATCGGAAGAAACGTTCTGAAGTTAAAGAAACATAACACATAAAATACACAAAAAATCTGCTCCTTGAAGAAATGAACACATAGCTGTCGAAATGGTGAGTAAATATAATATGTAACATATGAAGGCAATGTGAAATCTTAACGGGCATTATTACAAAATAAAAATACAACCAACAAATTATAAAGTAAGAATAACGTAGAAGATCTAAAACTATGCGAAAATATTTAGAGTGTCAACGGAACCTAACCCGAACAAATACATCGAAAAAATAAAACACCGTAAGATTTAAATAAGATTACTTGGTGTAACCACTACTGAAATTTCTTCCACTATATTAAACATGACGAACATTTTGTCTATTGGTGTGGGAGTTACCTTAATTTCGTTTAATTTACCAGTAACAATTTTCATAATATCCAAGATGGAAAATTCTGCAAATATTTTTTTAGTTTCTTGAAAAATCATTCAAGATATCAGGAAGGGTAGTTATAATACTATCCGAGCTGTTAGAATTTTTCTTCACCTAGATTTCATCAAAATTGAGTTATGGTGACATTCTAGAAGTTTTAAATAAAATCCACCTCCAAAGTAATGAAAATGAGGAACGGAAAGAAACAGATCAGATAAAAATGAAATAGAAAATTTTAGATTTATTGTTGTTTGTAGATTTATGCAAAAATGTTTGTTAATACTATTAAATTATATTTATTAAGATTGTTTCTATGTAATTTTGTTTGTTATTAAAATATTTTTGAATTGCTTAAAATGTTAAATAAAACATTTTTTGATTAAAATGGATTTTCAGTTCATAATTAATATGCTAATATATTATTTAGTATATAAATGTGTATGCATATACATATATATATACTTATTTATTTAATTAAAGTTTTGTCTAAGGACCCCAAAATTTTCTGCTGTGTATCAATTATGGACTAGTTTAAAAGAGAAACATGAGTTAAGCATAGAGAAAATGAAAGTTGATACAACATACAATTTTTATGCAACCAAGTGTCGTGGAGTGCAGGATACTTATGACAAGGAGTAGAAAACAAGACCAAAATGCTGCATAAGGTAACTTCTTCATAGAAGTATTAGTAATACAATTAGTGGCGTAGCTAGAGCTTTTGCCGCCAGGGGCATTCCGAGATAATGTCGCCTGGGACGCTCTATAATCTGCCTCCCCCCTTGATACACAAACAAATAACTAAAAATTGTTAATTATTTAAAAAGTGTTATTTAAACTGAATGTGTATTTTTGAAGAAAAATTTCACCTCCAGCATTTTAAAGTTATATGATTACTTTGCTTGTTTTTTGATCGCAAAATTTTCGACGAAACCATAAAGATCTGCTTGTTTGCTCCTGTTACTATAAAGTAGACAGTATAGAGGGATTTCTTAGAGGAAAAATAAATATTTATAACTCTTAAATATTTCTTAAATTATTTTTATTTAGAAAAGTCGTCTCAGAATTAGCAGCACGTACAAGAGTTGTAAGGAAAGTTCTCGATAGTATTAAATAATTGATACTTTGTGCTGAAGATTGCGTTGTTACAAATTATGTATAAGGAATATAAACAGCTTACTTTCTGGAAAGCGAAGCTCTTCTAGAAAGTAAGATTACAGGGGTAAATCTATTTAACATTGAGATAAATGGCTATATCACTAAATTGGCGAAATATCGCCAAGATGGCGAGGGTTTTGATTGCTCATTTTGTCGCCAAATTTGCCCAGAAAGTCATTAAGCTTGGCGACCATTTGGCGACATTTTGGTTCGTTCTTATTATAATCGTAGTTAGTAATGTAATGCAATAATTGTAGTTGATCCCTATATGTAACTGTAACCATATCCGACCCTTATATGTAACTTTCACCACATATGCTTTTCAGTAATTTATAAATGGTAGGTACTGAAGATTTCTTGGCGGTCGGGAGAAAACTATACAAGACCGGAGAGAGCATCAGTTCTCAGTTTTTAGTTGAGATCTGACTCCGAAGTATTGAAAGATCTCCGTTCCTTTTAGATGTGTTTTGCATTGAGTTGTGATTCACATTCTTAGTAGTTTGAAATGTAGCTACTGACTGTACTCTGTAATGCTGAGAAGAGCTGTAGGAGTACTTTTGTGAAAAGTTCCAGAACTGTAAATGTTTCTTTCGGGAAAATAAGTTTTATCAAGCTTATCAGTTCTGCGTGCATTCATTCCATTACGAATTTGTACGCACACAACAATTCTTAGTGTCAGAAGGGGGACTGAATGCCGGTGACAACATCGAAGGACAAGCAACTAAGACAGAGTGTGCCAGCTTTTGCTGCATTCAAAGAAGAGATGAAAGCAGGCCAAGAAAAGATTGAAGCAAGTCGAAAAGAAATGTAAAGAGAAATTGTTGTCATAATAGAAATCAAATTCAAGGTTATGGAAAGTAGAATAGACACGGATGAAAATAAAGTTGCAGAAATTGAAGAAAGATTTTATGCTCTCCAATAGCAAATAGATGACAGTTTCCGCTATCGTCAATGAAGTTGAAAGCTTAAAGAAATCCATCAACAGGAAGAAATTCTGACTGTTTTAAATTTCTACCCATGCCTTCTCGACACTCTTTAAAGCTACCCACTTATGATAGGAAGACCTCCTAACAAGTGTACAAGACTCAGTTCTTAATAGCGGCACACGCAAATGAATGAGATTCCGAAACTAAGGTCTGTCATGTCGCCAAGTCTTTGAGCGTAGACGCAGCGGATATCCTTCAAAGCCTGCCCTAAAAGCAGAGCCTAGATTTCGAAGCTTTTTCCGACGATTTCAAGCTTTGCTTTGGGAATAAGTGTTTAAGAAGCAATAGCAGGCTTCATTTAAAATATTGCCAACAGAAGCCTACTGAAAAACTTCAGTCGCTAGACACGGATGTTGAAAGGCTGTCTCATCTCGCCATTTGGGACTGCTCAACGGAAAAAAGGGAAATCCTGTGCCTAGAGTACTTCATCGAGGGCATCCGGGATCCTGAGATACAGAAAACCTTGAGAATGGCGGATGTAAAGGATTTTAAAAAACGTTTTAGTGTATACCAGGAAATTCGAGGCAGCCCGGCAAACAACCTGTAGAGACTACAAGGCACAACTGCAAAACACTACAAGGCACAGAACATGAGATGTTTCCGGGAGCTTTGCACCTACTATAAAAGATTTGTGAAAGAAACTTTTCTTCCATCGCAATGCGGCTTAACAAGCTAACATAGAACAAGCAAAATTCTTGTAGATAAAAGATGTGAATATGCATTTAACAAACAGAAGGAAATTGTAACATCTGTGACAAGCCTGACGTATGTTCAGCTCGACAAACCATTGCCACGGATGCAAGCAAAGAGAGTATCGGAAAAGACGACCAAGAAATAAAAGGCTAAGAACACGTTGGACCATCTAAACCGGAGAGGAATTATTGTCACCAGAAAAGAATTGTTTGCCATAGTTAAAGCCGTAAAACATTTACACCATTACCTCTAAGGCAGAAAATTCGTGCTTTGCACAGATCATGCATCGTTGACCTGGCCATCAAATTTTAAGAATCTCTAAGACCAGATAGTCAGAAGGATAGAGAGACTTCAGGAATATAACCTCGTTGTTCGTCATAGAAAATGATCGTCACACGGAAACTCCGGCGCCCTGTCCAGACGACAAGCTGCCGAGACTCTTCCGAGGTCGAAGCGAAATATGAGCTGGTTAATCCGGTCAACATAAAATTACAACTTCAATATCGTCAAGACCCATGGAGTGACTTGGAAGTCAACAAAGACCAGTTAGAAGATGGCGACATTAAATCCATGATTGATTTAATGGAATCTTCAAATCGAAAAACTACCTGTCAGAACATTTCGATCTATTGTTCTACTGCAAAATAAAATTGGGCTGGGACTACCTTCATATTCGAAACCTCGTTTTGTACCAGAAGTTCGAATGGACGATGATAATACATTCTGATGGTAGCTGATACTTCAAAGATCCCGGATCGCGGATGTCTTTAAAGAGATACATAGCAGTCCAAAAGGAGTCCACTTGGGAATAATAAAGACAGGTCAAGAGCCTTTTTACTGGAGTAATTAATGGAAGGGCTGACATGCAAAAGTGATGCGAATCTTGCGATGCTTGTGCTGGCCAGAAAGGACTAGAGATACGCAGCCTATGGAAACTTCGAAGTTACAATATAGGGGCGCTTTGGAACGCATCGCCTTCGACATTCAGGAACCTCTGCCACGAACTGTTGATGACAACAAATACATTCTCTTTGTCACTGAATGCTTCACAAAGTGACCTGAAGCGTGTCCTCTCTCTAATCAAGAGTCTGTCACGGTATTAGAGGTAATGATACATCATCATTGGATTTGCAGGTCCGAAGTGCCTCTTCAGTTACATTCCGATCAAGGAAAGAATTTTACGATGGTTGTAATTTAAGTACTCTCCAAATTACTTGCCATAGACAAAACCCTAGCGATGTCTGTACATCCGCAGTCAGACGAGACGCTATGGTAGAGAGGTTTAATCGAAACATACTGAATAACCTCTCGCTGATGGTTTCCAGAAACGAACAGGGAACAGAAGTCATATATGTTCTTAATGGCCTATCGCAGTGCTGTTCACGAGACTCCTGGCTTTTTCCCATTCAGGATGCTCTTCAGTCGTGACTTTGGTCTGCCCTTTGATCTGTTGTTTGATCGCCCTTCAGATGCACCTTCATCGTCTGAGGAGTACATTTAGGACCGTTTGTAATGATGTAAAGTTTTGCACGAGAACGAGTCAACTCTGCGACGGAGAACATGAAGATCCAGCAAAATACGGGAGCTACAGGACATTGATTCAACGAAGGTGGCAAAGTGTGGTCATGGTGTGAAAATCCGGTTCGACTGATAGCACTTTCTCCTACACTACAGTCACTCTGGGATTGTCCTTACACAGTTCTAAAAATGCTAAAGAACGTCTTATTTCGGATCCGTAAGTCATCAAATTCTAAACCTAAAATCATTAATTATGACAGGTTAGCCCCTTATAGTATGTAGATTCATCATTCTATGAAAACCAAGATGATTCTATAAGATTATTCTATGAAGACAATCCTCCAATTAGGTTGATATATTTTCGTGTGCCCTGCAAGTAAACAGAAGCCCGGTCAATCAAAAACATGACACTTCTGTTTTATAATTAGTGAAAATTCAGTTTTATATTAAATATCGGCTCAGATTCGGATTTGTCTTCTCGATTATTATTGTATTATTTCTTTATCTTTGAAATATATAGAATAAAACATTTCCTGTTAAGGTTATACTAAATAATATCTAGAATAAGGGTCGCCAAATCTTCGATCATGAGCTACGAATAGGTCACAGCAGCGTTTCTATTAGCTTAATAATAAGGATTAAGCTAAGCTAATAAATTTAATGAATAAGTTAAGCTAATAAAGTTGATTGTTTTAACTAACTTGGAATATTACTTGTAAGAAACTCCATCGAGCGACATGGAAACGCTTACAATGATGACCCGTTTACATGCATGAAGCTTTAAATTCCTTCCAATGCTTAGCCGTTTCAATGCGGCCAAGTCTTTCGTTTTCTGTATTTCAACCCCCACCATAGAGGAAACGACGGCGGTACAGATACCGATCTACAATCCTATTGATCCTTCATTGTGGCGCACTATGAGCGAATAAACTTCGCCTTAGCTACATTTAAGCCTGTTACGGATCCCAAGACTAAATTCAACTATTGCGTCGGTCATTTGCCACCAGGGACTGCTTCTTGGGTTTAAGACATCATACTTCTGCAGAGAACTGAGTTTTCTTATCAAGACCTGAAAGCCGTCATTACTGAGCATTGCAGTGAAAGAAGTACTCAGGAAATACGGAAATTTCTCATCAGGGAGCAACTTGGAAACAGAAAACCACCCAAATTGCTTCGTGTCATGAAAAGCCGTGGGGAGAAACACAAAATATCCAACTCATCGTAATCGGAATTTTTTCTTCAACAAATGCGGCCAAACGTCCAATACATCCTCGCGTCTGTTAAACCACTTGATTCGTCAAAAGCGGCAAGCATTGCAGATAGGATATAATTCCTCCCCCCTTTCTGATAGAAGCAGAATCACTTTACTTAGAAAAATCTAGTTCTGATAGAAGCAGAATCACTTTACTTAGAAAAATCTAGTTCTGAAAGAAGTCAGCTTTAGTTTATAGGATTGATTTGAGAGGGGGAGAAAATAAAAAAACAAAACAAGGACAACAATAACAAAACAACAACAACAACAACAAAAAAGCTGAAGCTAAAAATGGTGCATTTTAATACGAATTCTCGCTAGGTTAATCAGTCGATTTAATTTCGCATTCTAAATAATAGTACACATTTAGGAAAAGTCAATTTCGAAGTTATGACCGAAAAAAAAAAACTTGATTGCGAGTGAACGATTCTGCACTACTAACGTAATATATAGAAATTGTAATCTTTTATTAAACCATTTTAAGACTTTTAAACTTGTATCAATTAGTTACATTATTTAAAAAGTAAATAAAGAAAAATATGTTAACAAATGCATTTATTGCTTTTAAATCGCTCAAATTCCTCAAGCAATTACAGACTGATTAAATATGAAAGACGTTAAAAATCTTTACAAATTTTGTAAAATCGCAATATTCTTGAGTTTTCTTAAAGGAAATATTTTATGGTTGTTGATATGATGGTTGAAGCGAGTTGAAGATAAACGCCTTGTATTTTTTGTAAAGGCCACACTTGCTAATGGGAAAGGATAGCTTATTCTTCTTAGCGTGCATAACATTAGGGGTCAGACATTTCGGGAAGACTCACGCTAACGACATTTCTAATGACTATATTCATCCAAGTCACACTTCAAAAGGAAAATCGTCAGCTCAATTAATAGACTACTTTACAAAAACATATCATTTGATGCAATAAACAGCTGGCTGACAGGCATTTAGCACACAAAGTATAACTGAAATAAAGCGAATCCTCCGTATTTCGCTTCTTAAACAAACGTGCCATTCATTATTACCCTATAAGCCCGTTGTCTACTTGACGGTGGAAAGAAAGGATTTACTGTTAGATCAATCATAGTTTGCTACAAGGTTTCCAACTATTTTTTTCAGCTTGATATTGAAAGAGTTTTTTTTAAATCCCGTTTAAGAAATCTTTCTCATTTGCCTATCAGATAACCAACTTAGTAAAAAACAAAGACCGAGGTTTTATTTTTCAAGGATGTTCGATGTTATTTCTTTCGGGTTTGTATATTTATTTCTTTCACCACCCAGAATTCTGACAAGAATTTGCGGATTTAAATGCTGTTCCATGTCAATCTCGTTTACTCTCAAGTACTTTAATTTTTAAACAGGCGCTTGACGGGGATGTATTTGGGATTTCGTTCTTTTTATGGAAATGTGTCTTAAACAATATTTTAAGGCGTCAAGAGTTAAGCACTTGATTTATGAAAGCGATCTTGAGCTTCAATATTAAATTCCTAAGAGAAGAAAAGAGTAACATTATCTTTTGAATAACATCTCTCTTTTCAGAAGAGCTACTTCAAATCATGCGTTGGATATTAACGTAGAAAACGGAAAATATTCAAGGTTATAATTTTCTTATACATTTCCTTACGTTACTTATTTATGAAATTGTACCCTTGATAAATTTATAAAGATAATAGCTTATACCTTTGATAATGCAATTATACTAATAGATTTCGTTTTCGTACCACTTATGCTTTTATTATTCGAGGTATAAAATTGTAGATGAGATTTTTAATTATTTGTTTTACCTGTAAAGAGAGATTTTTAATTATTTTTTTTTAATGTTTAGGCAATAAAAAACCCACAAAAAATCATCAACGAATAACAAATTCTGACTTTTAATGCTGTCTTCCGGCTCTTATATTTGGGGACGTTTTATACTCGTTATGAAAAAATAAAATATTATAAGAAATTTGACTTGAGGACGTAGTCCGGAATATTTAACTTCAAAATTTGCAGTTTTTGATGTTATTTTTAGCTTGCTTTGAGAGATCCTTAATTAAGTTAGAATAATTTCAGGAAATAAGTTTAAATAAAGTGCATAAAAATATGTATAATTTAGTAAGTTGTACAAAGAATATACCATCTGGAATATGTCATATGGTGTCCACATCATTTTTTTATATTTTTTGTTAAGGGCCGATTGTAAACGCTGCGAATATGTGAAACGAATGTTCGAAGCCATTGAACAGCCAGTACGCTCGTCTAGGCGCTTGCACTGCTTTATACTTCATTATATTTAATTTTAATGCGAGTAAAAAAAGGTGATCTGAAAGTTCGAAACCGCCAATTATTGAAGAACATCACCAGCTGCAGTATCATCTGTCATCTTCTACGTGACTCCGTGATTTCTACGTGACTCTTGTACATATATGTACCCATTAAACTATAAAAAAATTACTTTTTTCATTTAAGTTCATTAATTATTTTTTTAAATTTTAAATACTAAATAAGCTTTACATATTTATAAGTTTTAAATAACTGTATCTTATTTTTTAAAAGACATTTTTTTATATTTCTTATTTTTAGCTTTCACGAATAAAAGCTTTATCAATCAAATTACTCCAGTGAGATATAGTGGCATGAATTAGTGTCCCTTTGAACGGATTTTTCAACTGAAAGGGATGTTTCACAATGACTAATTACTATTTTACTTCCAACAATCCTGTTACGTGAAGTGGTTTAAAAAATATAATGAATTCACCAAAAAGCCAGATTAAGTTAAAAATCTCTTATGCACTTTAACAGATTTTTTTTCCAGTATATCTGATAGGGCAAACAATAAAACTATGAGAGTTTAAAATTGTTTCTTAAAAGAAGATACACGTAGAAAAACATTTTAACATTAAATTAAAAAAATACCAAGTTTTGTAAAAATTGCCTCACTATATTGCATTGCTATCGCAATGCGTGCGCATGCAAAATTTGGGTTTCATAGCTTATCTGGAAATAGTTCAAAAATCGACGGAAAAGTTTTGATCTTAGTGATAAATACCATGAGGAAGTTAAAAGTTGGCCGAGCAGTGAATTCGCTGAACACTGGTAGTTCGGTCCGAAGCTCGAATACAGGTGTACGGGTTAGCTGCATGGGCGCTTTCGTGGTTATTCTCATGTGTAACTTGTATACGAGCCAGTTCCCTTAGAAAGTTCTCCACGAAAGCTTCCTTCCTCTTAGGCAAATATCCTTTAAGTACTTTGCCCTAATTAAATATACCATACTGTAAATAAAAGCTTGTAAAAACGCAGCTAGTTTTAAAAAATTATAGAAAGTAGCATTTATTAAGTAGCATTAATATTTTTTCTTTTATTAATATTTCTTGTTTTAAAAGAGGCGACGTGTTAATTTTATAACTTCCTTTAATTTCAAATCTTTATAACTACTATATTTTTCTCTAAGTGTCTGTGTCAACTAAATCTCTTGTTGGCTAAGTGGTTGTCAATTAAAAGTCAAGGACGTTGGATATTGCTGGTACAACAACTTTAAATCCTGTGGAGTAAGTATCTTCTTTGCTAAGAGTTTGTCAGCTGAATGTCTAGGACCTTGGATGTGGCTGGTACAACGAGTCTGTAACGCAATGAGCACATTTACTGTCACAGAACAGTGTATTTCCTCGAATCTTCCCAAGTTTCATGTTGGAAAGAAATTGCCAAATGTCGCCAACTTGTCAATAAAAATTTTTTTAAAGGTCTATCAGGAGCGTATTTGCCTATAATCTCCCCTTTTGTTTGGGTTACTTTTAAAATGTAAACGGTGTGTAGGAAGATCTACATTTCTATTAAAAAAAAACTTAAAAAAAAATACATGGGCAGAAATTCAATTACACACAAAATAAACCCTAATATTATCACCTTAAAAACAACAAAGAATGAATAGATAAGTAAATAAAACAATAAAAAATAATGCAATAATGACCAAAAATAACAACGCAGTAAAATAAATTTAAATATTTACAGGAGTTTACGATATCAAACTACTAATCTAACAAAATAAATTTAAATCAGATTTGAAGAAAATCTCTTCACCGCACTATATTGCCATCGAATACAGTGTGTGTGCAAAATTTGAACTCGATAGTTAGGTTTAAAAATAGATGACAAAATTAAAGCCAAGGTAAAATACCGTAAATGAACTAAATAAAACCTTATAAAAATAGCTGAACGTATTACTGTTCGCTGTTACAGAAGAATTGCATTTTATATTTCCAAAATTATCCCTTCTCACTCCCAAAACTATTTCCACAATATTGCTGCGTGCGTACAGTTTCGTAATAGACTGAAAGCACTCAGAATTGATGATAGCTTGATAAAATTTATTTTACCAAAAGAAACACTTCACAGTCCTGGACGTTTCCCACAAAAATAGTCGAACAACTAACTCTTCAGAGTACCACTGAGTACAATCAGTAGTTACTCTTCGAAATATTAAGAACGTTAGACATAAGGCAATGCAAAGCGCATCTAAAAAGCGAAGCCAATCCGGAAATATCTCAGTACTCCGAATTCATACTGAACTAACAACTGAGAGCAGATGCTTTCTCCGATCTTATATAGTTTCACCCGACATCCGAGATATTTATAGTACTTTCTGCTTCTAGAAATTACTAGAAGGCATATGAGAGTCGAATTATGGTTAGAGCTACATAGATCAGTTACAGTTATATAATTACAACATATATACACTTCAAAATTAATCGACAAAGCCTTTGCCAGCTAGGCATTTATTCAATGTTAAATAGGCTTGCCCCTATATTCTTATTTTTCCGGCAGGGCCTCGTTTCTCTCAAGCTTTTCATGTTACATTATACAGAAAAAAGTACAATTTCACACAAAATTTCACTCAGATTATTTATATACGTATAAAATTTGTAATATTCCCCAAGGACTGCAGTTCCCGGGCACTATAATCCGTTGACAGGAAACCATACTTACTACTAAGGAAAAATCAGTGCAATGCTGTAAAACAGTAATTTCAATAAAAAACAAATCAAATACTAAACCAATAAACAAATGCATAAAGTTACAAATTTATGTACAAATATGACCGTGGTCTTAGTATAAGAAGCTAGCCTATCTTATGAACGACTTTAGGCTTAGAATTTGATGACTTACGGATCCGAATTAAGACGTTGTTCAGCCTGTTGAGGACTGTGTAAGGCCCGTTCCAGAGTAACTGTAGACTAAGAGAAAGAGTACTTTCTGTCGAAATGGATTCTATAACCACACCTTGTCACCGTTGAATCGATGTCCTGTGGCTATCGTGTCGTAACGGGTTTTTATTTCCTCCGTCGTCAAAGTGACTCCCTAGCGTGCAAAATTGTTTATCATTTAAAACCGTGCCTGGAGATCTTGAATGTAGTCCTCAGGTGATGAAGGCTTATCCGGAGGGCGACCAAATAACGGATAACAAGGAAGATGAAAATTAAGACCGAAGAGCATCTGTGATGGGGAATAGCCGGTAGTCTAGTGGACAGCACTGCGATATGCAAGTAACAACAGAAGTAACTTCTTATCCCAACCTCTTTCTTCTCTGAAAACCATCAGCGAGAAGTTATTAAGGATGGTTCGATTAAACCTCTCTACCATGCTGTCTGACTGGTGATGTAAAGATATCGTTTGAGTTTTGTTTGTTTTTGTTTGACTCTGCAAGCTGAGTAGCTTGCAGAGTTCTTTAATTACAGCTAAGGTAAAATTTCATCCTTGACCAAAATGTAACTGAAGAGGCATTCCGAACCTGGAAATCCAATTCTGTATCATTACCTTTGCTACCGTGACAGCCTTTTGATCAGGAGCATGATGCACTTCAGATGACTTGATGAAGTAATCAATGATGACGAGGATGTACATGTTTTCATATACAACAACAGATCGTGGCAGAGTTCGTTCCAGAATGTCAAAGGCGATATGTTCAAAACGCGCGCATGCACTGTAATGTTGCAGCTTCCCTCGACTGTGTTTCTTCGGTCCTTTGCGACCCGGACAACCATCGCTCAGGCTGGCGACTTTTGGCGATTTCTCGCCAAATTTGGCAACTTTTCCAGCTTGCCGATATCTCACCAAATTAGCTAAATAGCCATTTACACAATGTTAAGTAGACTTGCTCCTGTATTCTTATTTTTCCGGGAGAGTATCGTTTCTGTCAAGTCTTTCATAATACATTATACAGAAAAAAATATAAAACTTTCACACGTTTTGCTCAGATTATTTATAGATGTACAAAATTCGTAACAATATTCTTTACCCTGCACTCAGAAACTTTGCAGGCACATTAGTCCCCGAGTGGTAAAGTCGCTGAATACTAGCAGTTCGGTCCAGGCTTCGAATCCCAGTTAACGGGTTGGCTGCATAGGCGTTTTCGTGGGTTTCCCGTATGTATACGATCCAGTTTCCCTTAAATAATCTTCCACGAGGACACCCCTACCCTTAGGCCTCGAGTGCTTTGCCCTAATTAAATTAACTAAGCAGAAACTTTGTGTCTCTTTAGAGAATTTATCCGCGACATCCTTCTGCTTCTATGTACGAAGTAAAGGAAGTATTGTAATCGCGAAAGCTTTCGTGTATCATATTTTAACAGAAATGTACATTTTGACTGTTCCAGAATTCAATTGTACAACGTTTTGCGTGTCATCTATACGTACTTACAGAATAAAGGGCCTTTTTTCCCCCAAAACGGATTGTAAAATGGATTTAAAAGGGATATTTTTCGTGACGTTTGTACTACGTACTTATGTATGTATGCACATATTTCGTGTAACTCAAAAACGGTTAGCCGTAGAACTTTGAAATTTTGTATATGGGACTGCTATAGAATCTAGTTTGCTTCTCATTTCTTTATTGCAGTCGGCAGAACCAAACGTGTATATGTAGCAACCCCTTACCCGGCCTCTAGTTTTCCCAGTCGTTGGTAGTAGGTAGTAGTCATGCTTCCAGTTACAGAAGTGCTTTAGATGATGAAAATATTCATGTTTAAGCAATAAAAAACCAACAAAAAATCATCAACGAATAACAAATTCTGACTTTTAATGCTGTCTTCCGGCTCTTATTTGGAAACGTTTTATAGTCCTTACGAAAAAATAAAGTATTGTAAGAAATTTGACTTCTTGAGGACGTAGTCCGGGATATTTAATTTCAAAATTTGCAGTTTTTGATGTCATTTTCAGCTTGCCTTAAGAGATCCTTAATTAAGTTAGAATAATTTCAAGAAATAAGTTTAAATGAAGTGCATAAAATATGTATAATTTAGTAAGCCGTACAAAGAATATACCATCTGGAATATGTCATATGGTGTCCACATAATTTTTTAAAATTTTTTGTTAATGGCCGTGTAAATGCTACGAATATGTGAAACGAATGTTTGAAGTCATTGAACAGCCAGTCCGCTCGTCTAGGCGCTTGCACTGCTTTATACTTCACTATATTTAATTTTAATGCGAGTAAAAAAAGGTGATTTGAAAGTTCGAAACTGCCAATTATTGAAGAATATCACCAGCTGCAGTATCATCTGTAGTCTTCTACGTGACTGCGTGACTTCTTTGCGACTCTTGTACATATGTGTACCTGTATAAAAACAAAATAAAAAAGAAAGTCAAGGCTTACACATATGTAAAGCATACATACATATAAAGGAAAATCTGAAAAGTTTCAGAATTTAGCGTCTCCCAAAAAGGTTTATTAAGGTTTTTTTATGCTCTTGCTGTTCTCACAGTCGACCAGTCTGCTGTTGCCCTCACTCCTGCTAACCGATGATGATATGGCAATTTTTTTCCACACTTAGATACTGGGCATCGAACTTGTTAGATATGTTAAGATTTGGAGAGATATGAAAAGTTATGTAGGCATTGGGTTTAAGAACTTCAAATTTGTAGTTGGCACACTTTCCAGTTCGGTATAGGAACACTTTTAGGAGAAGCAGAGGTTTTTCGACATAACATGGATCCTGTCGATAGGTGTTAAATAAAGAATACGTAAACCAAAGTACTAGATTTAATTTTTTCTTTCTAACTCCGTATTTTAATTTAGATATTTTCGTTTTCTCTCCTAAGGATAGTAATTGCATTTCAAAATTAATCCTTACCAAATGTTTATTGCATAAGTGACGCTTAAATAGCACCAATAACAGTTTTAAATTTGGGAATCGAAACTTAAAGTTAACTATTCAAAAGAAAGCTTAATTAATACGAAATCGCACTGAACTGGATTTTCATCTTAGACCCACGGAATTCTCTCTGCCTCATGCTATGTACACTATTGAAATATAAAGTTATGCATAAAAAAGATAAATTACAAATGATGCTAAAATATGAAGTTGTACTACAAACAAATCGAAATGATATCTCAATTTAAGGGTTTTAAAAGTTCTTTATATATTTTCTCCTGAAATGTCAGAAAACTTCTAAATGTTTGAAATCCATCATCAAATTTCCGAAGTCACATAATAAAAGTTCTAAATTTCTGAAAAATCTTGCCTTGAATGTTATTATAAACATTTACAATTTTCTTCTTCTTGTAATTCTTTGACACAGTTATCATATTCAGTACAAAACGCAAACATTTTGTTTTTAAAATTCATCAAATGATATTAATACAGTTATTTATTCATTATAATTCTTTACTGTAATGCAACTTAAAATGAACTTAGGTGTAGTAAAATAATAGAAAATTAAAATAAACTTTGATAAATGAGCAATTAACACATAAATCATTTCATATATATATGGCATAAACAAACATATCAATATTATTTCTGCGCAAAAATGTTATTCCTTTCATGTCTTTGCGGTTTGGGTTCTAAATTTTTGACTATTTTATTTATAATTATATACATATATATATATATATATATATGTATATATAGATTATGTATATTATTATAATTATTATATTTATTATTATTTATATTATAATGATATTATATATATATATGTAGTTTTTATATAATCATTATGTGCATATATGAGTAAAGACATAAAGTAAGAAATCTAGAACTACTTCTTTGGGAAAGGGCCAGAATTTTCGAGTGAACTATTATAATTAAAATACAATGAAATGGTTTATCGGCTAATTAAGGCTACAGAAAAGCAAGGGTTTTTGTAGAAGAGAGATTTCATTTGGTTTCAATGTTCCGTTTCCTGGAGGAAGTGGCATCGAAGTTGATTGAATTTCTCTTCTTTTGAGTTATTTAAATTTCATTAAATTTTTGAATTGGGGTAATACTTATTTAAAAGTTTTGGTTTTCACAATTTTAAAAATTCTTTGTTGCATTTATAGGATTATTTGAAATTTTTGTCTTTATGAAAAAGTAGTTCTAAATTTCTCACTTTATGTCTTTACTGATATTTTTTCAGCAGCTTATTCTGTGAAATACTAGACATGTTTATATTTTGTTTTTAAAAAATTATATATATATGATGTACCAAATGTAGTCGTAGCTCAGCGAATCAGACGAGAAGTTTAAAGAAAAAACAGGATCCATTTATTAATTTCGATGAAAAACAGCAGTTACAAAAATCAGGTCCCCGTAGTAAATAAACAAGAACAACTAATAACTTTTTGTATTGAAGTTTAATCCATCGTTACATTAATGAAAAGACCCCTCGATATTCCTTTGCGAATCCTTTTATAATCTCCGGAGCTTCCAAGAAATGACGTCAGCCAATCCAGTTCGCTTTAAATATTTCCGGAACATTCAATAACTGTACGTCTAGGAAAAGCGGGAAAAATCAACTTGACTACGGGGCTGCGGATTTAATTCCACGTACTTTCAAATAAGAGATCGTCGCCATTAAAATGAAAAGAACATGCATTTAGAAGTGTGACTGGGGAAAAAAACAAAAAAGACGAAATTTAAGTTAGGGTTTTAAGTGTATTTTTGACTATGGAATTTTATTATTACATATATTTATATAATTTACATCTCAGATAATAATTCATAAATTTATTCGTTAATTCATAGGTTAAAAAGATGAAATATTTAGATAATAAAATCGCGAAATATTTAATCTTTTTTTTTTGTAAAAACAAGTTATAATGTATTATGATGATATTTTTTCTTGGTAAGAGAAAAAACTGTCGATAAAAGAGGGTTTAATATTTACTTCCTTTTAGCTGAATATTTGTGTTCCTGAATATTCATTAATTTTAACACTTTAAGACAAAACATATTCTATTATCATCGCAGTCCTCATTAGCAAATTAGGATTGTGATTTTAATAAGTTGCTTAGCGAAATACTCTTTCTTCCTAGCATTTTGAATTGCAGAATTTGTCAATTGATTCAAAAATAAGTGTACTTTTATTCAAAATACCCAACTTTCATTTCATCTTCCCGCTACGTTATTATCTGCACATAAAACAGAGTAATAATTATATTTTTGAGGTTATGTTTATAATGTTCCTCACTTTTTGGTCTATGTTGAATGTAGAGGAACCTAGTGAACTGGGTAGGGACTTATCGTTGAGTTCGAGTATTTAACAACAGAGTCCAGAGAAGGTTTAAAAGACTCTTTATTAACTCAAAGAAATAATCGCAGATGGCCCCTTCTCGGGCTTACAGGAAAGCCTCCACTCGGGCTCTTAAATCAAGATAAGAAAATAAGAAACTGATCTAATGCTAAACTAAACTGAGCCGACGCTAAACACAAATACCTAACGTAGTTAGCCCATAATTTAACCTAGATTAACAACAGGTATGTTCAATACGGCCAAGCGTAGTATATTTAAGAACAAAGGAGCCTGATGTCAAACACGCGCCACTAAGGACTCCTAAGTTGTCTCTCTCGACGTAAGCTGAACCTTCCTTAAATACTCCTTCTAACTCTTTTGCATACAATGCGATACTAAAAGCTCATTCTGGCGGGGAATAGCAGATGGGGAATGAGAATAGACAATAAAGCATGTTTAATTTTAAACTAATTGTTAAAAACTTAAAATAACCTCTACAAGTTCTTTCCTTAGTCGTTTAATTATAGTAATTTAACGAATAATCAATTATAAATTTGCAAGCATAGGTCAAGGCTATGGAGGAAACCTGTGTTATAGATCTAAAGTTAATTATCGGCTTTACTAAATTTAAATTATATAATTACAGCAAGACTTGAATTTCTGCACTTCCTATAACAGAACTGAGCTGTCTTTAATTTTTTTTCACATACTTTGAAGTTTCCTTTAGAAGAGTTTCGCAGTGATAATGAAAGCAGTTTTCCAATCAACTTGAGTGAAACATTAATATAATGCGTTCCTCAGGCGATTGAAATTTACCGTCATTTCTAAATTTAGCTCTTTTTGATAGGATGCAATGCTTTTAACATCATCTCAATAAAACATGAAAAATGTATTCAGATCAGATGTTACTTATCTTTGTCTGGACGCAATAGTAGTATTGCCCTATTATATGAAAGCAATGGCATTGCCATTTCACAAAATGCGTGACGGAGGCAAGAGAAAATTAAAAATGCTTCAATAAATCACTGATTGTTCAATAGCTACGACTGTTTAATAAAGCTTTTAATTTCTAAATGCTTTTACACGCATTACCATAAATTAAGGATAATGCAAAATCAGGCAAAGGAAGAGTTAGAAGCAGAAAGCAAAACAAATCTGACTTATTTATAAAGCTTATTTATTAAACAAAAGGTAAAGAGCAAAAAAAGATACTATATGTTTGATATTTAAAAAATTAGCGATTTTTTCTCCCTGGAGCAAATTACAAAAAAAAAAAAAATACAAAAAACCAATATTACAGGGTTAGTATGACTGTTAATACATTGTATGTCTCCCAGACGATGCAATACAGTCCGTACAACGCCTAGGCATGCTGAGTATCAAATTATCCATCTGATCTTGGGGGATATTACACCACTCAAAAAGCAATGCTCTCCGAAGTTCCGATAGACATGTAGGAGGAGGTTGACGGGTTGCAACTCGTCGGCCAAGCGTGTCCCACACGTGCTCTACTGTATTCAAGTCCGGTGAGAATGCTGGCCAATCCATACGGGTGATATCCTCCGATTGAAGGCATTCGCTTAGAATGTTTGCGCGGTGAGGACGGGCATTGTCATCCATAAACGCAAATTGTGCGCCCATGGCGCCAGGAAACAAACGTACATGTTGTTCCAGAATGACGTTCCGATAGATTTGGCTTGTCATGATTCCAATTTGAACATGCAGGTCAGTTCTGGAACCCAGAATAATTCCACCCCAAACGAGCACTCCTGCACCACCGTAACGGTGTCGTTCAATGATGTTTTCTTGGTGGTAACGGGTACCTGGAGCTCTCAATATGAAAGTCCAGCGAGAACTAGACTGCAAGCTAAACCTGGACTCGTCGGAAAACATCACGCAAGCCCACTGTTGCGGTGTCCACAATGCATGCTCTCTACTCCAGGCTAACCGCAAGCGACAGTGAGTTGCAGTAAGTGGAACGCATCTGACAGGTCTACGTGCATATAGACCAATATGCTCTAAGCGTCTGTACACGGTCTGCTTGAAATTGTTGTTTCTTTTGGCAGTAACTGTCAAATACCGGTCCTCATTTGGCGTTGTAACTCTGGGGCGACCTGTGCTGTAACGTCTACTCACATTACCATCATCTTGGAATTGTTGCCAAAGCCTGGAGATGACACTCTAGGCAATTCCGAGTTCGTCTGATACTTCCGGTTGGATACGCCCACATTCCAGACGGCCGATAATTCTACCACGTAAGAAATCATCTAAATGCGTCCTTTGTGTCATAACTATTCGGTTATTGCACTGAAATGCTTATAAAGCGCTTGCGAACAATTTTACTTCTTTGCCTGTATTCCTTATATATCACTCTCTTGCACTCTCGTCATTGTGACGTACCATCGGTGTCATCTGAAATTTGCGTATGATTCTTGAAGATGTGTGTAGTGATTTTACAGGTGATATATTTATTTTAGAGTTCGATTTCCGCGTGACTCCGAATTATCCTTAATTTATGGACATGAGTGTAATTTTTGTAGTTGAAAGAACAGAAATTTATGTAAACCTTGTAATATCAGTTAAGCCTGAGAAAAATAGATTAAATGCTTATAAAAATGCTTATTTTAACCAAGAAGCATTTATTTAACATCGTTTGACAGAGGAAGTTTTCAAGTTTAAGACATGTTCGTTACGTTTATTTTTGTGACGCCAGGATCGAATGAGTATTCTTGATAGTCGAAAAATATAGCAATTAATCAGGTAAGGAAAGCTTACTGTGCGCTTGAGTAATATTTAAAAGGAAATTTTATTACTGGATTACGACGTCATTTTAGAAATGAACGGAAATTTGCCCTAGTTTTGAGTCTGATTGATGTCCAGCAGACCAGAATGTGGCTTTGAAATGTTGGTCACCAAGAAGTTTGCATTTGCCATGGTGTGACTATATCTGGGAATGCATCAAAGACTATGCTTGTTTCTCTCTTTCCTACAAGTTTGGACGATTTAAAAAAATATTTTACAATAGCTGCTGCAATTTTAACATGGGTATGCTGAGACAAATTTGAAAAGAATTGACTATTGTATTGATCTCTGTCCTGTTACTGAAGAACATACAGAGGGCATTTGTAACTTATCCATGTAAACTTCAAGACGTATACTTATGTAAGTATTTTAGTAGCGCTATTTAAAAGTGTAAATTCCTATAAAACTTTGGAATGTCTATATGTTTTAGTCTAATTTTGCATATTTGGAATGCTAATGTGTGGGTAACTATTGTGTTATGTTTTAGTGTAAGAAATATGGCTTATGTTACTATTTTAGCTTGTATATGACCAGCACAACAGATAAGGAATTTCAAAATTTGGCGACTTAAGGAAAAATTAAGTAATGATATTGCAAAACACATTAAAGTGGAGACTTTATGAGAGTGCTATTTCCGGCAACGGAACTGATTTTTACAGAAAGAATGGCAATACAGATCTGGCAGTAGAAGAGGTATCGAATGATAACCACGAGAAGCAGATGTATATTTTAGTGCATTAAGTTCTGTTGTTAAAATGCAAGAAAATAAGTAAAAAAATAAATAAAACTTCTATTACTTTAGTAAATTAACTTCGAATTACTAAGCTTCAATTCCATTCTTACTACACGTATGTCGAAAAGCTTACTCCAAGCAAGCACTCTAACTTCCGCAGTGCCAGTGTAAGGTCTTCGGCAAGAGTTAGCAATAATAACAACATTTTAATAAAGGTGGACTAAGTTCTAATGGAATAGCAATCTGCAATACGTTTTAAGCCTGTGCTAATTTTTACATTGCATTTCCTGATTTATCTGCTGTTATATTTCAGCTAAAGTTTTTTCCGTTAAAGAATTTCTTGTGAACCAGTGAGCAAATGATTATTCTTTC
>KK115938.1:104816-130624 GCA_000611955.2 Stegodyphus mimosarum | reverse complement strand
AGGCATTAGAAACAATTTTTAATGGTAGTTAAAGCTAGGTAGTTAAGCTATTATTTAGATATATTATAAAGTATATCAATTAAATGTGTTGAATATCTTCGAATGTGCTTTCGTAACGTAGAGTTTTAGTAACAAATGAAGCTCCATAGTTCGAATCCTAGAGAAAGCGCTAAAGGCTTTCGTGTTTTATTGCTCTCAAAATCCCAATATTCTCCACGCAGGTCCCTGAACTGTAAATGTAGTGAATAATAACTGGTAACCACCAGGATTTGGCAAGTTGATCTTTTCCATCTCTCCATTTCGCCCTTTAAGTGGGAGACTGTAAAAATGTTCCCTTTACTAGTTTTTTTGATATAGCATGTGTGACAACTGAAGATCCTTATTTCGAATTAAGAGATGGTAGGACTGAGATTTCCTGGCATAATCAGTTAATTATATTTCTTAAGAAATCTCTGACTAAGCAGAAATCTCTTACTCAAAGAATTTGACAGGACTAAAGAATTTGACTGGATTCTTTTATTCAAGTTCTTTGGTTGAATTGGCAAACAGAGCTTATGTTACGACTAATGCTATGATAAAACGTTTGAAAATTTCTGTATTCAAGGAAAGAGGAAGCGGTGAATGCTTTCTTATGAGATTGGGATTATAAGAGTGATTCTTTTTTTAGGAAACGAAAATTTTTATCCTTATCAATTTGCTTTGATTCAGCATTTAAAACGCTTTTCAATTTCAGTTTTGTGAATGGAAATCTTTGCATTCTTTAGTTCTTTTGCAAGATGTAGGATATTGCGTCTTTGCTTTGCAACCACCCACATCATGGAAGAAATAAAGGCGTTCTCACTGATACTTGGGTAGTGAAGATATATTAGGGATAAGATGATCTTTCATTTCCATCTTTTACAGAAGGGTGAAACTCAACGTGTAACAGAACTATTTAACCGTAACAGAATTATATTGAACGCCACCGAGTGGCGAAGACGAACAGTCTAAGACAGTCGACCTCCAGCCGCGATGACGTTAGGTTATCATATAATAGATATCTGTAATTCGAATGTTTAATGTTCCGTTATATGTTTAATATTTATGTATATTTCCTTGTACCCGTTCATGTATGCTCTGTTAATAAATACTTTTAAAGCTAGTTGGCGTTCATGTTAATTGAGGAACGGCTACAACTGGCGCCCAACGAAATTTGATCCTAAAATGGTGCATTTGAATATTGAGAATTTCTGTTTGGCTTTCACAAGCCTTTACTCCCGAATTTAACATTTGGTTGCTGGAGATCGACTCATTTTCTTTTCAGGTGTGGACTGCTAGTCAATTGCTGGTTTACAACACTAAATGTTCATATAAAGTATCGTGTCGTGCTGCTCGTACATGGACTGCAAAGTCAACAACTTTCCGTGAAATAAAAGATAAGTGTCTTTTAAATTAATGTTTAGTTAAAATTCTTTTTAACTTTATTATTTGTTACAAGCTGCTTCTGAAAGCAAATGTAAATTCCTTACTGGAATCTGATTTATTGATACTACGTAAAAGCATAAAACGAAAGCAAACGGCTTTCTTTAACCAGACGGTTAATTTTGAACTGTTGTTAATTTGTTATTTTAAAATGTTAATATGCATATTAAGTTAACTTGTGGATACGGTTATCAAACTAAATGTATGTTTGAATAATAAAAGTTTCGAGTATATTCAAGGACTTTGTTCATCAGAATTTAGTAGTTTCGATTTAACTTACAGAAGCAGATGTTTTTTCTTCCCCCTCACGGAATGTTAAGCTAGATGAGTTATGCTGTGTGTATGCCCAGTGTTTTGATTATATTTTATTTCGTTTCCTGTGAGTGCTGTTACTATTCAATGAATGTTTATTCTACGTAAAATAAAATATTGTACTTGTGGATTTTTCTTTCGACGAACTTTTGAGCTTACAGTGTACTTTAAGAAAATATTGCTTTCCGTTAATAAATGTCTTGAAATATATTTCTTGAAATGAAAGAAAATGGTTATGAATAAAATAGAATGACTTTTTAAATAAGGTAAAAGAATTAATGTTGTTTATGGCTTAATGGTTTGTTAGGATTAAAACTTAGAAGAATTCAGTTTGAATGAAAGCTTATGATAAGACATTTATTTATGTTTTGCTAAGTAGTATACAAATATTTGAGCAAATTATTACATGTCATTTTCTGGATACAAATTGAATTTATAGGGGTATTTTATGATATTTTTGGCAATTCAGATGGGATAACATTTCCAGTAACATTGTTTGCGTTTATAAATGCTGTTTAATAGTGGTATATAAATGTATGGATAACATTGCTTACATGCTGTTTAATAGTGGTATATACATTTTAAAGGTAAACCATTTATTTATTAATTTGAAAATAGTGTAAGTATAAAAACTGCGTTGTGAATAACATCGAAATAACAACAAATTCAACTTCATCTTTTCCATTTACCCCGATCTCTCATATAATTGTGGCTTATCTTGCCAAAGCGCGAAAAGAGGATTTAAAGACTCTCACCACAGAGCTGGGTTTCACAGTAAACGATACTATGCGAGTGATAGACCTTAAAGATCTTATCGTCAAATCTGACACTTATGATGAAGCTTTTACCAAGAATCTTCTAGAAACTTTAATCGAAACTAGACAGCAACAAGAACGTGAAAGCAACGATCTAGAGATACGCCAAAGAAAAGAACAAGAACTTTTGGTAGAATTGGAACGTTTAAAATTAAACCTGGCAGCTGCTAGCTCAAATCCTAACTATGCCACCTTTGCTTCAAATGCAGCTATTGAAACAAATATTCAACACCTAATCCCTAAATTTACAGGAACTTCTGACATTACAACTTACCCGCAAATTTTCAAAAGACAATGTGAGAAAGTTAATATAAAACAAACAGATTACATCACTCATCTCCTACCTCCTCTGCCTATAGACATTTTACAAATCATTTTAAGAGAACCGAAGGACAAATTAGGAGATTTTTCATACGTCAAAAAGACTCTGCTCCAAAGATTAAAATTAAATGCTGAATCATTTCGAATTAAACTTACACTAAAGACAGTCTGGAACCTTATGGAAAGACTTTGCTTACGAATTAAACAATTATCTGGAATAATGGCTACACAGTCTCGATGTTACAGACTTTGAATGGCTCAAAGACTTGGTCCTGACGGATCAGCTTAAAAGAAGGGTCCGTAGTAATGATGTCAAGGAGCATTTTATTGATTCTTCGGGGAAAATTAAGAGTTCATCTGAATTAGTACAGAAATTAGATGATTATGAAGCTGTACGTGTTAAAAATACGAACTATAAAACTCAATTCCCTGGCCGGCGGAGCTATTCTTTCAAAGCGAATAATCCATCCTAACACAAAGTAGAAAATCGAACAACTGACGTACAGAGAACATATAAAACTTTTTCAAATCGTGGACAACAGTAAAGAGAGGAAAACCGACTTCCTATAACATGCTATGGGTGCGGAAAAACTGGTTTTATCAAGTCTAAATGTCCAGACTGTAACCCCCCAAAGACTACAGATTCATCTAATTTTGGCACTGTCTAAATCCAATCCTGTTTAGCTTCCACACGGACTGCTGTATTTCGAATTAGTATTGGAGGTATTTCCGGTACAGCTTTTGCCGACACTTGTGCTAATCACTCAATCACAAGTGAATCCCTCTATCATGTTCTGAAACAACAGGATGCAGTATTTGAAAAGACAACACTACAGGTGTCTTTCGCTGATGGTTTGGTATCTGAAAAAGAGGTGCTTCGCACTGAACAAATTCTTCTTCTTGAAGGCAGAGAGTTCAAAACTGCGCTCCTTGTCTTGCCTGATGCCAAAAATAACTCCACTCTGTTAGGAATTGACTTTCTTCAGAAAGCTAAAATTGTTTTAAATCTTGCGGCAAATAAGTGGAACTTTTCTGATGAACCTCGAACAAAATATAGCTTCGTAAAACCTAATCAATCCCAATCATTGGAAGAAACTCCGGTTGTTGTAAACAATTGCCAACTACGGGAAAATAAAGGACAACAATTAACCACATCCCAACGACTTGCAACGGATGCATTGCTTAGCAAATATCACACTATCTCCAAAGTAGGGGGAGAAGCCAATCCATTCATTGAACATCATATTAACACAAGAAACAGCCCCCCCTGTTTCAGTCCCTCCATATCGGATGAGCCCAAGTAAGAAAGATCTATAGAAAAAAGAACTTGATTCCTTTCTAAAACAAGGTATCATAAAAGAACGTGAAAGCCCCTATGCCTCTCCTGTGGTTTGGCCAAACCAAATGGAAAAGTGCTGCTATGCATTGATTATCGTAACCTAAATTCTCAAACCGTTCCAGACACTTATTCTTTGCCACGCATAGATGATTTGTTGAATGAAGCAAAACCCACAGTTTATATGTCTACTATTGACTTGAAGTCAGGTTATCATCAGGTGAAAGTAGCTGAAGAAGATCAAAACAAGACTGCTTTTGTTTGCCTTTTTGGTACCTATAAATTTACCCGAATGCCTTTCGGATTGAGAAATGCTCCTGCCACCTTTTCTAGATTGATAGATAAGTTTCGTTCTGGACTGAATAATGTGTTTGCGTTGTCATATTTAGATGATATCATCGTGCTGTCCCCTACCTTCCAGACACATCTTTCTCACTTAGAACAAGTTTTCCAACGTCTATCGTTATTTAAGCTCAATGCCAACCGAGAAAAGTGCCACTTCTGTTGTGAAAAAGTGAAATATTTAGGCCATTACATTACCAAGGATAGTATAACTATTGATCCACAGAAGACTGCTGCCATTGCAGAGATGCCCTCGCCAAAAACTGTTAAACAAGTACAATCTTTGGTACAAACCTGTTCCTGGTATCGTCGATATATTCCAAACTCTTCTCAGATAGCCAAACCTTTAACGGTTTAACAAAGAAGTGTTGGAGTTTTTTATTACCTTTACTAGTTTAAGTTTTAATGTTCAATAACACATGAAAGTCAAAATTAGAATAACAACTCTAAGTCACATGATTATAAAAATACTGCATTGGGTGTAAAATTTTTGTGACATACAAGATAAAACAACATTTAGACTTTAAAACATGTGTGTTCAAAATTAACAGTAAATAGTACCAGATAATACTCCAACAGGAGTAATTAACATTTTGCGTTGTGTTTAAATATAATATAATATAATAACCAGTTCAAGTTTTAAGTAGATCTATTGGGTCTAGTGTTCTAAGTTATAAGTGAAAACATTACAAGTTAAGTTAAATTAAATATATGATTTATTAAAGGTAAACAGAATTAGTACAAAATATACATTTGGTGGTGGAGGTGTTGTTCAAAATAAAATAAAATTCTTCATACCATTATTCAACAAGAAGCCAAAAGTTACTTAACAGCGTTCATGAAGATACATGCTGCCACTTAACAGAGGGCAAGGAAGACACTTTCAGCCATATTGAAATCTAGAAAGGGAAGAGAATGAAAGTTAGTAAAGCTGAGCAGGTAATGGTAGCCTCAGAGCCTTCCGCCCCTTCTATCGGGGTTTCGTCCTCACTGCGTCGCCCTCCATATGTGGATTTCTCTCCTCCATTTCTTCAGACATCTATTCACTGTTCACTTTGAAGGCTACTTGGGACGAGCGACTGCTTTCTGGACTCGTGACCTCCTTCCGAAAAGTTTTCCTTCTCGCCGTCTGCCAAACGTCTCCCCGTTCGTAGATCGCTGCAAGCCTTTTTCTTCTTTCCGCCAAATACTCGTTTGGCGATCCGAGATGGTACAAAACAAGCCGAGTGCACGGCAACCCAAGGGAAAAGAATCCAACTGAAAGGTGAAGCAAGGGAGTTGGGATGCTGTATGTTGGCGAATAATCGCCTATCCTCCAAGGTCATCAACGTGTCAGCAGGAGCTAGACTCGACCCAGGGTCCCATTCTAGCATGGTGAACGCCTGCAAGGAAGCGAATCACCCCGACCCCTCAACCTTGGCGTGGCGTAGCTGCATACAAAAAAAAACTGATCCAGCAGGGTGCAGATTTCTCACTTGATGAAAGATATTTCTCAGACCACTGTCTGGCAGGGCGAACAAATGTCACAACAAAGTCATAAATCTTGATTTCCCAAAAGGTAACGTAAAAAGTTTTCGAAAAGAATTAAGGATTTGTTTTTTAAAATACTAAATTAATACAAGATCGAAGAAAATTTCTTCAATTAAAATATGATAATCACATAGAAAAAATTTTTATGTTTTCTACAACACCTTACACGTCCACCATAGTCAGAAAATGTGGATCCCACCTTAGCAGAAAAGGGGGCACATTAACAAAACTTAATTAAAACTTTAGCACCAACTTGTGTAAGCAAAAACTTTAAAAGTGCTTTAAAAATTGACCTTAAGGGTCAACTTAACAAGAGATTAAACATTAAGCAAACAAGTTAATAAGTATTAACTAAACAAAAGTTTAAATAGTTAACCAAACTACCTTAAGGAAAAAGAAAAAATTAATTACTCAAGCAACTTAAATCAGAGTTAACCAAAACTGTCAGAAAAAATTAAATGACAACAATTACTTTTCAACAAGCAAAGAAATTTAAGATCAACTACAAAATAAAAACAAATTAATAACCTTTAAGTCTGATAACAGAATTAAGATAAATCTTTACAATTAAGATATTTTAATTCAACAACTGAAGTAGCTAAGTATGTAATACATAACAGAAGGAAGCAGTATGAAAGTGAGAAGTACAACAAGAAAATGCTTTCTAAGAGCTGAAATCAAAATTAATTAGCCCTCCGATTCTTAAACAAGCTGATGGAAGTCTTTTATCATTCGAACAAATGCTAGCAATGTAGCCATTGGAGCAGTATTGCTGCAAGGGGAGAAAAATGATTAACACCCAATAGAATATGCCAGCCGCTTGCTTTCCTCATCAGAGCGAAACTACTCCACCATAGAAAAAGAAGCCTTAGCAGTAGTATGGGCACTTAACAAATTTAGAGGATATGTCGAAAGCCAGTCTGTCACAATCATCTCTGACCACCAACCATTGAAGTGGCTGATGTCTTTAAAGACACCAACTGGTAGGCTCGCAACATGGGCCTTACAAATTCAATCCTACAATCTGACTATTAATTACATTCCTGAACGATTGAACTTTATTGCTGATCTATTATCTCGTCCTATTTGTGAACACTCAAGTACAGATTCTTGTCAAGTCTGTGCTGTCGAAATCCCTACTATCAGTCCTGCAGAATTACGTCAATCACAGTTACAGGATGATGATCTTCGGAAGATCATTGAAGCTTTTGAAAGTCCCGAGAAAGAAGTAGACTGTGCAACTTGGACTGGAAGAGGATACATTATGAACAGAGGAGTGTTGTACGGATATTCTCCTGATTCGGAAGAAGGAGAAGCTCAACTAGTTATATCTCAACAAAGAAAAGCAGAAATCTTGAAAGAATAGCATGATTCGCCAACGGCCGGTCACTATGGGGCTGAAGGGGCCCATAGTGGCCGGTCACTATGGGGCATTTTATGGCATAGCAAAAAGATACTACTGGGTTGAAATGAGAAAAGATATAGCAGGCTATGTCAAAAGCTGTCTTGAATGCTGCCGTTATAAAGCCTCTAATCAAAAGTCTTCTGGCTTACTTCAAACTCCTGTCTATGCTCAACGCTTTGAGACCTTGTCAATTGATCTTTTCGGTCCTCTTCCTGAAACACCATCGGGTGAAAAATGGATTTTTATTGTGCAAGAGTGTGCCACGAAGTGGACAGAACTATTTGCTTTAAAGGAAGCAACGGCCAGAGAATGTGCCACTACTCTTTTGGAAAAAGTTGCCCTTCGATTTGGGTTACCCAGAAAAATAGTAAGTGGTAATGGTGCACAATTTACTAGTGCTGTTATGCAAGAACTATGCTATATCTTGAACATTGATCAGAGTCTTACTCCTGTCTATCACCCACAGCCTAACCCAGTTGAAAGAAAGAATAGAGATCTGAAACCTCGTTTAGCAATACCTGTTGGTAATGACCATCAGTCATGGAAGGATAAACAGCCATTAATAAGGTTTGCTTTGAATACAGCCAGGTGTGATTCAACTGGACATTCTGCTGCATTTCTTCAATTTGCACGTGAGTTACGAACCTTAGATGATGTAAAACATGATATAAAAGCCGTAATTGAGAACGACAATTTTATTCCCGAAATAACTCCATATTTGAAACGTTTTGCAAGAAATGTGGAACAAGTACGAGAAAGAGTCGAATTACATCAAGATAAGCAGAAACGATATGCTGATAAGAAACGGAAAGGAACTCCGAAATTTGCTCCTGGAGATAAAGTTTAGGTTACTTTCCACCCAGTCAGCAAAGGTCCACTAAAGAAAACTGTTAAATTCATGCCTAAACGAGATGGTCCCTATGTAATAGTGACTACAAGATCTCCAACTACTTATGATATTGCCGATCTTAACAAACCAGACAAAATTCTTGGCAAATATCATGTTTCAGTCTTGAAACCGTATCAAGATCGAAGTAAGTTTCAGACTTCAGCTCATGTAACTCCAGTGGTCCCTTTAAAGAAAAGAGGACGCCCAAAACATGTTCTACCAACCGAATCTGTGTCTGTTTCAAAAGATGCTCTTGAAACTAAAGCTATTGCTCATCACACCCGAGCCCGTCCATCTTGTTCTCCAGCCGCTGCACAACGTAGACAAAGGCCAGTTCCTGGCTTCTTGCCGAGACGTCTACGAAGTCAGAGGGGGAGGATGTAACAGAACTATTTAACCGTAACAGAATTATATTGAACGCCACCGAGTGGCGAAGACGAACAATCTAAGACAATCGACCTCCAGCCGCGATGACGTTAGGTTATCATATAACAGATGTCTGTAATTCGAATGTTTAATGTTCCGTTATATGTTTAATATTTATGTATATTTCCTTGTACCCGTTCCTGTGTGCTCTGTTAATAAATACTTTTAAAGCTAGCTGGCGTTCGTGTTAATTGAGGAACGGCTACAAACGTATTTTTTTACCTATCCCTTTTTACTCCGCATTGGTGAAAATTTGTTTGTGTCAAAATTCATCTTTATGATTGGCTGTACACATAAAGCGTTCTGCATTGAAGATAAGATGAGGATTATTCGAAAGCTATTGAACATATGTAGCCAAATCATTATCTGTTGGGAATATAATTTTATGTAAAACTACAGATTGAAAACCGAGACTTGATAACTTTTGCTAATGGGAAAAAAATGGATACGAGGAGAATGTTGAGAGAAGCAGACCATTAGGATATTGAGGAAGCAGTGCATCTTGAATAACATTATGTTCAGTTGAAATTATTGAAATTGTTACCACTTAAAGAAATTGAAATCTGTCAATGGCTGGATAAATACTTCAGATAAAGTGCAGGCCTTTGATGACCAGAAAATCTCAAAAGTTAAGATGCGTATAAAAGATGAAATTCTTCCTGTTTCCTCAAGTTAATTGGAATATATAGATGATGTTGACACTGTCTGAAGAAAAGTTACGAAAGTGGGATCATTAACTTTTCCCCCAAAATTTCTCCTCTGATTGAATTATACTCTGATAAATTAAATCTACTCTGATTGAAAACTACCTTGCACCGAAAACAATCTAAAACTATACTGTACACGAAAATGTCTAAAACTATGTTGCACACAAAAATGTCGAAAACATAGAATAGACGTGGATTGTTTAGTTGTCTTCGAAGGCATCTTTGACGCTGCAATCTTATGACAAGGCATGAGCAGGAATTTGAAGTGTCATACACAGAAAGCAACTCATTTTAAGCATTTTGGAGAAATATGAAAATCTAGTAAATTACAACAATTTACCTCTCGATAGAATGCTAGCACTAGAAAAATCTTGATGACTTGTTACCTAATTGTGAAAACGAACTTCACCTGGCTTGCGAAGGGTGTGAAACAGGAAGCTAATGAAAATGAAGATTGGACTGTCAGTAGTTAGAAAAAAGTGGCATTTCAATGTTTTGGAAATGAGGTACGAAGTTTATCCAAACATGCAGTAATGAAGTTGTTACATGCGAAGTACCTAATAATGAGTATACTGCGATAGAAATTATAATGAAAAATGCTGATGTCGAAGAGTCTTCTATCATTGCTGATGGGAGAGCTGAGACGCATCTTAATCGGCTTTTATTCACATAAACTGTTAAACCGAAAGTGAGGGAGATTTTTTATTTTTGGGTTAAAATTTCCCTGTAGTCTGCATCACGCCAAAAGAAAACAACAAATTATTTTTGTACTCTGACTTTAGTAAATATTAAAGAAAAGTTAATCAATTCTTATTGCTACTAATTTTTAGTTTTTTACATTTTTATTAATAAAATAATTATTCATAATTATAAATGTGCCTATGTTATTTGAACGAAGGATCATATTCATAACTTTTATGTTAAGCAATTTATCGTGTAAAACTATTAATGTATACTGAAAGCAAAAGAATGAACAATTAATCTAATAAGCATATGTACCAATAATTGTAATTAAATCTTAAAATGATTTTTTTATATTTATTGTTAATTTGTATTCATAAATGTGACAATGGTAATAAGGTTTTTGGTGATCTGTCAATCAATTTTTATTTTTTAGGGAGATAATCCATTTTTTTATCGGATTGGATATAACGAACCACCAGAGATAGTTAAGCAAGCATTTGCTTCCCCAAAGTTTATTATAGTGAATTTCAAATTAATCACTCGGTCTGTGTGGATCTAACTTAATTAAAATCAGAGATTACTACTTAGCTCTCCTGTAGCTTCGCTTGAGAGCCAGAAGGTCTCTGCTTCTGCACAAATATCATGCGAGAACTACTGCTTGTTAATGAAAAACAGAGTCCCAATTAACTTTTTAGATCTTTCTTGTTTATGGGACAACACGCTGGAAAAGAATTTCTGCAAGAAAAAGATTTATGCGTCATTATATCTACTAGCCACCTTAAAATATGTTGCACTTCTCTCTCATAACATTGTTCTTGCTTTCAAAGTAAATGGTTGTCAATAAATCGTTTTCAGAGTGTCCATCTTATTTTTTTCATTGTTTATTGAACTTTGCTATGGTTGAAATGAACTGTATGTATGTTTTCTTGCTGAAAATATTAAGCTGACGTATATATCGTTCTGTTCTGTAGCTGTGTCGTAACTGTTTAGCGCGTGTTATTCTATAACGAGAAAGATCCAATTTTTCCTAAAGTGAGACAGACAGAGGGAAATTATCCAGGCATATGAAAAACAGAATAAAGGTGTCATAAAATCTTCATTCAGTTCAGCTCTATCAAACTGCTAAATACAATCAAAATATTTGTTAGACTCGCCCATATTTTGCGAATAAAATTCGTAAGAAAATAAGCTAAGATTTCTTTGAAAAATGTTAATGTATCGCGAATTTATGGAAGCCATTCCAAAGTAAATCTTTTCATCTTTTCAAATTTATTGCATCTCTGTTGCGATTTGAAATATCGACTCCAGATTGTAGCCTGAACACAGATGCAGTGTATTTATTTATATCACGATTTCAATATTCCATAAAGTATTCCCAAAAAAATTCTTTCAAGTGGGAAATAGAAGTGATAAAAGAATCTTGGTACAAGAAGCCTTACATTCCAGACGGCAATCATCAAATTCTTTGAAGAAGAAAGAAGTTCTGAAAAGGTTTCTTTTTATAGATAAAGCGTGGTAAATACACAGTTGTTAAAATGGGTTCCAGAATATGTGTTTATTGAGAAGTATATGTACAAGTTTAATGAAATGATTCAGTTGAGTTGTTGTTCAGAATAGTGTTTATTGAGCAAAAATATTTTAATTGAAGGAATGTTTTTTGCACAAAGTATTAAAGGAAATTTTATTTGAAGTTTATGCCTTAAAAATCTCGAAGATGATCGGCACAGTTTAGAAAGAGGCACTTTCAGAAAAGTTCATGAAGGCATGAATCATAAGTTGGTGAATAAACTGAACAAGGAAATAAATTCGAAATGATATAAATTGAGCGTTCAATGGAGATAAAAAAACATATTTAAATATTACTTTCTTTTATCGTTTGTTACCATGAATTTTACTAAAATCTGACGCAATTGTGCATATACTGTGCTAGTAGCGCATGTAACGTCTACAGGGGAGGTTCTACACCTTATGGCTAACGCGTGCCATCTAAACAAAAATTGAGAAACATTAAGACCACCACTAGAATTTACAAGATTATTTTCAATTTCTGAATAGAAATATTAAAAAAATATATTTTGCCATTTGCATAACGTATTGGCTATTTGTATTAAATATGCATGTTGAAATTATTTATCAATGAAGAACAATGATTTTTAATGTCGGATGCTAATCCTTGTTTTATTTTCAAATTATTTTCGGTTGGAAAACTTCCTAAAAGGGCAAAAACCTTATAATATTATTATCCAATTCTTATTACTATTAGCTTGTATTAGTATTATTCTTATTAGATTATTAGCTCAAGATGTTATCAGTGCCTTTATTTCATCTCTGATGACAGACTTTGTCCTTGTAATCCTAAATCTGATTCATTTAACTTTCCAAAAATATCAACTAAATATACTAAACGCGCCAACCATAATTCATTAAATAACCATTTTTTAATCACAGAGGAAAACTTAAATTCTCATCGAAGTTCAAAAAGACGATTTAACGCCTCTCTCTCTCTTCAGAATGTAGCAAACGTGTTTCATGTTCACTGCCTATCTCTTGGCATAAAATCGTAAATATTCTTGAATTTAAAGGTCAGCTTTTAATAAAATTAACAATTTTCTCAGCTTGATTCATAACGCTTTTCAGGTTTTCGGGGATTGTTTAGGCTACTAAAGCTTCACGATGAACGGAGTAGTGAGTAAATTTACACTCATGTCCATAAATTAAGGATAATTCGGAGTCACGCGGAAATCGAACTCTAAAATAAATATATCACCTGTAAAATCACTACACACATCTTCAAGAATCATCTGCAAATTTCACGAAGTAACCTGATGACACCGATGGTACGTCACAATGACGAGAGTGTAAGAGAGTGATTATATAAGGAATATACACAGTCCAGTCACATTAATGTGACCATCTGTCAAAAGCCAGAATAACCACCTTTCGCAGAGCGGACTGCTGCGAGACGTGCAGGAAGAGAGTCACATAGGTCCCTGAAGGTGTTCTCTGGGATGTTGAGCCATGCCGACTCTAATGCCGTGGCCAGCTGCGCTAGATTACGCGGTTGAGGATCCATGGCGCGAACAACTCGATCGAGATGGTCCCACAGATGCTCGATTGGGTTTAAGTCAGGTGAGTTTGCTGGCCAGGGGAGGACGGTAAACTCATCCTGGTGCTCTTCGAACCACGCACGTACACTGGCAGCTGTATGGCACCTCGCATTGTCCTGCTGGAAGATGCCATCATCCTGAGGAAAAACAATGCGCATGTAGGGGTGAACATGGTCCGCAAGGACAGATGCGTACTTGTATTGATCCATTGTGCCTTCCACAATGATCAGTGAACCTAGAGAATGCCAGGAAAACATTCCCCAGACCATAATGCTCCCGCCTCCAGCTTGGACCGTTCCGGCAATGGTTGCAGGGTGGTTCCTTTCAGAGGTTTCACGCCTTATACGCCAACGTCCATCTGTCCGATGGAGCATAAAACGCGATTCATCCGAAAACGCAACCTGTCGCCACTCAGTGGACGTCCAGCTGCTGTACTGGCGTGCAAATTCTAGCCTTCGCCGTCGATGAACAGCAGTCAGCATAGGTGCACGAACCAGGCGTCTGCTTCGGAGGCCCAGACGCAGCAATGTTCGCTGAATAGTACTTTGGGAGACACTTTTGGTAGCCCCTTGGTTCATTTTGGTGGTCAGTTGCTCAACGGTAGCCCGTCTATCTGCCCGAACGCATCTCCGCAACCGTCGTTCGCCTCTGTCATCTATGGCCCGTGGTGCACCACATTTGCCACGTCGCTGATTTTGGACAGTCCCATTTTGCCATGCACGGTACACTTTTACCACGGCGGCACGCGAACAGTTCACAAACTCAGCCGTTTCGGAAATGCTTCCACCCTTGGCCCGAAAGCCAATGATCATGCCCTTTTGGAAATCGGATAAATCGCTTCGTTTCTGCATTACGCCAACGATTGAAATGTTTTCCGAAGCCCTCACACACCCTTTATATACGCTCAACTGCACTGTGCTGCCACCTGCCTTCTGTGATTGGTTATTTAACTCTGACATGGAAAGTACGTGGTGGTCACATTAATGTGACTGGACTGTGTATAAGGAATACAGGCAAAGAAGTAAAATTTTTCGCAGGCGCTTTATAAGCATTTCAGTGGGATAACCGAATAGTTATGACACAAAGGACGCATTTGGATGATGTTTTACGTGGTAGAATTATCGGCCGTCTGAAATGTGGGCGTATTCAACTGGAAGTATCAGACGAACTTGGAAATGCCCAGAGTGTCATCTCCATGCTTTGGCAACGATTCCAAGATGATGGCAATGTGAGCAGACGTTACAGCACAGGTCGCCCCAGAGTTACAGCGTCGAATGAGGACCGGTATTTGGCAGTTACTGCCAAAAGAAACAGGTAGAGCACAGCCTCAGACCTGTCTCGTCAGCTCTCTTCAGCCACTGGCACGACAATTTCAAGGCAGACCATGTACAGACGCTTAGGGAAGATTGGTCTGTATGCTCGTAGACCTGTCAGATGCTTTCCACTTACTGCAACTCACTGTCGCCTGCGGTTAGCCTGGAGTAGAGGGCATGCATTGTAGTAACAGTGGGCACCGTAACAGTGGGCTTTGTGATGTTTTCGGACGAGTCCAGGTTTAGCTTGCAGTCTGATTCTCGCCAGGCTTTCATATGGAGAGCTCCAGGTACACGTTATCACCAAGAAAACATCATTGAATGGCACCGTTACGGTGGTGCAGGAGTGCTCGTTTGGGGTGGAATTATTCTGGGTTCCAGAACTGACCTACATGTTCAAATTGGAACCATGACAAGCCAAATCTATCCGGACGTCATTCTGGAACAACATGTACGTTTGTTTCGGGGTGCCATGGGCGCACAATTTGTGTTTATGGATGACAACATCCGTCTTCACCATGCAGACATCGTAAGGGAATGCTTTCAATCGGAGGCTATCACCCGTATGGACTGGCCAGCATTCTCACCGGACTTGAATCCAGTAGAGCACGTGTGGGACATGCTTGGCCGACGAGTTGCAGCCCGTCAACCTCCTCCTACATGTCTACCGGAACTTCGGAGAGCATTGCTTTTTGAGTGGTGTAATATCCTCCCAAGATCAGATCGATAATTTGATACTCAGCATGCCTAAGCGTTGTACGGACTGTATTGCATCGTCTGGGAGACATACAATGTATTAACAATCATACCAACCATGTAATATTGGTTTTTTGTAAACAGAATTTTTTTTTGTAATTTGCTCCAGGAGAAAAAATCGCTAATTTTTTTAATCTTATCAAACATATAGCATCTTTTTTTGCTCTTTACCTTTTGTTTAATAAATAAGCTTTACAAATAAGTCAAATTTGTTTTGCTTCTAACTCTTCCTTTGCCTGATTTTGCATTATCCTTAACGTATGGACATGAGTGTAATTTACTGTGCGGCATTCTTTATTTGAGAAATCACACCGGAATGTTTTCTTGTTAAAGCTCGAGCTCCGTCACTGCATACGGCGATGCACTTACTCCAAGGAATATCATTCTCAGACATAAAATTGTCAATAACTTTCAAAATTTCATTTGCAGTTGCTTTATCATGAATAGATTCACAAAATAAACACTCTTAGGTAATTTTTTATCTTCTTCGAATCGTATGTAAACTAATAATTGAACAAAGTTCTTTATATCAGTACTTTCATCCAATTGCAATGCGAAACACTAACTTATTTTTTGAATAAGTGTCTTTCTTATCGAATTTCCCATTTCATGAATTCGTCAACTTACTGTATCGTTTGATAACGGAATATTTATTAAGTTTATTAGCCGCTTTTTCGTTAAATAATGTTAAAATGATATTTTTAGCTGCTGGTAATATGAGGTTTTCTTCAATAGTGTGAGCCTGCCCAGTCTTGGCAATTCTTAGGCTTGCTAGGTAACTAGCTTCCAAAGAATTTTCACTTGAAGTAACAAAACATTTCATTAATTGTCTATTATTTTTGAACTCCGATAGTCTTTAGATTTATCCTTTAAACTGGCATGCTTAGATTCAAGATGTCTTTTAAGAAATGATGGTTTCATACTTTGATTAGATAATAGTTCACATGAAACAACACACTGAGGTTGAGGGTCCATTTCATCTCTATCCCCAATAAACCCAAATGATAAATAACTTTCATTACATTTTCTATAAACAAGTTCTCTTTTCTTTTCAATGTTCTTAGTGCTAGTAGATTATCCTGGATCCATCACCCGTGAATCATCTCATTTCCGCTTACTCAATCCTACCCATTTTTCCGTTTTGAAAATATAGGTTCGTTTTATTATTTTTTCATAAATATTTAAATGCACAATATATTACGAGTTCTCCAAAAACAAACGACGACATTCTCAAATCGTCTAGAAAAGTAAGGAATACAAGAAGACAAAATACATGCTATTAGAGACAGCAAACTGATGTAACATTCTCAATGAAATTGGAGCAATATGAGCCCGAAAATGGTGGCGACAAAAAGTACAGATATGCTAATAAATCGATAAAATCTAAAAGAATTAATGAAATACTATTATCTTTTTATAGAAATTTATTTTTATTTCCTATTAAATACAACATCCATTCCTAACACTCCTTTCAAAAAACATCACTTATGGCAAATTTTGTTATGCCTACTGGCTACAAGAAATGTTGTGAAAATAAAAGCGGATTATTTTGCTAAAATCTATGAGAGGCTATTGACCTTGAACAAAGCTCAGATAGCATAAATTTACGAGTGTTACAGAAAAATCTTATAAACAGGGATTCGGGGTATTTAATTTTGAATTTAATATTTAAAAATGCTTTATTTTTTTTGCGTACCACCTATTTTTCTCTTGCGTACCATCGGTTGAGAATCGTTGATTGTCTTGGTTGAATTAGTCTTACTTAGAACGGTGATGCAGACTGGAAATCAAAGTCGTAAATTTAAGTAGCAATAAACACAGGCGGCCTCTAAATTGGGTGGCCCATAAATTCTTGGAAATAGCAATTCTGTTTTCTCAAAAACCCTTTGGAAAAGGGATACGCGGGCAGTGGTTAGTGATACGTCGGTTGTAAGAATTTTAGTTCTGTGGAATGCTTCAGAGGTGAAGGGTGCACTTTCCGTGTAAAATATTTATATATTACCAATAAAACGATTTTTATGAAGCTGTACGGCACCAATGTCGGTTACAATACGAAGAACTGGGGAAAAAAGTAAAAAATCGCGAAGCTTATCCAAGAAGATAAATGTTTTCCTTAAAACCATTGGCGTAAGTATGAGTACGGCACACACACCAAAAAGAGTACGAATACTGCACTATACAGGGTGTTCCAAATAAGTACTATGTTAAAGTTGTATTTATTAAGATATTGATCGTAGATATATACATCTTATTACAGAATTTCTGAAAATATAGAATTTTATGACAATAATCTAAAACTATTTTTTTAAAGATCAGAGATAACTTAGTTTTAGTACTCAAGATGAAAAAAAACATTTCTATCAAATTATTGTAAATTTTATGCCACATAATATTTAGTCATAGAAAGTGACTTTCAGAAATTTAGTGCATTAAAGGACATTGTTGACTTTTATATAATGATATTTAGTATAGCTTACAAAGTTAAATGAAAAATAAATGTCTGTTTCCTGAAGAGGTGGAAATCATGGAATTCAATCTAACAGGTACGTAAATTTGTGCTAGCGTTTCGTTCTTTTTACCATGTGTAATATGAGCTCGAGATAGCTTACTCTAGAAAGCCTTCACGAAGTTAACCCTCCCGTTAAGTAGATAGCGATAATGTGTTTTGCCGTAATCTATTAAATCAGAACTGAATATTTTAGAAAAGTCTGATGATTTTAGGTTAGTGTACTGTAAGAATTTTTTATTCGTCTTATTTCAAGCTATTTAATTGCTTGCAACGGCAATGAAAAACTACCATAAACTGACATAGAGAATGTTCTGGCATACAATTAAGAGCTTTTTTTAGCACGTGAATGATATTGATAATAGCTTTTATTATGAATACAATGAACTACACTTCGAAACTATGTTTTGAAAAATATTAATTTTGGTCGGAAAATAATACACGCTTTATAATGTACAGCCAGATATTGAAATTGATGTACTATGAAGGAAAGTCATGAGTAGAATCATAACCCTGAACATTCGTCTTTGGTAAAAATAACAGTATTTATATAACTGGGTAAAGAATAAACTTTGGATAGAGAGAACTTTGGACGGCAGTCGCGGTTCCAGTTCTAAGCCAATCTGTCGTAGGGGATGATAAGTGTCGTTGTGCCAGTCTGTCTGCAACCTTGATCAGACATTTTTAGTTGGAGAGAGATATGGACACCATGACAACCAAGGCAGGTGACAGGTTACGGAGAGTGGTGGTTCCTAGCGGCTTTGAAGAGTTGAACACAATGTGTACTGAGAAAGCGCAGGCCATTGTGGTCAACATGCCCTCACTCATTTTCCTGGTGAAAGAAGAGAGGGATATGGCACCCCATGGGTATTACAATCTCAGTAACATTGGTTGATAAAAGTACTGGGTAAGCAAGACGGTAAACGAGATGTGTGTTCGACGGCACACCATACCATAAATACATGGTTAGAGCCGGTAAGCTTCTGAAGAATGTAAACTTCTAATATCCTTCCCCTTGGTGTCTCCACATATGGATAGGCTATCATGATACTGTAAACAAAAGCGGGGATTCACCAGAAAATAAGACATCTAGCCATAATGATTTCCTTTACGTCAATATTGTAAAATCTGATTCCTGCACTGTTGCATCAAGAGAATCCAAAGCAATCATCGTCTTGTGCAATCCGTGGCATTGAAGACACCGTCGCAGTATATGTGCGAATACTTGGTATTGCGCACGTGCAGATACTTGGTATTGCACAATATACCAAGTTTCCTGTCTCAGTGCACATGGTATGGCTGTACGATCTTAATAATGATCATAACACTCAATGTATGCCATCTTGGGCACTGATGAGAGGGGTCAGCTGCAATTCTGCATATCAATCTGTGTGGCTCTCCCAGACTCATCAATTACAAATTTTTGCCAACTTGATCAAATCGAGTAGTAATTGCACAGTACAAGAATTTGTATTCTCGATAAACTGTTATTCTTCAGCTATCGTATTCTTACTAGCATGAGTTTCTTTGTCTTACATAAGGCATAATATGATCTACAACATAAAAAACAATGAGTAAATGTTATTTTTGAAGGAAAAAATTAGTTTTCCAATCTGCCTTTTTATTCTGCTTCGAGAAGTCATTGCTCTTGTCTGCATGTTATGAAGTGCTGATCATTTGCATATCTTAGCATATTTTACTTTCATGAAAGTTTCTGGTTTTGTTGGCGCTTCTTTCATAATGCCGAAATTATAACAGTTAGCTATATAAAACAAATGGAGTAATCAGGATCTGAAAATTAAAAATATTCATTCTAAAACTACTCAAATAAAAATGAATAATGCACTCATAATACATTCAGTTAATATTCACGCTACAAATTATGCAGTAAAAATCGAAGTGATTGAAAAGCAGGCACGTGGGAAAGCTTAACTGTAAACATCACTTCCATTGTTACCTGAGCTCACTGAAAAATGGAAAGGATATACAATAAAAAAATAAACAGCGCTAAAATATAAAATCTCATCAGATTGGCTATTCCTTTTTCGAATTATAAAAATCTTTTTGTATAATTATTTCAAATATTTATATGCCAAAAATAATTGTGAGATTTTAATAATGATATGATAATTATAAATTTATAAAGCGCGTAAAATGCTGTCACACACTTCCTCACAATTTGGATAATTACGATAAAATAAGATATACCTTTAATTCTTTAGAACTTTTATCGTTTCAATTTATCAAAAACTTTAATTATTCTCATCTTCCATAGCATTATGTGATTTTATCACATTGTAATTCAAGATCTTCCTGCCGGAAGTAAACGTAAACGCGAAATACGGTGCGGCTGGTTGGTTTATTCATTAAGACAAAACACTGAAGGACTGTTCTTTTTCTTTTGGTACACTAGGGGCCGAACTTAAAGCAGCTGAATACTGGTACTTTGACCTGGATTTGATTCCATGAGAGCGGCCTGGAATCGAACCCTGATCAAAGTACGGTTGCATGAACATTTTCGGGTTTTCTCCCATGTATAACAAGGATACGAACCAGTTTCCCTTAGAAAGCCCTTCTCAAAGACTTCCCTTCCCTTAGGCAGTTAGCCATAATAAAATAAGCCTAAACTTAACTTAGGACGTTTTGAGGAAAACTACTTCAAATTCATAATATGCAGAAGTAAGACCACGAAAACGACCATGGTGCCAGTGCATTCTTCGAGATTTGATATCTTAAAGTATGAGTGTTTAGAATTGATGGGCAAAGCACATGCGAATTTATTACTAAAAACTCTTGGACATTTTTAGCAACGCAGTTTTTCAGATTTTCAAGCATGTATCAGAAAGAGGATTGAAATTCAGAATATTTCAAGCCCTTTCTATTAAATTAAACTAGGAGTATTATTTATTGGATGTAAAATTTCGAGATGATCTATCAGTCGGTATTTACACGGTTGCATAACAAATATGCAGCTGAAGTTTAACTTTTGTATATTATTACAGATAATAGACTGAAGCAAGAAAAAATTAACGACTTAAATTTAAAAAATACTAAAATTAACAATCTTTCAGTAGAAATTATTAAACAAATTCTAACTTTAAGAAAAGGTAGCAAAAATTTGAGTTATTCATTTTTTTACTATGGCAACAATTTGGTAGACTGAAGGGAAATAGATTAATTAGTATTATTTACTGCAAAAGACATATGAAAAGATAATGTAGTATAAATTGCGGAAACCTCAATGTATGATTGTATATTTCAGGGATAGTTCTAAATTAAAACAAGCTGACTCTGAAGTACTTTATTAACTCATATCTAGCTTCATAAAACGCAATAAAGAGACGATAACGTCGAATGAAAATATGGACAAAAGAAATTTTCTTTTTCACACTTATTCTAGATTTGAATTGAAAAATCTCTTCTCCGCGATTAAAGTTAAACAGCGATATTTAATTAAATACAAGGTCTTTTGAGAATACGGCTTAAAATAATATGATAAACAAATAAGAATAGAAAAAGATTATTTTCCCCGAATTCTTTTTATAAATGCAATAAATTAAGGTGACATACGTAAACAGCATTAAGTCAGGATTTCTTTTCTCTTTCTAGCGGATGAAAAAATAGGACTTGATTTTTTTCTCGAGATAATTTAGTGTTATTTCAAATAAGATATTTTTTTAATCTGCATGTTTATAAAGCGGACAGGAAACAGAAAATGATTGTCTGCAGAGAAATGGTAGGTGTAGTTTTAAGTTAATTGGAAGATGCGTCCGTAAATGATTCACTGTACAAAAAATGAAATAGTAATTTAATAGTGAATTATTTTGCAATGAATGCACATCTACAGTGGTTGTATGTATCACTATGAATGAATTATATCGCTATCTGAATAGCTGTTACTGCTTGATCCACTGAATGAACAATGTGAAAGAAGAAATAATAGAGCTATTGTAAAAGTTCGTAGGAAACTGCCATCAATATAAGTAGTGCAGAAGAGCAAAAGATATGCAACTTTCTATTTTCTCTTATCGCTATTGACAAGACAGCTGGTCTATTGGTGTACATGCTTTACCAGCCTATTAGATCCTGTCGATGGAATAAAAAAAACACTGGAGCTTAGTGCGAAGTCCTCCGAGACTTAACAGGGTAAAAGAAAGAAAAGAAGAAAAAAAAAAGAAGAAAACGAAGAAGGAGGAAAAGTGCAAAAGGTGGGGACTTTGCTATTACAGTATTATAGCACAAGTTGATAATACACATAAAGGCCAGGCTGTAGATATGTTGACAGAAAAGCTCAACAGGAAATATTTTGTAAACAAAATGAAATTTCATAATTTCAGATCCAAAATAAGCACACCATGCCAGAAACACCAAGGGCAAAAGTACCTGAAGCTATCTCTCGAAGAGTTTAACATCACATTTAAGACATACGACTAAAAGCGCAAGCTAATTTAGCATTGATCTAAGAATTTAAGCTATATTAATTTTATGAATAAAGTTTCACTTTGAATGAATTTCATTGGCTTCATCAACATCCAGCAAATTCCTTTTATAGCATAGATAAGGAATTCGATATATGTCAGAAGACCTAGGAGATTTTCAGAATTTTCTGGGTTCTAAACACCTATTTCCTGGACACGTTTGAATTCGAACGTTAGAGTTACTTCCAGAAAACGAGCAAATGACGCTATCGTTTCGCGTCAGATTTATCGCGAAGCTAAGAAAATTTATAAATCTGATACTTTCAGTTCTACTAGAACTATTAATAAAGCGCAATCTCTAACGTGAATGAAGTTTCAAAAGTTAAAATATGATGGAGAAGATATATACGTAAATAGAAAACATATATATGCATATTCTCAGCAGTTAAAACTCAAAATTAATAGCTACAAATCTAAAATAACACAAAACAAACAAATATTTAAATTGATTTTTAACCGCACAATTATTTACATGTTTTTGAAATAATAAAGAAAATTGGAATAATTTAGTTGACATTAAATATTTCTTTGGGAAATATTTTAATATTGTTATTTAATTCAAAGATATATAAAAGAAAAAGGCATGAAGTTTTCTTTTTGATATTTAAAATATTATTTAACACTCTCTTTTAAGAAAATTCGTCCTTTAATAAGCTGATACGTTGCCTCAGATTACTGTAATTTGCAAACGTGAAAAGCTGCCTTTAGTCTCTAGTATTAAAATCTGTGTGCGTCTGTCTGTTCGTTTGTGACATCATTTCCAGAACGGCGAGGAGTTGAATTTCAAAGAGATTTTATCCGGATTCCAAAAATTCGCGGGAAGCTGTTTTGACCATTTTCATATTCATACGAATTTAATTAGCCGAAATATTAATTAAAGACTCTGAAAACGCTAATTTTTGCCTTCATTTTTTCCGAGTTGCAACAGTCTGATGCTCTGGAGATAAAAAACATCCGTCTCCGTTTTAACCTAAATCCTCTGATTCTGCAACGCCATTGGCTGTTTAGAAATATTAGGATTTTGCGTAGGTTGCTATACTTTGTCTTTTATTACTTTATCGGCAATTAAAAAATTCAAAGCAATTAAATCATATATTGCCAAATATAGTCAAATAAGTGATTAATCGAGTGGATAATTTTAAACTAAACTGAAATAAAGTAACTTAAAAAGTATAAGTATAATAAATAAAATAACTTGAACAAAGAAATAAGTTTTAAGTACGTAAATTTATTTACGAATTGGTTGTTGCGGGATGCGAGAGAAATTGATTTTTGACTGATGCGGGTTGTTGCAAGATATTAATTAAAAACTCTGAAAACGCTAATTTGACTATTAAAAATTTATTTACGAATTGGTTGTTTGCTTGAAAAGCCAGCTTATTTATTATATAATTTGATTTTCGCCAATTTTGTTTATTATATATTTTGATTTTCACCAGTTTTGTTTATTAAATAATTTGATTTTCGCAAATTTTGTTTAGTATATAATTTGATTTTCGCCAGTTTTGTCTTTTCTTATGAATAGTAACTTCTATAATTATTTCATGATAAATGGAGGGTGCAAGAACTTATTTGGTAGAACTTAGTAGAAAAGAACTTAGGTAGACATTTGTGTGACGGCTAACCTCTAAATTCATAGAATAAAATTTCTTACATACATAAATTATAGATACATTGAGTCATGTTTAATATACTGTAATGATATACTGATTATGTTCGAGAGTAGAATCTGTTAGATAAAATTGCAAGATTATATTGATAAGTCTTGGAAGTTAATCCTGCTAAGTTACAAATGCTATATACCTTGACTCCTTTGTAACACCAGAGATGTCAATTTGTTAGTTTAATTGTTCTCAAGCTCGTCTCAGCAAGCCCATGTCAACAGTCGTAGCAGAGGTTGTAATGCGCTGTTTAAGATCATCCAGATGTGTAGATGGGAAGGAATAAAACCTCAAGATATATCCCAAGTTAAGTATTTATACCGTTAGTAAATTAGGACTTGTTTAGAAATATGTTCTGGTTTGTTGAACCGTCATTCCAACATTGAAGCAGACTGTCATCCACACCGTACTCTAAAATGGCGCTGCATAAAAATAAGAAAACTTGTTTTTTTCATTTTGAAGCACAAGGTAAAGGCTTTTCTACCTAATTAGCAGCCATATTGCTTGATTGAAATTTAGAGCTCTTACATAATGCCGAGATCACACACACAAGCACAAAAATAACGAAAGGAGAAGATTCGTAAACTTGAAGATGGTGATTATTAAAAACGCTACTAAACGATTCCGGATAAAAATTAATTCTTTTCCATTTATAACCATTTAATCTATTTCTTTTAGGCTAAAGAAATGGGCTTCTAGAGCAGGTGATGGTAGTTCAGTGGTTCAAAAACTTTTACCATTTTAACAATATTTTAATGAACTATGTACAAAGCGTATTTTTTAGGCCGCCGCCTTCAACATAAACAAACCTTAGTTCCACTCTACAACAACGCGGGCATCAGCGTCCTCTAACGTACTTCTTTCAAATTATTTAACATAGGCTAACTCTAAAATCCATATCACAATTCGCTCAGGAATGTGTTCCATTAATTAATGATATTCATACTGTTGTCAAATATAAAAAAAAACTATGAGAGCATAAACTAGCAGCACCCTGTTGTGTAGATTTTTTAAGAATTATTTTACAGTGCTTATTAATTTTATTAATTTACAGTGAATAGTAAAATTTTAATGTTCATGTTAGAGATGTAATTTTTAAATTATACTGTCGCTAAATTATTTCTTTTGATTTGGGTAAAATTTCTTTAAGTTAGCAGAAAGCGATAGCCTGTTTTTTGTTCTCACGGGAGGAGAATTTTGGGGTCAAGGGTCAGTGACCAACTGCATTTTTTTCGTCCCCTTTTCTTGCGGGGACGAACTTGTGTTTTTCTCGTTCAAAGGCGATCCGCTTAGCGGCGCCGATTCTTGATAGAATTATGAGGGTGCAAAAATTTGGGATCTGTCTGAAGAGTCGCAGCGTTAACAGATTTATTACTTTGTTTTTGTGCTTGAAAGTAAGAGGCTTGTCATTGTGAAACGATAGAACTGATTTTCTTAGAATTTTGTTGGGTATTTATTGGTCTGTTTCTAATGGTTGGAGAGGGTTACCGTTTTGTGTAGCATTGGTGAGTTTTAATTTTATGGATTTTTTTTTAACCAATAGTAATTATAGATTTTTGAGCGTCACGAGGTTTTAAATTTGGTCGCTCCCGTGGCGAGGAGACTTTTTCAAGATTTTGTCAGATTTTAAGAGTCCTTTTTGAGGGGAGAGAGAGGGCCCGGCGGCCCCTTCTCGGGGTTGTCCGTGCGAGAATTGGCCCGAGAACGATGCGGGCTCCCATCGTATCGTCGTCGGCGAATCCTTTCTGAAGGTCTGCGG
>KK115938.1:28407-103520 GCA_000611955.2 Stegodyphus mimosarum | reverse complement strand
TTGCAACAAGTTTAAATTTAAAAATATTAATAAAACACTCAAATTTCTCCTTTTCACAACAACCCTTTCATAATTTTCTTTTCGTTTAATTTTTTTTGTATGTATTTCTTTCCTTTTCATTCTTTTTTTTTTTCTTTTCTTAAAATTTTAGTTTGTCACGGCACCAGGAGAGGTTGAGTTTGCAAGTTTAAATTTAAAAATATTAATAAAACACTCAAATTTCTCCTTTTCACAACAACCCTTTCATAATTTTCTTTTCGTTTAATTTTTTTTGTATGTATTTCTTTCCTTTTCATTCTTTTTTTTTTTCGTTTCTCCATAAAATGAACAGGTAAAAATTAAAACGTTGGTTGTTCATTTTATGGCGAAACGCCAACGTTTTAATTTTTACCTGTTCATTTTATGGAGAAACGAAATAAAAAAAAAAGAAACAGGTCAAGACAAGAAAGGCAGCCTTTAGTTCATTTCCCGTAATAATCATTAAAATTTCTTCGAATCGCATAAAACAGTTATCAGTCATAAAACATTTGGAAACTTATCCTAGCATGCAGTAAAGTCATTATTTTGGTTCTTTTATGCTGGGACGTGCTCAATTTCTTTCCTATCCTTCATAGGATCAAAGTTAGTTGTCAACACTCAAAACAACAAACGATTCTTCACGCTGTTAGTGTAAAACAAACGACTTACGTTCCTCTCAGAAGAACTTGGGAAAGAGCCAAAAGTTTTCTTTCTTCTTCGAGAAGATAGATATTATTTACACACCCACGATTTCGGAAAATTTTACGCTCTTTTACCTCAGATTGCATTGCAGCAGAGAAAGAGTCTTGTTACTCTCCAGCTGTTTTAATAAGACTGAAGATATAACATAATAAGAAATGTATTATTATTTTGAAGCAGCTCTAGATTTAATCAAAGTATCTGTAATGAGTGCAACGAACTGAGATTGGGAATATTGGGAATTGAGAACCGTCAAAATAATTTTTTACCCAGAAACTTGACATTTTTAGGAAGAAAACTGACAAATTTTGAACATATTTTGAAATTGGGGTTGCGAGGATTAGTAAAAATGTAATGTATAAAATATAAGAAACATAAAATTTTCTTACATTAAATTAACTAAATTATTACATTTAAATTGTTTTTAATTTAATAAATATTTTATAAGAAATGCGTGAAATGTAATTTGTAAAAAGATAGAAATATTATTACAAACATATGGAAATCAACGGTATAGGCGGATTTATGCAAGTCGCAAAGAATCTTGCTTTTCCAAAGGCACCAGATCATTTTCCAGAATGAATTAAGCACAATTTAATTCGCAATAATAAAAGAAGACGTTACTTTGCTGTTGCGAAGCCTAATTTCTCTAGATTGGCAACAAATTCACTATTCTGTTAAGTTTCAAATGTAAACAAATATCAAAACCAAAAACTGGTTTAGCCGCACTTAAAAAACTTTTAAATTGTTGATAATTCCACAACCATTGCATGCAGGATAACTAAAGGCATAAAAATCGTAACCGGAAGATGAGAACAACATAATTCAATCATTTTTAAAGCAAAAAGTGCACAATTCACAAACATGTAAGAATAAAGAAACTGAGCTCACTGAGCAGAATAATAGAGTGGATATATATATATATATATATACTGCTGGCCACGGTAAATGTAGCACCCTGAAGGAAGCATTCATATAACATGAAATTTACAACATGCATTAGCGGAGGTGAGATATGCAAATGATTAGAATTTCAGTGCAGACGCACATCACGCCCGCCTGTGGCGCCACTTCAAAGCGCTATTTAAGGCTTGGAGTTTTCGACGATTTCAAATTCGGCAATTGTGTTTTTCTTGTGGTTTTTTTTAAAGAAAAAACGATCAATTATGCCTCGTAGTAAACAACAATCATCGTTTGATCAAGTATCCGAGTTCCACAGAGGAAGGATAGTATCCTACCGAGAGTGTGGATTATCTTTCAGGAAAATCGGTAGTAGTGTTGGACGAAACCAAACAACTGTAATGCGGATATGTGACCGTTGAAAGCAGGAAGGTACGACGGACCGACGTGTTCGATCGCATCCACCTCAGTGCACCACTTCACGTGATCACAGGAACATTGTGCGCATGACAGTGACGTATCGCTCAGTCACATCACGAACCATAGCACGGCACATTCAGGCTGTAACGCAACATCCAGTGTCTACGCGTACCATTCGACGCCGTTTACAGCAGAGTGCTCTGTCCGCAAGACGTCCATTGCTTCGTCTACCCTTCAAGCAGAACCACAGACGTCTCCGCCCCCAATGGTGCGATGAAAGAAAGATGTGGACGGCAGAATGGAATGAAATAGTCTTTACTAACGAGTCACGCTTCTGTCTGCAACACCACGATGGTCGGATTCGAGTCTGGAGACACCGTGGAGAGAGGATGCTTAACAGCTGCGTTATGCATCGCCATACTGGTCCTGCACCGGGTATTATGGTATGGGGCGGTATTGGATGTCACTCTCGCACTCCTCTAGTACGCATTGCCGATACTTTAAACAGCCAGCGCTACATCTCCGAGGCGTTGGAGCCAGTTGTCCTTCCTTACCTTCAGGGCTTGCCCACAGCCATATTTCAACAGAATAATGAGCGACCACACGTGGCACGCATTGTCCAAAGGTTCTTCGTCAATCGCCAGATTGAATTGCTTCCCTGGCCGGCTCGTTCTCCGGATCTTTCGCCGATAGAAAACATGGGGTACATGTTTGCTGAACGATTGACCCAGATTACATCCCAAGCTGCCACACCAGATCAACTTTGGCAACGTGTGGAAGCTGCTTGGTCTGCTGTACCCCAGGAACACATCCAAAGTCTATTTGAATCAATGCTGAGGCTTGTGGCAGCGGTGATGTCCAACAATGATGGCTACTCTGGCTACTAATTCTGGAAGAAACCACACTTCACAGAAGTCAATAAATTTAATCATTTGATACTTGGTCAACATGTTATCCCCTAAATAAATTTTGTTGTGATATGCAATTTGGATGGCCAGCAGTGTATATAAATATATTTATATACTTTTGGTGCGGCCGATTGCAACCAAAGTAGGAGGAGCACATCTACATGTTATAGCAGTCCTAGATACAAAATTTCAAAGTTCTGAAGCTACTTGTATTTCAGTTATGCGAGATACATACATACGTACGTACGTAGATGTACGTACAAACGCCGCGAAAAAAATCTCTTCAGAATTCAGTTTTATAATTTTTTGGGGGGAAAAGAGTCTCCTTACGTACAGATGTCATGCAAAAACATCGTTAAATTGTATTCGATAACGGTCAAAATAGATGTTTTCTTTGAAATATGACTTGAAATTTTTCGCGAATACAATACTTCCTTTTTACTTCCTATAAGGAACTAAAAAGCAGTGTAAAAGTGTAAACCCATTTCCCGCGGTATTCTCAATTAAAATTCGGGCTGAGCTGCACAGAGGTGATTGCAAATTTTGCTGATTGATGTGAGCAATATTATAGTAATCTGGATTTGCATTTTAATATCACCAGTAATTTAAAATTGCAAATTTATTTGATGTTGCAATTTTATCTAGCCGTCTCGATTATTCAATATGTATCTGCTTTTTTAAAAGATTAATGGTACAGTTACCATTGCTTTTATAGTTTTAAATGTGAATGACACATGGTTATATTTGTTGAGTAAAATCCAAGACGAACAAGTACTTCGCATTCATCAATATCCGTAAGCCTAAGATGATGATTTTAATTTCAGCTTCCCGAAAGTATTCTGAAGATTCATCTCACAATTTTTTCTTTGCTTTTGCTTTTTTTCAAGATGACATCACATGGCTATTCGTAATTTAAGGCGATGAAATGTGAGTTGTATCCGAAAAGCAAAGATCCGTTTCAGATTGTCTGTTGAAATCCATACGGTTTTCGTTTTTTTTTACCGTCTTTCCTTATTTCATATTAGTGAAATAGAGGATTGCATTCAATTTGTAAATTTAAGTATTTATTAATTTGTATCATTAGCCAAATACACTTTTGTTCTTATTTTTAATTGCTTACAAATAGCAACTGATTTCCATTAAGTAATAAATTACATTTTTTCAGTTCTTTTAACATGTTTAGATTAATTTAGAAGTCAAACAACAAAAATCAGCGTTATATTTTCAAATTTGCGTTTTGCAGCTGAGGATGGTGGTTCGGTAAAAACCATCGAAACTAGTCATGTGAAAATTCGAAAATATAACGCTGATTTTTGTTGTTTGACTTCTAAATTAATATTTTTTCGGCGTGTTATTGTATCTGAATAATGTTTAGATTGTATATTGAATTTAAGCATTAATTACATAAATGAACAAATTATGTTAACTTTTTTATCTTTTTAAAATTTTTGATTTTTAACTGATACTTTATCAAGCGCATTCATTTATATGGAATACAAAATATAATTATTTTCTAAATCTTGAGAGTTTAAATAATTTAACGGTAAAATTTTAAAATAGAGATCCTGTAAAACTAAAGTTGTACGAGTGTCAGAGAAATAATTCATTTCAGTGTTCTCTTGTTTTTCTAGTCTATCCAGACAAACGAACAAAAATGCTTCCCTCAGTATGGTTGATTGCAAAATGTACAGTTTCATAATCAAAGAAATGGAATAATTGGTGCAAATGAAGCCTTTTTTTATTTATTTTAAATTTAATCTCAACAAGTAATCTCTCATTTGAAAGTGATTATTTTTTACACATGAAAAAGATTTGACTTAAATCCTTTTTATTGTTGTCAAATTTTTGAAAATACTGGGCTTCATATGTTTTAATGAACTTTTCAGCGAATTATAGATAATGACTCGTCAACAAAAAACATTAACTGGCCCTTCTTTGCAAGATTTACATCAAAATAGAAAATAATGCAACACTTTTCGTCTTGATGAAAATCTGTCAGGTCTTAGCTAATTGCTTTTATTTTAATCAAAGTAGATGTTTTTCATTGCATCAGTTCGCCTTAAATATAAACTAAGCTTGAAAGTTTATTTTTTAATGGTTCTTTACTGAATAAATAAGATAAACCAAGGAGTACCTCATTTCGGAAACTTGGTAATCCACATGAAAATCTCACAAGAAACATTTTTTCTTGTTAATGATGTTATTTTACATCTTTTTTTTTAAATTAAAAGTGGATTAGGAGATGTTTTGAGATTTGATACCGAATGAAAGAATTAAAATTTCTTCTTTGAATCTGATGTGGACACCGCATGACGTCCTTGTACGGCCTGTTAAATTATGCACATTTTTGCTGTACTTCGTTTAAACTTACTTCCTCAAATTTCATTAAAGATGAATTTCTCATTCAAATAATTCAGCTCTCACTCGGTGGCAAGGCAAAGATACATAAAAACTTAAAACATCTTTATTAAAATTGTAAAATACAGAAAAACATAAAATACAGTTAAAAAAAAGTTAAAAAAATTGCAATTAAAACTATAGTTTCTACTCAAAAACAAGCAGTTAGGCCAGCCAGCAGGAACACAAAAGTTTCAGTGTACAAAACTCAGGTTAACGTTTGGTCCTACTGCACAAGAAGACTCTGAAGTTGGTGCACCAACTTACTTAATTCACTGTTTTACTAAGCGTTTCAAATGCAAACAAAGATTGGCCTTGTTAGGCCTAGTGCCACTTAAACGTTTAAAGTTTTGATAATGATAAGAAACATGGTATTTCTTCGAAAGTTCTATTAAGAAATCTTTTTATACGAAAAAATTAGTTGATTAATTAGTAAATTAAAATGAATTATTATGGAGAAATGGAATAAAACAGAACATTCTTACATGGAAAAATTAAGTTGAAACCACGCAATAGCACAGGAAAAGTCTAATTTATCTAAAGGATAGCTAACTAAATATTGCGTTATTTTCATGATTTTATTAAATATAAACTGTTTTTTTGGGAGTCATAAAATCATGTGAGTTCATTTTCAGAATGTTTTGAATAAATTATACGTTTACACAGTGTTTTGAATAACGTTTTCAAAGCAACTGCGTTTAAAGATGGATCATCAATAATTTATGTGAAGTCATCACACTAATATTTAGTAAGTGCTACTTGCACATAAAATTAAAAAGCAAAATTTATAGATTTCTAACTTTTTAATTAGTTTAGTTTGATCTCTTGTAAAGTTATACTGTCTTTCTGTTGTGTAGAATCTTGAGAAATAGTGATTGCACTGAAGAAGGGTTAAAATTGCCCTTTATTAAACTCTTTAAATAATTTACAATGAGTCAACTTGACGCTAACATACTACGCCTCAACTTGGGAGGTAACTGAAACGGTAGAATCAAACTCAAAATTGCAGATATTCACAAGTAGTAAAATTACACTACAGGACTCATACAATCCTGTATCCTACAGCGCGTAGATGAGTCTAGTGGCAGCAAGATAATAGCGATTAAGCCAAGTCTAACCAGCAGTAACTGCTATAAGTTTGCGTATAAGCACGCACGGAAATTTCCCGGACTCTCTCTCTCTACTGGAACGTAGATATTTAACTTATTCTCCCACTGGTAGAATTTGCATTTTATACGCGCGCTACCAATTTCTGGCACTGACAATTAGGGAAATGAAGGCTTATAGGAAAGTAATTAAAATTAAATTTAACTGGTTATTTAAAATAAATATAAATCCCTACACCCTATTAACACTAAAACATAATGTCATTCGAGATGTAAAGTCGCTGAACATAGGTAGTAGCACGTGGTTCGATTCCAGGTTAGTTGCATTAGTGTTTTTGTGGTTTTCGCCATGTGTAAAGAGGATACATGCTAGTTTCCCTTAGAAAAGCATTCTTCACTTAGGCAGATAGCTAGGCGTGCTTTGCCATAATCAAATAAATCAAATCCTGAGACTGTCAGGTGACTTGTCGCCCGTTTATGGATATAATAACTGAGTGAAAAGAAGGTTGGAACAACGCTTTTATTTAAGATATTGAACAGATGCGCGGATTGTGCTTAGGAATTAACTCCGTGACTTGTTAGATTTCAAATAACATAAAACGTCTCCAACTTTCAAGAACTCTCTTTTGACACGCGCATATCTCATTTATATCCTGGTGAGAACTAATGAAATGTAGAACTTATAGTAAAGTTCAAATCATAATATAACTGATTAACTAAATACTCTGCAAAGTATCCGAAAACAAATGCAAGTCCCTGTGTATATGCGATCTGAAAGCTAAAGATATTTATATCTCTAAAAATTTTTCAACTTTGTTTTTTAAAAATTGAATTTTTTACGATGTTTTTAAAATCATTTCACTAGAGATCCCTTTTAATAAATTTTGCGTACTAGCAGAATGGCAGACTATATATTTGTCTCACGGCTAGAAGGCAGCACGCGACATCGTTCGATCTGAAACATTAAAATGGTCGAAATACACGGTATGGATGAAAACCTTTTTGTTTCAACTTGTAGTTTAAATAATCAGAATAAATCACTCAAAGAAATTGGTGAATTAGTGAATAGCAACCAATACACAATAAGAACATAAAAAAAATTGAAATTGTCAGGTATTGTGGTAAATGCACCAAGAAGTGGCTGCGCGAAAAAGCTGACTCGTAGGAAAGATAGAAAAGTTGTCAATATTCTCAAAGGGAATTCAAACATTTCTTTAAGTGCCATCGCAAAAATTAAATGAAATTCATACAAAAATACAGACGAAAACTTTTTCATCGGGCTGGTGTCAAATCTAGAACAACCAGAAGAACCATACATCAGCGAAACTTTAATAGAAAGAAAAGACTTGCTTTTGCAAGAGCGCATGTGAATAAATAGTCGAATGTGTAGTTTTCAGATGAAAGTAAATTCTCATATTTATTTCAATAGAAGGAATTTCGCTTGCAGACAATCAAAAACTGAGCTATTTGATGAGTTGAAATGTACTCTTCATTTTGGTAAGTTTATTAATTTGAATTTTAATTTAACTTCTGATAGCTTGTAGCACCCTCTGGTCTATCTTCTAACGTATTAGCTGAAATACGTGTAGAAACCACACAGGAGAAGGTAAAAAGAACCCTTTATTGACTCTTTAAAATTCACAATGCGTCGACTTGACACACTACGCCTCACTCGGGCGGTAACTCAAATAACAAGAACTAAACTAAAAATTCGAAGATATTAAAAAGTAGTAGAATTACGCTACAGGGCTCAGAATATCCTGTTTTATAAAGCAGCGTCAAATATAGCAGCAAAGTACGCCACGTTAACCAGCAATAAATACAATATAGAATCTCACGCTACAAAAAGTACAGTGTTCGCCCAAACTCTGTAACTTCTCTTCTAGAACTCAATATTTAAACTTTTTCTTCTCAAGCTAGAATTTGCATTCCTTCACCCGCGCTACCAAATTTAAATATTTTGGCATTGCCAATTACGGAAAAAGATGGCTTATAGGAAAGTAAGCATAAAATTAAATTTATAGCGTTAGTTAAAATAAATATAAATCCTACAAATTATCTTTAAAATACTTTAAAGATTGTAAAAATAATGTATGTTTTGATAAAAATAAGGATTTTTAATATTTTTTCTTATTTTTTGGGAAAACGCAAAATGTGTTTTCATTTATGTCCATCACTGTATATGGTGATAGAATTTCAGTTCGTCCCCGTTACAAATCTTACAAGCATCCCCGTCTTACAAGCGGATTGTTTTGTTCTTTATGTTTGAAGGAAATATCCTGCTGGCTTCTTTACGAATAATTTCAATGCTGTTCCCTTTAAGGGTTTTGTGGCATTGTGTTCCCCCAGAACATTTATCGTATTTTCTTTCAATGCAGGTAAATCTCAATAAAGTATATTTTAAAACTGAATTTAAGCTAAGAAATATACGTTTTGTGTGTGAAAATAGTTGGAAATTGGATTACAAAAAAAAAAAAAAAAAAAAAAAAAAAAAAAAAGAACAAATACCAGATTGGCAAAGTTGTTTGATAAAACAGAAGAATTGTTATGTGCATGGTTTATAGAATTAAACTATTCCTTTAACATGGTCGCGGTCACACATATCTATACGAATGCATAAAATAAATATATGTGGTTGTATGCATGCATGTGAATGTAAAACAAAATGACATCATGTATATTTTGCGCATATTTTTTTCCTAACACACATATGATAATTTTTCAAAATTGTATTTTTAAGAACATTTAAGAAGTTGTTGAGACATTAAGTTTTTCGGAGCAGGAGACATGAAAAATGAGCAATGCCCTCATCAAGACTGGAGCCTCGGACCTCTGGAATACGCGCAGAGTGCGTTACCATTGTACCACGAAGGCATGCTAACAATGCGAGAGAAATACCTTATATACACCCCCTTTTAAAGGGTGACTGGGGATTAGGAGACGCAATCGCCAAATCCTGGTTTTGGAGAATCATCATCCAACAACGTTTTTAGTTCGGGCGCCACTGTAGAGACTTTAGGACTTTTGATGCTGAGAGAATTTAAAAATGAGCAATGCCCTCGCCGAGACTCGAACCTTGGACCTCTCCAATATGCGCCGAGTGTGTGGGCCATTACACCACGAAGGCATGCTAAGGAGTCGAGAGAAATACCCTATAAAGCTTTTAGTTACTTTTGACGTTTATAAAGAAAATAATTTCTTGATTGAAGGCAAGAAAGTAATTTCGGTTCTTGAGTGAGAAATAAAACTTACTTTTTCTACACAAAAGTGAACTTTAATCAGTCAAATGTCCTCCATTCTGTTCGACGAGCTTTCTGTAACGATATGATTCCGCGCTTATAGAATTTCTGGTCTTTATGAGCAAAAGGTTCAACTCAGTGGTCATCATTAGTACTGAAATTTCTATCATTTAAGAATTTTGCAAACTTCGAAATAAATAATAATCCGATGGTGCAAAGTCGTTGCTACATGGAGATGTGACATCACTTCACAACCAAGCTCCAATAATTTCGTACGTGGTGCTATAGAAGTGTGAAGCATCGCACTGTCACGGTGGAAACACAGTTCCTTTGCGATTTGTTAATTTTGGCCTTTTCTCTTTGATTGCTTCCTTCCATTTCATAAATTGTTGGCAGTAAACATCTGAGTTGATCGTTTGGTTGCTTGAAAGCAGCTCAAAATAAACGATACTTCCCCTGATGAAATTTAGCTTTCGATATGATTTGTACTGATTCATCATGACTGAACCATGATCTTTTTAAATTATTGTTATTGTATTCGATCTATCTTTTATGATCAGTGATAATTCGTTTCAGAAAAGGGTCGATTATCGATATTTGTGACACGCATTACGTTTGAAATATGTATCACAAATACTGTTTCGTTGAGTGAATTTCTTTCAGAAACTGCGGAAACTAAAAATAGAGTTTCTTTAAGAGCCTAGGACATCTTACGTGATTTTTACTTTTGTGTGTGATACATTCAATGTTTTTGCTATCGCATAGCTACATGACGATTCGATTCAATTATGGCTTTAATTTTGTCATTATCGACTTCAGAAGATCGTCCAGAACGTTGGTCATCTTCAAGTAAAAGATTTCCAGATAGAAATTTTGTAAACCAATTCTGACATGTGCATTCTACTAAGCAAACAATACCATAAACTTCGCATATCTCTTCCTGAGCCTCAGCATCTTTTTTCCCTTATGAAAATAAAAAAGTAAAATGCGTCGAAAATATCTATTTTTGCACTCCATGTTAAAACTGACCGTAAACTAACAGTTGTAAGCAAAAATACACAAAATTTGTTTCTATAGTAACCTTAAAATATCAGCTTCCAAACCTCAATAGGAAAAAAAAATGTAAGATTGTCTGAAGCAAAACGAACACAACGCTGTTTATTTGTATAAAACTGAAATAAATTTCTTGCAAACTCAAAAGTTGCCCTTCTTTGATAAACTTCAACAGTTATGACCAGCTTAAAAGGTGTGAATGATTATGAGCAATTTAAAAGTTCACGCAGATACAATTTGTTTTCTTTTTAATTTTCTTTTTAAGTTGACGAACAATTAGCAGGTGAGAGCGTTCTCGGAATCTTGTTAGAATAATCTGGTTCCCTGTATTAATGCAATTTTTGAAAAGATATTTTTTACCAGCCTCTCGTCGCTATGGTAGGAAAGCTAGCAACCACAGGCTTGAACGAGGTTCGAATGCCGCAGAATACATGGATGTTTCTCAGCATAGGGTATTTTTGTAGCATGAGGGCACTTAAAATACTGTTCAGCCGAAAGTATTCTCGAGAGGCTGGTAATAGGGGAAGAGGGATAGAAGACCCGCGAAGTCGTAAGACGGGGGATTCTACTTCACAACTGAGACGAAGTTAGGCAAATTCGCGGTGTCACTTGTAAAGTAGAGAAGACGTCAACAAAAGTCAACAAAAGACGCATACTTTGCCTCTTGGTCACGATAAAATGCGTGGATCTGATCTGCCTTTCGGCTGAAACCAAGAGGATTTTAAACAACAAGAGAATCATTATTTTGTTCCATGGTGTGTTAGGTTTTAGTCAATTTCCACCTAACACCAGAAAAGAAGGTATGTTGAAAGTATGATGCTTAAGAGAAAACTGCTATATATGCATAAAAAGTTGAAAAATTTTAGATTTTCACATTCTAATAACATTTTTTCTAAAGAAATTCTTCTGTTCAGTGTTAAGCATAAAGCTAGAAACAGAAAAAATTTATGCCGTTGATGCGTATTACATTTATCATTTAAATGACAAAAAAAGTAAATTAATAATTCACGAGAAAATTACACGGTAACAATTCTTATTTTTTTGATGAACTAATCAACAGCGATGGTAAAAGATTAGTATCTAGACAAAGAAACGTGCCAAAACCAGATCATTAACATAATTGCTTTCTGGCAGATCTTTTTCTTGGCCGCGATAAGATTAATTCCCATTAGGTTGACCCCGTTATCTGCAACAACAGAGATATTTCTTTTAATGAAGTTGATTTTTCTACATTTTTTATCATGAGTTTTAGCATGAATTTAATACAAGAGACAAAGAAATCTAGTTAAAAGTTTTATCTGTAGCCATTTCATGTTACAGTGGTTAATCAAATATAGAAATCAGAAATATGTTAGAAAGTGACTGGAAAAAATTCTAACAGTACAAAAAAATCTCCATTAGCTTAACTTTATGACACGGAAAAATGTTCAGTGTATGTTTTTCTCTATGGGGAATTGGGAAATGAAAATTTCAAAATTACGAACTTACGCTGAATATAAATAATATTGCTATAATTTATACACTGAAGCAAAATACTTTATGATCTTCCGTGGTAGCTTTTAGTAAGCTCATAGCGGCTCTGGAAAATACATAGTGATAGTTCCGAGGTGCAGCCATATATTATTAGAAAACAATACATTGTTGGATATCATTCATTTAAAAACATATATTTTCAAACTAGCAATAGATTCCACGAGTAGTGGTGTGGACAAGAAAACTTTTATTTGGATACGGATTCAAATCCCGGTGAACAGTGTAGCTAAATGATCGTCTTCGGGTTTTTCCCATCAAAGGCACCATCTTCTTAAGCACTGATTTAATGAATAATTCAAACCTGTACCAAAAAGACTGCTGCTGCCAACAGTATATTTAAATAAAAGATACTCATTCGGAATTAGCTACGGGTGACGTCCAATTACGTATAAACAGTCAATTCATCGAAAGGCTAATTTGATAAATTTTATTTATGCCCTAGTGTTTTGAACAGCGATAGCAAACTCAGTTCCGATGAGGTAATTTTAAAAAATGATAAATTATTAAAAAATTTCATACTTATATATGCATTTTTTACGAGCTTTGCGAATGTGTGCTTTGAAATAATCGCACAACTTTTATCAAATGGTAATCGCAGATGCATGATTACAATGTAAGAAATCAAATAAAGTTCACCACTCAAGTCAAGACTACGAAAATGTATCTCGTTGGACAATTTTTAAGAAACATATATAAAAATTAGATTTTTATACGCTCGTCTAAGAAAGAACCTTCAATTTATTAAGTTCTTCCTTTTCTAAATAAAGATCTTTTGGAGGAGCGCTATGATCTGGATTTCAGACTACCTCTTCGAAAAACCTTCTATGTCTACCTCTTCGAAAAAGGCCATTAAGGAGGCAGAATTAAAAATTTAAATAATGTTAAGCATAATAAAAATTAAAAGAAAGCTTTGTTTCCCCTTTATAGGACAAAAGGGACATTAGTATTATTATTAGTTATTAGTTAGAATATTAGTCTTGAAGCGGCATTTTGCGTTGAACACTATAAACGGCTTATCACTTCTCAAATTGTTGCCACCAAATATTATCGCCTTGTGTTATATTTAAAGAAATTAAATAATGAAGAATCCGAATGAAATGTATGGGTGTTTCTTGCACCATGAAAAAACTATGGTACTTAGAGCCATCACATTTTGAATAACGTAGTCCTCCACCCGAATATGGGCACCTGGAACCTCGAATTGTGAATTTCGAATTTGTTTTATTATCTTTTACATATTTTGTAAAACTTTAATAACGAATTTTGATAAACAAACTCAACAATTTCAAAGCGAACAGTGGCAACACGGTATGGAAAGGAACACTTTTATCTCCAGCGCGAGAGATTGTGTACGGAAATTCTAAAGATATACTGTTTTTAAATATTTTATGATTTTGCCGTTGAATCAAATTTTATGTAGTGTAGTATGTGGCCAAGAACGGGATGTTTAATAAATAAAGTAGACACACAACACGTTAATAATAATAATAATAATAATAACAATAATTAAAAAAAAGTTTTGTAAAGTCATTTGTTTGCCATTGTTTTCTTGCCAGCACTTAACGCTGCATCGGGAATTCTAAACAGATAGTGCTATGCTGCTTTTAAAAGTTTTGTAATTCTGCAAGTGAATTGTATATGACGTAAGTATGAGGGAAATGATGTTTAATAGAGCCAAACCCCCTCTAAAAAAAGGGGTGAACAGGAGTGAATTCGGCAGCAGACTGTTGGACTGCGAACTCAGCGAGAGAGTAAAAAACCTTAACAAACCGTTTTGGGCGACCGTTCAAATCTGAAACCTTTCAGACATTTTTTTACAAGAAGCTGTATTACGTAAGACATGACGTAAAACAAACAAACAAAAAAGCTGGAGATGTACATAAAATTATCATTTGAATATATTAAAAATTAAATGCATTTCATTTTGTATCAATTAAATATGTTATTAAAAAGTAATAAAGACTTTAAATTAGCAAGAATTATTTTTAGTATTTTTAAATCTCTAAGATTGGTTATTAGTACGAAAATTGATACATGAAAATTTATCACTCGCAGTTGTCGTTAGTGATATTTGGATACAGTCTCCAAAACTTTTGATGACATAATGTACGGTTTGTACGAAATTTGATTTGTATTGTTGACTAATTCAGGTATGGATTTTTCTCATTTACACGTTTATTACGAAATTGTAAAAAAATTAATTCCGTATAACCTCATTAAAAAGTGCCGCGCCATTAAGTCTGTCGTAGGAGCTTTTAAATCTCTGGAGAATTCGACAGCAACTAATATACTAGTTGTCTAAATTATGTCCCTGGGATATATTTAAATGTTTATTAACTGGCAAATTTCCTTACAGTCAGAACTGTTGGTTTGGCGTTTAGTTGAACTAATACAACGAATAAAAACTTTCATGCAATAAATGTACACTTAAAATTAATACAAACTTAATTTATTTTGCAAATACGTTATTATACATGAACATGCACAAAATCGCGCAAACAAAATTGACTATTAAATTCTTAGAATTTTAACTTCAGTCGCTGCCAATTTAAAAAGGCATTCTTTACAAAACAAGCAGTGTTGCCGTTTATTAGCAGACAATTATTTAAATGTTTTAATACAGTCTATCTACCCGATTGTAGATTTCTTGTGTGAAGCGCGTTATGAAAGCTCAATTCTAATTTTAGGAAGAGAAAGGATTATTTTTAAGATAACGCTTCTCATATATATAGTAGCGTTGTTTCTTTTTTGTTTACCAGAAATATTCTCCGCCACCTTTTCTTTTGGTTTTGGTTGCTTGTGTGCTATGTAATATTAGCTTGTCTGAATATTGCAATTTTTACATTCGAAGTTATTCTCTTAATCCTTCCCATGTGTTATAAAAACAGAGACTTGAACTGAATCTCGCAATTTCATGAAAAATCTAGAACGATAAATATGAATAACTTTAAATTTCCGAATATTTTCATTTATGCTTGAACTGAAAGATTCAGTTAATATGCAATTTCATATAATGATAGCTTCTTCAAGAAGACAGCCAGAATTCCTTCACAGCTTTTGATTCACTAATTAAATTACTGGTTCAGTTACTGGATTATGAGACATTTTGGCAACATTCTAAGAACGTTTGCTTTTATTTTTATTTGTTGCTTTTATTTTTCCATTTCCTTCATAAATTTTAATTCCAAATCTTTATTTTACTCATTACAATCCTCTGAGTTTTGACAGCGAATTGTTCTTTGCTTATATTCACAACTTTATGAACATTCTCTGTTTTATTTTATTGAGTTAGAATCTTTATCGACATATATTAAATTGGTTTAAAAGAACTTGCAATTCGTTTTCTTAATATTACCATATCTAAAGGATATTAAAGAGTAGTATCCTCGCAGTTTAAAAATATTGACTCGTTGCATATTGAGACCATGGAAAAATTGAAATTAATTTTAATTAAATAAGAAACATTTACTGACCAGCTAATACTGTAAATTGAATGGAAATTATAATTTTTCGGAATTTAAGACACACATTTTGTCGAATTAATTGACATAATGCGATTTAAATGTTTGATTTGTTAATTTCAGAAAATTAAAATTGAAATTTACTGTGCGGTGGAACATAATATTTACCATTTATACAAAAGTGTTTTAGGAAAGAAAGAACATTTTAAATGATGGTATTTGAAACCATCAAGCTTTTAACAATCTCCTGTAGGCTTTCTTAATGTTTTTCTCCGGAAAATCTTACTGTTATTGAAATGGATCAGTTTTATTATTCTCCAAATCACTGTATTCACAAAAATGTGCTACCTCTCTATTGTAAATTCTTTCTTCATGTATTAGTACTAGCCACTGCGATCCATTTCGTAACTGCCAAAGACTGGCTACAGTGTTTAGGGGTACGGTTCGAATCTCGATGAAGTTTAGACACTTGCAACATTTTACCTTTGTGAAAGGGGACATATAAAATCCGTCTGTTCGAAAATCTCGTTAGAAGTTAGTGATAGAGAAAGAGTGGTACAAGCCCCTCGTGCACTTCCGGTACAAATGTAGTCAAGCTCGCGTGCAGGAAAGATTCGGATGCGCTATCAAAATTAAGCAATTCCATACATTTATAGTAGAATTTTACTCCTCATGAATAAAGTTAATCTGCTAAGCAACATAATTTAGGAAATTTGGATTTTACGGCTTTTAGTGACATTCTATGAAACCAAATCTTTTTTTCGTTCCTTCTTCAGTGATACATACAATCTTAGCAAAAATTAGTTAACTTCTTCATTATTTATTGTGCATTTGCATACTTTTTTAGGATAAAATCTACAGATGGTGTTTATACATTTAAAATTAAGTGCAAAATAAGCAACATTTTTAATCGCAAAGGGAAAGACCATCAGTCATTACTTTTACATAGAAAAAAGACTCCAAACGAATATTCGAAAAAGTAGCTACTATTTCTAATGTTTCTACAGTTAAATTGTCAGTAACAAGAGAAAGTCTATCGATTCAGAAGTCAAGTGCGACATCTGTAAATACATCTGCAGCACCTTTGCATGTGGGTGCGTGTTTGTGTTAGTGTTTTCTTGAGCTGCATGTCAAGGTAGTAGAGGGCGTAGGACAAATACCTGCTTACCTTGGTTAGACACCAGATGCTTCCATCCTCCGTTACCTATTATTTTAGTTTAGTTTCTAATGCTCTTTTCCCCCTGCTTTTCTTTATCAGTATGTGAAATAAAAAAACCAGAGGTCTATATATTAATACCTTCTGGTTGTATTGTATGATTGTTGTTTTGTTGGGGCTGTTGGTTTGTACTGCTTCTGGCTTGCTCTGGCGCAGCCCATAAAAAGACTATAGGGCGAATAAAATCTCCCAGGAGAGTTGGACTATGCCCCCTCATATCATATCTCATCTGATGCAACAATAAACAATACAACAGACCAAGATTTACAACTTCAAAACCTTAAAAAACATAACGTTCACCAGCTTTTGCTGAGGTATGTGATTCAATGCAGAACAATTGTAGAACCTTGTATGAAAACTATTAAGCAAGAAATAAATGGAACCGGTTACGATCTTTGATGAAGCACGTATTTACCTAAATGACTGCAACAAAAAAGGCTTATTTATTACTGAAAACGAAGAGAAAAAATCCACAGATCTAGTTCTGTCAATGCAAGCTTCAGTAAAAGTTTATGATTAAAAGTTTATGAAGTTTTAGGGATTTCTTCCAGACAGAAATTAAAAATAAGGAAAGTGGAAAAAAGTGTTAAAACAAACTCAACGTACAAACAATAGAAACTTTTACGTCCGATATTTACAGGGAATGGTAAGACTTTATGGTAAAGAACTTCAAAGAGTGGAACTTCCTCAAGACTAAGCAACAAGTCACTTCAAAAAGTACCACTGCATTCCTTGAAAACATGAAAACTGATACAGGTATTACGTATATAACTTTGTAATATATTCCTACTAAGTAACTCTGATGTTTCGCTTATTGAATGGTGGGCTTTGATTCCTTGAAAAGACCTCTTTCTAAGCGTAAACCCATCACGAACGATGGACTCTTAAAGTAATAGAAGAGGAATGGAAATTTTAAGAAAATAATTCTATCATGGAAATCACAATACATACTTATATTCCACGAAATAGGATATCAGATTGGACATTTAAAAATGTTCTTTAAATTTAAACATTAATTAAATGCACCTTGTACGAAGTAAATGAAGTATTATAATCTCGAAAAATTTCGGCTATCATATATCAACCAAAATATCCATTTCGACCACTATCGAATGCAATTTAACGAAGTTTTTTCGTAACATTTATACGTAAGGACAGAATAAAGGACTCTGTTTCCCCAAAGCAATTATGAAACTGGTTTAAAATGGATTCAGAAGAGATTTTTTTCGTGGTGTTTGTACGTATGTATGTATGTATGTATGTATGTATCTCGCATTACTCAAAAACGAGTAGCCTCAGAACGTTGAAATTTTGTATATAGGACTGTAGACATGTATAACATGTAGATGTGCACTTCCTATTTTGGTAAAAATCGGCCGCACCAAAAGTATATGAATATATGACTCTGAGTATATGACTCTGTTACTTGGCTTAATGAGCTCCGTTTTTTATTCTTGTATCATTAAAATGTGCATTTTTTTGCTTTAAAAATGATTGAATTATGGTGTTCTTATCTTCCGGTTAAGGTTTTTATGCCTTTAGTAAATCTGCATGCAAGATTTGTAGAATTATCAACAACTTAAAAGTTGCTTAAGTGCGGCTAAGCCTAATAATTTTTTCCGTGGCAGCCATAATTGTTTACATTTGAAGCTTAGGAGAATATTGGATTTGCTGCCAATTTAGAGAAACTAAGCTACGAAACAGCAAAGATAACGCCTTCTTTTATTATTGTGAATTAAGTCACGCTTAATCTACTCTGGAATTCATTCGAGGAAAAAAGTGTTTAAGATTTACTTTTTTAATATAGATATTTTGAGTTTTATGTATTTTTGCCTTGTCGGGAAGTGAGAACTGAGTTAATTGAATGAGAAATACTGGATCGTCTGTGAAAAACTGTTTCTTTTTTGTTTGTTTGTTTAATTTCTTTTATACATCGCTTTATATTTGTTATGGTATTTGAACAGAACGTGTGGCAACGATTAGGTAATTCTTCAGATGATATACATAATTTTTGTGCTTTCTGAATTATAAAATAAATGAGATGTAACGCTGTTAAGTAAACTTAACGCCAGAGTGTCGTTATGGTAAACAATATAGTGAATTTTAAAGAGTGCATTTATTCTGTTGTGGCTTATGCATTATCGACGAAGTAGATTTTATTCAATCCGAAAACGAAATGCATAACGATAAATAAGTTTAAACGAAATGTAAAATGCGTATAATTTAATATTCCATACAAGAAATTCATGTGGTGTGTACATCAGATTTTTTTATTCAGAGTATCATTGAGGAAGGGTGAATAAATGTAGTGCTTAAGAATGACATATTGAAATGAAGCCCTTTCATTTTCATTTAATAACAAGAAAAATTATTCATTCCGCAGAGTCTTTAATGTAAAAGCAATGATTATTTCTTCTAAGTAGAAAATAAGGGAAAATGTATTCGTGTTAGTACATGAAACTGAGGAAAATTTTAAATATCTCTTTAAACTTTTGTTAATTAATAAAAAGGTGGGAAAATGTTATTTGAAACTCCGAAATGTGAGTCAAATATTCTATGCTTATTTGAGGTTTTAGAAATCAGCTCACAATATTCCTCAACCATTGAAAATGTGTGTTATTTTTGCTATAATTAAATGTACAAACTAATACCAAAAATGGCGAAACTGATAGTGTTATTTTTATCAAGTTCGTAAGATTTGCTGCTTGCCAGTGCTTGCAAGTGATTACTGGAATACTGATAGTTCAGTACTCTGTTTTTGATGGATGGGTCAGTGAATGAGCTGTTTGGGAATTGATATGATGAATTTAATGTAACAAAGAGATACCTGTTTATAAAAGGTATCCTTCTGATAAATCAGAATGATTGTCTCCATAACTATTATTCTTTGAGCTAATATAAATAAATTGTTATGCTAGAACTGAAAGATAGTAAATTGAAGTTGCCGTGTCAACAGTGAACGACAAATTTACTTCAACTTTATTACTTTATTAAACGATTTTTTTTCAATAAACATAAAAGAGCTGATTACAAATAAATTTGTAGCGAGATAGCAAAAAATTAATCAACCATTTTACAGAAAATTATTTTTATGGACATTATAACATTTTCAGTACAGTTGTGATCATTCCTGGTATTAGCGGATAACATAGTTAAACAATGGAAGTTTAAACCAAGTTCGAATTACGATCAACAATCTAATCATATGCACATTTTCATCTTTTTTCAGTATGTATAATGAAAATAGGAACAATTTCCCTTCATGAAAGCATGTCCTCCATGAAAGCATCCTTTCTCTTAAGCAGGTAATCCTTTTGTATTTTGCCGTAACTAGTTAAACATACATTTATGCCGTAACTGGTCCTTAGTGTTATGACTAAAAAGTATATTTGGGTCGAAAGATCTACATGTATAGTTCCCGTAATACTCATAAACAAAAATCCGTATATTTAGAAATGTGTTTCAGAGAATTAATCCATTTATCAGATTTGAAAATCACAGTTATTGCCAGGCACCGTTTTGGGGTTTAAAAAACACAAACTTGATCCAATGTTTTAAAACTGTTTTTCGAGCTCAAGAAATGCTATCTAACTTTTTTGTTGTTATTTTTCTTTCTTTCGCTCTGTTCAATATTTAGTTTTAGTGAAAAGCTATAGGATTTAGAGATTCAATAGTGGTTTAATTCTTTTCCTCCTTCGACTGAAGTTTCATTTAGAAGATTACTTTCGGGAGTTTTTAAAATACTTAGGTTCTTTGGAAAAAATCGCCAAAGGCACTTTCAATTTATATATTTTTAATACAGATGCAAAAAGAAAAGTCCAAGACTGTCCCAAGACGGTGGAATTTGAACATCATACAAGAGAGCCATCGTATTCCAGATGCGATCCGGAACCTCTTCCTATCCTAGAGCAATCAGCAAGGTTGAATTTAATAATAGTTCAGGTGATTTAAAATATTCACTTTGTTATACAAAAAGGCTTCTTTTCTTATTGAAATATTTAATGTATTCGGTATCTGGTTTATAACACAGAATTGGAATACTATTGAAAAGGAGCCACAAAGAATGTCAGATTTTGATTTATGGAGCACTTCTACTTATAGGTTTGGAACAGTATAAGACCAAAACGAATATATAATTACTGAAAATATTGTTTGTTAAACTAATCTTCTCCTCCTTATAAAACTTGTCAGGACTGAGTGTTCTGTGCGTAGATTTGGCAAACATCTTGAAGTAACTCCTTAAAGTCCTTAAGTCCTGATCTGGAACAGGGAGCTGAAATCAGCTATGTTCTGGTGTAGATACTGTGCTGAAGAATAACTGCACTTGAAAGGGATTTAAAATCCTCTTTTATTAAATCAATATTATTTACAAAGTACTTCCCAACTCGGGAGGGATACAGAAAGTAAAAGACCACACTTGGGTCTAAATTAACAATCAGATAATTTTAAACTAAAACTAAATAGAAATTTAAGTGATCTTTGCTCACAGAGCTCTTCGCGGAGTTGGCCTCTAACTAACTGGTGCGTAGCAAGAAATACTAATACTAGCGCACTTCAATTTATTTCAATAAGCAATCACATAGTAAGCACTATGGCTTATAATTTTAGCTGCTAGCTGGTCAGGCGAACGTCGAACAGAATGACCGTGATCTGAGACTAAAAGCTCTCTCACTCTGAGAGGTTTCTACCTCTGGTTTAAATAGTACTTGGCTCTACTTCAAATTAGCATAAGCTGAAAACGCGCGCTTCTTTTGACGGGAAGTTGAAACTGAGAAGAGATAGAAAGATTTAAATTAAATAAAACTTTGTTAGTTTAACTAAAACCTTACAAACTCAGTTTAAAAAACATTAAATTAGTGTCTCTTACTGCAAACACAGCTTCAGTAATTCAGCATTTGTACGAAGGTATTAGAAAAATATTTTTTAATAATAGCCTGGTCTAAATTTCAGACGCCATTATAACAGAAATATCGCTTAAAATGATAAACAAAAATTAATCGTATGAAAATGCAAGAGCTTTGCGGGACATAAGTTAAACCCATGTCTTTGTTTCAAGTTTTGCATAGTTTTATCATCGCATGGGGGTAGGGCAGTATTTCAGACTGTAATTACGGAGTAGTTTAGAAAAAACTTCTCGAAGAAATTGCAAGCTATAGTAATAATTAAAGGATATCAGTGACGTTATGAAGAGATATCAGGCCATCAGTGACGTTATGATGACTATGTTTCTGAATAAGTTGCAATATACAATAGCAAGCGAAGAAACTTAATACGATACTTTAAGAAGTGTCAAAGGAACTACATCAGCTTGTAGAGACATTAGGATTTTTGATGCTGAGAGACGCGAAAAATGAGCAATGCTCCCGTCGAGACTTGAACCTTCGACCTTTCGAATACGCGCCGAGCACGCTGACCATTACACCACGAAGGCATGCTTAGAAGGCTGGAGAAATACCTTATATACTCTCCCTTTTAATGAGCGACTGGAGATTAGGGGACCCAATCGCTAAATCCTGGTAGTGAAGAACATCATCCACAATCTTTTAGTTTGGTCCCCACTGTAGAGACTTGGGGTTATTTCGAAGCAGAAGACAAGAAAAATAAGAAATGTCCTTGTTGGGACTCGAAACACCTCGGATCTCTCGAATACCACCGTGTGTGCTGACCATTACACCACGAAGCCATTTTAAGAAGGCGGAAGAAATACCTTATAAGCTGTAATGAAGAAACTGAAGACATGCCAACCTTAAATGAACCAAGAAAAAAGATTATAATTTCTAAGAAAAACAATTGAATTGGAAGGTGAGAATCAGAAAAGCGTTGTGGAATCATTGTGAGAATCAGAAAATTGTTCCAGTATTTTCATGGACTTCAGAATACAATTGCAAAGCTATGATGATTGATGAATAATGTGAAACAAACGCATAAGTTATTTGTGAAATTATAAAATTCAGCTACTTAGTTATAAAAGCAATTTTGGAAAATTTGTGAATAAATTTCAAAACTGCATTAGTAATTTAATTTTAGCGTTCATTTTAATATTATTTTACGTTAGTATCTTACCATATACGTTTATTATTGACACCATAAGTTGTAAGACACAGTTCCCTTCATTATGACTCTTAATGTGTACAGACCAGTGGCATTTTATTTTGGAGCAGGAGATATGAAAAAGGTACCATACCCTCCCCTGGACACTAACTTAGAACCTTTCCCTGACTAGTTGGAGTGGACGTGTATTTCAATTACACCACGAAGGCACCCAGTAAAGATTGAGGAAAAACCTTACAAATTAACTCAAGTAAGTTTAGAAAGATGTGCTTTTTAATAGGATAGTGGACACTGTACATATCTACGATGTTTATATTAGAAAACAAACCCTCAGTCATCTTTATGAAACACTTCGTGTACAAAATATGTTCGAATATCTCAGTTTATTAAAACTTTGTTTTAAATTGTTTTAGTTAGAAAATATTTATATATCTGCTGAAAAACATGTATAATATTAAAGCCTCTCAATGAAATGATTTTTATAAAAGTAACTAGGCTTTCTAACGATACTATTGAACATCTCCTGGAGATTTAGATTTTGTTTTAATTTTGACCATGGAAATCTTATTTTGAACGCCCATTTGAGGAAGGAGAGGAAGAAAGAATCATAAAGATGGATTTATTAAGTGGCTTTTGGAAGCCCTTTTCATACATCCAATTATTTTACTTTTATTTTGCGTGCTCTGATATCTTACGAGAGGCTTTAAGTTAAAAACATATTCTTCATGCGATTTTTAGTTTCAAATACTAAAACTTTTACTCGTTTCTCCTGTCTGTAGAATAAAGAGAAAACAATGAACATGTAGAATTTTATCCGGTAAATCAAATATTTGAGTTGCATTGACTTTTTTTGAAGGCGAGGTTTCTACCATTATATTATCTGTTATTTCTTCATATATGTGAAATCAGTCTAAAATGCAAAGCCTTAAATTCAGTTATATTTTCTCGTGTTCTTAAAGGCTATTTTTCCCCTAGCTTTCCTTGGTTCTCTTCAGAGAAGCTTATAAAATATGAATGGACTGATATAATAATTAAAAAAAAATAAATAAATAAAAATAAAAAGTATAAAAAAAGTAAATAACAAGATAAAAAAAATTTGTAATGTAGGTTTCCATTTCTTGTCAGACATTATTTTACGTTGAAAGAAAACATCGTCTAGAAGACTGATCACTGCCTATTTGATTACAAAGACGCCAATATATTAATACGATATATCTGTACTATGCTTTTTCTTACTATCTTGGGTTCAACTTACAGGTCTTTCAACTGGCGATCCCATTTACAGCAACTGGTATTTAAGATACTGCAGCCGGCCTCCTTTTATTCATATTTATTCTGGTGAGCTAATACTGAATGGAATATTTTTTCATACATATTATAACAATTTTTTACTACGCGTGTTATTTAAGAAAGTGTTTCTGAAGACTAAAAAAGTCAATATTTGAATGTATAGAATTATCGTAAGAATCATCCCATGAGTAGATGCTCCTAAAATTTTAAGTATAATCATTTGTTTATTTAAATACTTGTACAAATAATGTCATTTGAGTTTATTTTAATTAATGATATCTTAGTTAAAAACACCGTTTTTAAATTAATTTGAAAAACTCGAAGATTATTCATACTACATTATGGAAATCAAAGTATACCTTTGACGTCCCATCTAAAGTACAAATTTGCATATTTTGCAGATTAGTCTTTAAACCAAAAGAGGCCTTTTTCTTTTAGTGGAACTGTCACGACGGGAATAAATGTTTCAATTTTAATTTCTGAAATATATTTTATTAAAGATCGTGTTAAACTTATGTTACAAATAATATTGAGAATTTCTTTTTCAAAACGAAGTTCCAACACTTTTTTTCTTTCAACTTCCTTTTTTCCATGAGACGTTAACGTGTTCCTTTGAAACGACTGGTCTATCAAACAAAAGATATCATCAACAAGATCACTACGGGATCACATTTTCTAAGGTTTCTCTTTCGTAGAAGACAGGTATTACGCAGAAAAGTCTCCCAAAACTTGTATCTTTGATAAAATACTTTTGTGTCAGAGTTTTCTTTTCTTTAATAGGATGTTTTCAGTGGAAAAGATTAAGGACTTATTTTTCCCACTCCTCTGAAATCCTTTATTACATATACTCTTATCAAACTGAACAAGAAGACCAAGATACTTCGAGAAGGCCATATGATACTTATAAACAGAATCATAAGATAGCGGATGTAAAAGTGAATGGCCATTTTTAAATAAATTATTAAAACTTTATATTGGATTACTAGATAGATGATTAAGATCTTTTAAATTGCTGGTGAAAATTATTATTTTTGTTATAATCAAATTACAGCGTCCAACTTACTTTTCTGTAATTTCATACATGAATTAATATAACATGTGAAACATTAACTAATATTTGAAACACCTCGGGTATTTTAGAGCTGTAAAATGTTTCTGCTAGTTTCTTTCTTATTTAACGATACGAAACAATAATCAAAATTTGAAACTTACTTTTATTGTACACTGATGTAAGACTTCGTGTCTGCATTGCTAATATTAATTTATTATGGTTGAATATTTAACTAGATTTTTCATTGATATTTGTATATATGAACAATGATGAGCAATAGTGTTGAACTGACAATAATTGATAAATTAATTTTCTTTCTTTAATTGTTTTTTTTTAGTCAGGAGGACAGAGGTGAAAAATTTGCTTAATGGATTTGTTTATTTAAGTGACCTAATTAAGATCTTAATTATGCATATGTGTTCATCAGCTTTGTGAAGATATTGTGCACATGTGAATTCTTGTGATATTTGGTAGCATCCTCTTATGTGTGAATTCATTATACACTAACCAAAGTTATAATTAAAATAATTTTAAAATTCTACATTAAAGAAAGAAATTTTGTTTTCAGGAAAAAATAAATAAAACATCTTCGTCGATAAACATATTTGCTCTTTTCTAGTATTTTGCTCATTCATATCAGCTAAAACAGTCCAAAAAATGCTTCTGTAGTTAGTGACTTTGATGAAGTCCTTTATTAAAATCAGTCAGTATTAGTTAAAGGTTCTAATTCTGGTTCTCAGTAGCCAATAGCATCTACCTAGTTCATCGAAGTATTGCATATACGTTAATATACAAGTAGTTTCTTCTCCTTCATTCCTCAGTAGATGGCAGTTATTACTGTTGTGCTGATAATTTCGGAAATACACTGTATTATAAACACAATTTTTAGTTTCTTACTTTAATTCAAATTCTTTGACCATAATCAAGTACAGCCACAAACATTACAATCTATGTTCAGTTTAATAAATGCTATCTAGAATTCTTAAGGCTGTAACCTGTTTGATAGATAAATAAGAAAACATTATTCCACAATATTCATTATTAATCTATCATAAGTTTACATTAAATCAGCTTATGCCAATATGTGATACATCAAATTTCTTAGAAAAATATAAGACCATAACAAAGGGCAGTCAAATGATGAAATTAACCTAAAATTTGCACTTTAAAATTCCAAAAATTTGTAGCAGTCATATAAAATTTAACTTGATTTAATATATAAATGAGACTGCTTCCTTACAGATTACACATTCATTACTACACTCTAAGGACTTATTTATTTTACAAATGCTAAACATTAGCGCTTAAGCCATTAGTTCGCAAACTCTCCAGTACTTAATGTCTTCATACCGCGAAAGTGCAATACAATTATCTACACTCTCTAAGGAGAGGTGCTCAAAACTTATGTGGGCCATCTTTCGGGAAATCAAAATAATTTACGCGACGCTGAGGAATAACTCATCAGCCATTTCACTCTAAGAAAGAGGACCTCTGATTTGATACACGCAGCTCTTAACACTGTCCTTCACCATAGCTGTGGAACCAACCTCATCATCACGTTAAATATCAGTCTGAAACAGTCTCTTACAACACGTTGTAGTCAGGGATACATAACTAGAATTGCATCATAATCGTCTTCTACAGCTGGAATCAACACATGAGTCCCCTTCATTCTTCACTCATAAATTAATTGTCTCGAACAGTATTTCAGTTGATTATAGTTTAAGGGGTAATATGATTGGTATCCCGTGGCGCACTATCGTAGATAGGAAAACATAATGCGGATTACTGCATCATGGTTACAGACGGAGGACAATACTCAGAGTCGCCAAGTCTGGAACTGTCATGTTCACATCCTTTTTCCGTTATCACACATAACGAACAGATTCGAATCGCATTTCAACGCCCATAACTTAAGTAACAGACAAAGGAACAATTTAACTCGGGTGATCATCTGCACCTTAATCAGCTTATCGTTTGCACCTTAGAAAATACTTTTGTATCTTATCAGTCCTTTCTTAAACCTTAATATCAAAACTCAATTCCACTGTTCGGATGACCGCTACCCTTCCGCAAAATCTTAATTAGCGCTTCTTTTTTCTATTCCATAATACGTTTATTTATTTCTTCTTATATTTTCCTTTCGTCGCCAGTTGAACGCGCTGAACCAGCTGAATGTGCTAACCACTTGCATCATAAGAGCACACACAAGGGAGTACAATAATTTCCCACTTTACTCTCTCCTATTTTAAAGACGACTGGGGAGAGGCATGAAACTCAGTCGACCATATACAGGCAATGATGGGTAATCGTTCATTATAAATTAGTTCGGGCGCCAAGTAGAGAATTTTTTTTATTGGAGCAAGAAATGTGAGGAATAAAGTATGCCCGCATCGAATTCGAAGTACGAAAGTTCCAAATGGAGGATGGAAGTTCTAACCACTCCATTAAGAAAGCACGCACTGGAAAATTCAATAATTCCTTATAAAACTGAACAATGTATCCGTGAAAAAACTACTCATTACAAAGTTAATGATCAGTATTAGTTTTCTCAGAGCTGTGACTCATACACTTGGAACAATACAAAGAATATGTCTTGAAGAAAACATACAGAGTAATAATAATAATAATTATAAGGTATTTTCTCCTTCCTTTCTGTATGCCTTCATGGTGTAACGGTAGCGCACTCGGCGCGTATTCGAGAGGTCCAGGTTCGAGTCCCGGCGAGGGCACTGCACATTTTCTCTCATGTCCTGCTTTAAAATAACCTAATGACTCTACAGTGGCGCCCGAACTAAAATGCTGGTGAATGATGATTCTTCACCACCAGGATTTGGCGACTGGGTTCTCTAATCCCCAGTCGTCCTTTAAAAGGGGGAGTATATGATGTATTTTCTCCCTCCTTTCTGCATGCCTTCGTGGTGTAACGGTAGCACACTCAGCGTGTATTTGAGAGGTCCAGGTTGGAGTCTTGGCGAAGACATTGCACATTTTTCACATCTCTTGCTTCAAAAAAATCCTAATGACTCTCTATAATAATAATGATAATAATAATAATAAATTATTAGTTATAAAGTTTCACTGGTTTTGGAACATAAGCTAAGTCTAAACTCCGAAAGGAATGGAAGTGAATGGTCGCTGCGTTTGAAGTTAACCACAGAGTCTCGAGAAAGTTTAAACAAACTTTTTTTTTATTAAATCAGAACTTTGATCACAAAGGGGTGTCTCGGGCTTACAAAGCAGCTAACACTTGTGGCGATGAAACGTAAGTAATAGACAAATTTAAAACTAGGACTAGTAGCCAAAGATTACACGATTGATATAACGTGAAGTTGGCTCAACCGTCTAACCGGCGTAACAATTTAAATAACAGGAACTATAACGCAGGTTGAAGAATACAATCCTATCTGAGGTAACTATCCTAATAAATATCGTGGCCTTGAAAGGCAGAAACAGCTTTGTTCTACAATTCGAAAATCTCTCGTTAAATACGCTTGAGATAATTTATATTCTGTTAGGGAAAGGGAAGAAAGAAGTATCAGTACAGATCTAAATCATAAAATAACTGGTTATTTAAAATAATAGGAACATTATATAGTTTGCCTTCAAAACGTCTTTAACGGAGTTTTTCAATAATATTTGGGTTGTTATGTTACTTTACGCTTATATTTATATAGAAAAGAACAAGAAAAATTTAATGTTTACATCCTGATACTTGACATCTCTTCTTTGCTATTATCTTTCCTATTTCAGGAGAAATTTTGTTTGCAATGATAACTTTCAACGCTGACCCAAGGTGAGCATCATTAATACGGTTTCTAATAGGAGACTTATTACCTTTCATGACTGAAAATAACTGCTCGCACCGATAAATCCTATCAAACATGGAAATAATTTCATATGCGAATTTTCGAGTATTTTCAAACCTGGCTGGTAAATATTTGTAAAATTCAGGCACGCCCACTTCAATGAATTTTGCTTTCAAATTTGAGTTGCATTGAATCTCGATCACCTCCATTTGCATATGGCTGGGTACTGAGTCAATACTTATTGAGAAAATCGAAGAAAACAAAAAAAATTTGTCTTCGAGGGAACTAAAATCATTAAACCTCGTTTCAAATTCAGTTGTTAAATTTGCAATTTTTTCTGCGTATTTTTGATACGAACAAGTATCATCTAAACTTGATTTGTTCATGCTGCACGTCGGGAAGTGCGTCAAATCTTCATTTTTAAGTTGTTTTTCCCAAAGAACTAGTTGACATTTGAATGCTTTAATTATGTCAAACATGTTCGTAATGATATGATCTTTTCCTTGTAACGATAAATTTAAATCGGTTAAGTGTTTGGTTATATCAACCAAGAAAGATAAATCTTGTATCCATATTGGATCGTAAAACAAACTTACGTCTTGATTTTTCGTTTTTAAAAACTGACATATTTCTTCTTTCAAATCCCAGAATTGTTTGAGAATCTTGGAGCAAGATAACCAACGTACCTCGGTATAGTAGGACAAACCCGAATATTCACTATCTAACTCACTTAAGAAAGCAGTGAATTGACGCTGATTTAAACCTCGAGATCTTATAAAATTTATAACTTTTTTTATATATGACAAAACATTCTCCATATTTATTACTTTCGTGCATAGAACTTCTTGATGTATAATACAATGCATATGATGAATGTTTGAACCGTGAATTTCACTAAGTTTTTTTCTTAGTAATGCTACGAAGCCCTTGTTTTTCCCGGTCATTGATGGAGCGCCATCTGTAGCTACAGAATTTAATTTTGCCAAAGGTAGATTGTATTTCTGCAGAAGTCCAAAAACACAAGTAAATATATCTTCTCCTGTGGTAGTACCAGGCATCGGTATTAGTTCCAGTAATTCCTCAAAAATGTTAAAATTCTTGTCACAAGAACGAAGAAACACTGCTAATTGAGCTTTGCCACTAATGTCCGTGCTCTCGTCACAGGCAATGGAGAAACTTTCGAAACTAGATGATTTTGCTTTGATCTGATCACTTAAATTCGCGGCTAAATCAGTAACTCTTTCCGCAACTGTATTTCGAGACAATGAAATTGATTGAAAAGCCTTCACATTTCCAGGACAAACAATTTCTCCAGCTTTCATTAGGCATTCCTTGATGAAATCACCGTCAGTAAAAGGCTTCGAATGTTTAGCTATCAACTCGGACAAGACGTAGCTTGCATGTACCGCCGCTTCACTTTCTTGCAATACTTTACTAAACATGGACTGTTGCTTTTTCACTCCTAACTTGAGCTCTTTCAACTTTTCTTCTCTCATTAATCCTTCGTAATTGTTATATTTCGATTTGTGTTGTTCGTAATGACGTTTAATATTATATAACTTTGGTACATTAATAGTATTATTACATATCAAGCAGATTATTTTATCTTTTATTTCACAGCAAAAATATTCTAATTCCCATTTTACTTGGAATATTCTATGTTCGTCAGCGATTTTTCGTTTAATTTTACTACCACTTGGTTTTGATATAGACATACTGAATACAAAGGGCTGGAATAAACACGGTTAACGTTAAAAAGTTAACAAAAATTTATTCTTTCCACAAGAGATAAATCAAAATGCTGAAATATTTCTTCAAAAATATTCTAACAATATCACAAAATGTCAAACGTTTAGCAAAAATCAATTCAAAACAGAGAAACTAATTCTATCTCACAGCGAAATCGCTACAAATCAATCACAGCATTAAGTAAACAAACAGTTCGCTAGAACTACAGCTACTACTGAGATGAGTTGTTTGTTCTCGGCTTTTATAAGCTTTATAATTAATTTCTAGAATATACTGGAAACATCTATAAATATCTGGATTTTTGTGGATGGCAACAGCAATTACGAGATATTTATTTATTAGGTATTAAATGCACGCGCTGTTCTATTTTTAACCTTCCAACGCAGCTGTCTTTTCAAAATATATCGTACAAAACTATGATTGGAAAACTGAGATCATGAGTTCGGCCACATTCGGCTATCGGGGGATGCGTACAAGTTCTGAGTGCACGTGTCCCCGAAAAGCCGAAGGTAGATGAACTCAAGCTACTCACACGCATTTGTAATTAAAGTAGTGTGTGTGTCAGCTCGCTGTGAGTAATCTAACGACACTGAATAAATTATCGTTAATTACTTAGCAGTAAACATTTCATTTTTTCTTCGTCGATATGTTATTTTATTATTATATATTATTATTTGCCGATATATTGGCCGGGCCGCAAAAATATTTGTTGTGGGCCGCATGCGGCCCGCGGGCCGCGAGTTTGACATCCTTGCTTTACGCTATCACTGCATTTATCATTCATTGCTCCTAGCATAACTTGCTAGAGAGAGAGAGACCTAAGATTACTGAGAATCTTTCACACAATAACCGCAAGTGCGGTAAACCGCAAGTTTCCATAGTGCTACCATTCAAAGTTGAGTAAGGTCTTTAATTTATATTTAAATTCTGTTCCTTTGCTGAATACAGTGAACGATTTACTGTCAATAAGCTTCAATTTTAATAATTAAAATTTTTGTTTTATTTTTAGGGGTGAATTTAATTGATATAAGCAAAAATTAATTTCTTTTGTAGATAATTAGTTAATAATTATGAACTCGGCTATTGCAATACTAAAAGATTTTCGGATGTTACGCAATACGAATTAAGATACCAATATATAGCAAAACAATCACAGAATCGATCGGTTTTTGTAATAATTAAAATAAAACAAACTATAGAAAAACCGAAGTAATCAGGATTACTTGAACGTCAGCATTCTTGTATTGAAAAATTATTCAAATAAATTTAAAGTGGGTAAATTTAAGTGCAATATAAATTTAACTAGACCTTAACATTTATTTCGGACGAAGTGTTTTTTTTAAGAGTTGTTACCTATTATTTGAGCATGCGCAGAATTAGCTGAGGTGATCACGTTCACCTGATAAAGCGAAAGTAAAACTTTCGTTAGAACTTTATAGGTTTTAAGAAACTGGTTACATCACGTTCTAATCTACTTATAATTAATTAGAAAGAGATTTCCCCCATTGTTTGTAAACTATTCTTTATTTTTATTAACTAATTAATTTATTAACTAATTTTATTGTTTGTAAACTATTCTTTATTTTATTGTCTTGTCTTGTAATAAAATAAATTACTAAACACAAGTAACTGGTTTGTCATGTTATTTATTATGCTAATTAAAGCGGCTAATCCCAATTACAAAACACAGATAACTTGATGAAAACATTTCGTAAAATTTTATAAAAGCATATATTTTGTGCATCTGACCACAATTTAAAAACTTATTTACATGGTAACATTACTCAGTAATATATGTAATTAATGGCGCGACGGTGCGAATTAATAACAACAAGAAATGGACTGTATTAAAATGCGATTGTATTCTCAAGCCAAAGAAAAATTGCGTTGCGAATCCAGCTAAAAAAAGGAACATCTACTCTCGACTCCAAAGTACGAGTAGTCACGTGATTGACTTAATAAATCAACGTTCGTAATAACAGCCTCATCTACTAACTTAAATTCAGTAATAACATACCGCACCCGTTGAAACACTCCAAGAGCTTGAAAGGAAAATACAAGATAACCTGAAAAATTGTAAGAAAGTATTAGTGGCAAAGTATTAAAGAAAAGTTGTATATAATCCAATAACAATGTAAAAAAGGCTAATGTTCTAAAGAGTTCTTTTAATTTCTCCGTTGGCAGTTCGAATATCCACAACTCGAACTTTGTTATCCGATCCGGGATACACACGAATTATTCTACCCAATTTCCACTGAAGAGGTGGTATGTTTCCTACTTTAATCGGAACTAAATCGTTGACAGACATATTTTCGTGAGATTTCTTCCACTTATTTCGATGTTGTAACTCAGACAGATATTCTCGATTCCATTTTTTCCAAAACTTTTGGAAAATTAGTAGTCTCAATTTCCATCGATCAACAATATTTTTCGGTTGTTCTAAATTTTCTATGATGTGAGACATGTACCAATGAGGAAATGCCCAGGTGTGAGAACGCTAATGTCCTTTGTATCACCAGATTGTAGAAACAAAAGGCCTCGAATTCATACAAGCCTCAACCTGTGTTACTAAGGTTGTGAATTCTGGATGAGTCATGATCGCTGCTCCCATTGATCTTCGAAGCTGATACTTCATAGATTTTACAGAACATTTTCAAAGTCCTCCGAAATGTGGTGTGGCTGGAAGAATGAAATTCCATTTAACATTTTCTGAAGTCAGGAAAGAATGGAGATGTTAATTTTTCTGACATAAAAAGAAAGCCTTACGTATTTTTTTATAGCATCCTTGAAGTTCGTCGCATAGTCAATAAATATTTCCTTTCGTTTTCCTGTCCTGGAAATAAACTGTTTTAATGCTTCCACACAAGCCTTAGAAGAAAGATCTTCGAAGACTTCAAGATGAACTGCTCGAAAGGCAAAACAAACAAAAATGCGAACATAACACTTGAAAGCCCTTTGTCCACGGCCTGCTCAGTGTTTTATCATGAATGGGCCGGCAAACTCCATTCCCACTCGAAAAAAGGCTCGTGAAACTGTAACTCTAGACGATGGTAGGTCGGCCATTATTTATTTTGCAACTTGGGCACGACGTTTACAGTAAGCAATAGTATTTTTAAGAATTTTTCTTATTTCAGATCTAGCAGCGACAATCCAAAACCTTTGTTTTATTATAGACAGCAAAAGTGCAGGAGGTGCATTTCGTGATAATGTCTAATGATGAGCTTAGAAACGAAATGTTTTTGAGGAATGAGCATAGGATGTCTTTGATTTTCCAAAATATTTGAATTCCTGAATCGCCCTCTAACATGAATAATTTCTCCTTCATCAAGGAATGGACTTAAAGAAAGTATTCGGCTGTTTGATTTCACAGACATTCCACTCTTTAAGCTTGCTAATTCGTCAGGAAATTCAGAATAAAATTCTTATAATTGTACAACTCGCATTATTAAGCTCTTCACTGACAAGAAATGCTGTTTTCTTAGAAATGCGCTTCAAACAATTGTTGATAAATCGTAAACAATAAGCAACGATACGGCATAATTTTATCAAAGATGAAAATTTGCAAAGAAAAGAGTCATCATCCATTTTAACTAAATTAGAAATAATACATTTTCTTTCTTCCTTGGCTACTTCTTGACTGTCCAGTCTTGTTAATCTGTCTAATACAAATTCCGGATTAAAACTCTGTAACCAGGAAGGTCCATTGAATCATTGATCACATTCAAACAATTCATTAGGTTGTAATCCTCTAATACTATAATCAGCAGGATTATGTTTTCCTTGAACGTGATTCCATTTCACCTCAGGACTGGCAGTTTGAATTTTCGACACTCAATTGGCAACGAAAGCCGTCTCCGTGATTCAGATGCAATCTAAAATAAAATGATAGTAGAATCTGACCATACAAAATAATTACTAGCAGGAACATTCAAGCATTTCATCGTTATCTTGAGTAGATTTGTTAGCAATAGTGAAGAACATAGTCCTAGTTGCGGTAAAGATTGCGCTTTAAGCGGTCCAACGCTTGTTTTTGCACATATCAATGGCACCTTACTTTCTTCTTCAGAAAACGATTTGGCATAAATAACTTCGAAATACGCTTTCTCAGATGAATCACAAAAGGCATGTAACTCTATCTTGCAATGATTATCAATTAAAATCATTCTAATAATTTTTAAATTACTAAGCGAATTTAATTCTCTCTGAAAACGAGTCCAAATGGTCGATCGTTCTGGATTAAGAGTTTCATCCCAATCTAACTTGTCAGTCCACAAGTCTTGAAGAAATATTTTTGCAAAAATAATAACTGGGGCTAACCAGCCTAAGGGGTCAGGCAACTTCTGACAGCACATTCCGTTTAGTGGAAACTAAAATTACAGAAGGTAGAATGTTAAAATTAAATGTGTCACGTTGGGGATGCCAGTTTATTCTTAACACCTTTCTTGATTGTTTCTTGATAATGTCTAACTGAAGTGCATTTTCTCTGAGTTCTTTTGGTATTCCTTCTAATACATCAGGCATGTTAGATGACTATTTCTAAAGTATGAAGCTCCGCTACTCATAAGATTATGTATGTCATGCATTAAATTTTTGGCAGTAGTTCTTGATGCAGCAGCTGTTAAATGATCATCTACATAAAAATCAGATTTGATAACTTTCGAAGCTCTTTGGAAATCCCTTTGTTTATCTGAAGCTAACTGGGGAAGAGAAAGGGTTGATAAGAAGAGTGCAGGGAAAGTTTTACATGTCACCGTTAGTAGTCGATATTCTTGAATTGGTTCATTCACATAATTTTTCCAAAGAATTCGCTGAAAATTCCTGTCTTCATGATGGACACGAATTTGTCCATGCATTTTTTCTATATCCGCACAGATAGCAACAGCATATTTTCTAAATCGGATGAGAATGTCAAAAACTCTGGTTGAATTCTAGGGCCTACGTGTAGCAGGTCATTAAGTGAATATTTGCTGATGCGTCAAATACAACCCTTAATTTAGTCCTAGTGCTTGATGGTTTAAATACTGGGTGGTGAGATAGATAATTGACTATTGGAGAGACATGTTGAAAATCAGGTATGATTTCCATATGTTGCAAATGCAAATATTCACCAAGAAACCCCTTATATAAGTTATACAATTCAGGTTTTCCCACTAATCTATTTTCCAAAAGGGGAAAAACCTCTTCTCAGAGATAATTCCATTAATCTCCTAATTTTGATGGAGATTTTTTGAATGGTAATCTCACTGTATATCTATCTACCTGTCCTGTCTCTGTTATGAGAAGTTTTAAAATGTTCCTCACACTTTACTTCGGATTTCGACAGAACAGTTTCTCCCGAAACTGTTTCGAGAGTTCAAAATTTCTTAACTAATTCATCAGTAGTTAACTCTAAATTATTTAATGATATGCAAAAGTTCACATAAGAATTAACTACTGCTGTTCCTGAAATGATACAGCCTAATTTTGAACGAACAGCTATTGGAAGTTCTTGGTTTTGTTTAATTGGTTCACCAAAACAAGGCGACATGAAAATATTGACTCCTAGAAGAATATCTATTGGAGCAGATTCATAAAATGCAGGATCTGCCAAAATCAGATCACTGATAGAATTCACAATATTTGATGGTAATGATACGTGCGGTAAGTTTCCACAAACCTTGTCTATAACAAAAACAAAAGTTGTAAAGGAAGGTTCTGAACCAAAGTGAGGGAGAAGATAATCTCAAATTCACCATTTGTTTGAGATACGGTTGATCCTAAGCACGCTATCTGTATCTTTGTCTTTTTTTCTATCCAGACGAAGTTTTGAAAGACAACTCTTAGTAATGAAGTTTGCCTGTGAGCCAGAATACAACAAGACTTGACATTGTACAAAATTACCTAGTGCGTCACGAACCTTAATTGCAGCAGTGCACAACAAAACTTCCTTGTTTACAGTTCCTCTGTTCACAAATTTAGAGTATATCTGATTAAAATTGTTAGAAATGTTATCCGGGGTAGTATTTTCTGTCATATTTTGAGGAGTAAACATCCTTGCATGAACGGACAATGTATTTCCAATATTGTCAGTAGCAGATAAACCAGTATCTCGAGATTTCGTGAAATGCAATAATAAATGATTATTCTAACGCGTTTTGCATCTACTCAAGCTTTTACAAGCCTTAACATTATGCACATTAGATAAACAATTAAAACAAAGTTTATTAAACTTCACAAAATTGAATCTCTTGCTAACAGGCAATTTAACGAATTGACCACACTTATATAAATAATAATCTTTCTTACAATAAGCACAATTTGCAGTAGTTTCTAAAACCAACGATGTGACTTTAGAACTAATCTTTCTTTCCTTCAAATTGGTTTTACTGTTGTGAAGTGTTCTAGCATGCTCCTTTAGAAACGTAAGTAATTCATTTAATGTTCCAGTTGATCACCTTTCAAGTATCTCTCATACCAAATGCGTGTATCTTTATCCAATTTTTCTACAAATAAATAAGTTATCAATGTGTCACCAAAGCCTCCGACCCTTTGTTCTAGAACATTTAGGGAATGAATGCATTCATTAGTGACTTCAACAAGATTCAAACGAGCGTCCGCTGAATCAGAAACATTTGGATGCATAACAATCTTCTTAATAAATGAATTCACCAGTTCAAGTTTATTCAAAAATCTATCTTCGAGTAAATTCCAAGCAATTTTATAATTTGAATCTGAAACAGGTATAGCTTGAATTATTTTCAGAGCTTCAGCCTTTCAAGAGCTCTTAAGATATTGAAGCCTTTGAGCGTCTGATAAATTAACATTATCGCGTACACTGGCCTTAAAAAGATCGCTAAATGTAAGCTATTGGTCTAGATTTCCATTAAAGGCAGGTAAAGTTAATTTCGGAAGTTTTACTTCTGCAGTATCTGATTTAACACTAACTGAACTAACATTATCAAGGCGAGAACCCTTTCGTTCTAAATCCAAGTAGAGATCATCAGTTGTATTTTGAACTATTTGATATTCTTCAACATAGGTATCAACTTCCTTTTCCTCTCATGTTACATAAATGTTGTCAAAAATGCGTAAAACATCTGCACTTAAAATATTCAATTTCTTTTTAAAAAGTTCGATTTTTGCCTCATCAGCTTTAGCAATCTGAGAGCTAATTTTATCTTTCAATTTCGTTAAATTGCCTTTAGCGACTCGTTTCTTTACTAATAGTGATTTCATATCCATCACGAAAAATGTAAAATTGTCTTACCCTAAATTGATACAGCAGATGCGTTCTTTCAGATGACTCAACAAGAGTCCGTAGCATCAAAATTATTTGATTAATTCGAAAAATACATATTATCCGTCAGGCGATGACAAATAAATATTCGTTGCAGAGATTAAAAAACAAGAGATTAAAACACAAAATGAAGCACAAGATGCAAAACTTTGTAAACAAATCTACGAATCGAAAGGAGTAAAAATGGCTTATGTGGCGTTCGTAGCGTCTTTCTAGAAAACTCATAAATTATGCGGCGAAACATAATGGAGCAGCGATGCGGATTAATAACAATAAGCAATGGACTGTATTAAAACGCGATTTTATTCTCAAGCCAAAGAAAAATTGCGTTGCGAATCCAACTAAAAAAAAGACATACATCTACTCTCGACTCAAAAGTACAAGTAGTTACGTGATTGACTTAATAAATCTGCGTTCATAATCACAAGCGTAATCTACTAACTTAAATTTAATAATAACAATATCAGTTTACCTATAATTTCATAATATTAAAAACACTTTTATGACTTAAAATAATGACATTGTTCTAAATATTACGCACGAGAAAAATAGAGAGAAATGATGATGTTAATAGAAATAATTTTGAGCCCAAAGGGGCAATTTGCCCAGAAGGGCTATTAATTTCGTTTTGGCATTTTGCGTTGATTCACTATAAACGGCTAATCACTTTTTAAATTATTGCTATCAAATATTACAGCCCTGTATTATATTTAAAGAAATTAAATAATGAGGAATCTGCATAAATGTATATATGTTTCTCGAACTGGGATAAAACAACGGTACCTAGAGCATCAAATTTTGAATAACGTACGTCTCCACCCAAATGTGGGCATCTGGAAGCCCTAATTTGGAATTTGGAATTTTTTTATTATCTATTTCATATTTTGTAAAGCATTTATGAGTTTTTGATTCAGAAACTCGAAGATTTCAAAACGAGGAATGGCACTACTGTACGGGGGGATAATAAAAAATAAAAAATAGAAAATAAAAAAATTCTGAAAGGTTTCAGATTTTAAATTACGTCAAAGGGACGTATTTTTAACATTTTGTGTGTTATCTTTATTTATTAAATATAATATTTTCCACAGTTAAAACATAAAATTCAGTTCAAGAGCAATATCGCAAAATAATTTTAAAATGAACATATCTTTAGAATTTCCGATACACAGTTTCGCGCGCTGGCGATAAAAATACTGTACAACGTTGCCATTGTTCGCTTTGAAACGTTGTTAATCAAAAATTCCTTTGAAGTTTTACAAAATATGAAGTCAATAATAAAACAAATTCCAAATTTCAAATTTGGGCTTCTAGATGCCCATATTCGCAGGAGGATTACGTTATTGAAAATTTGATGGCTCTAGGTACCGTTGTTTTATCACAATGGGAAAGACATATATACATTCATGCAGATTCTTCATTATTTACTTTTTTTAAATATAATACAGGGCTACAATATTTGGTGGCAACAATTTGAAAAGTAACAATGCAAATCAATGCAAAATCTCAAAACGAAATTGATAGTCCTTCTCGGCAAATTGCTCCTTTGAACTAAAAAATATTTTTATCTCCAGTGCGCGAGACTGTGTATCGGAAATTCTAAAAATGTGCTCTTTTGAATATTTTTTGATATTGTTGTTTAACTGAATTTTATAGTTTAAGTGTGAAAAATGTGATATTTAATAAATAAAGGTAACACACCAAACGTCAAAAAACGCCCCTTTGGGAGTAATATAAAATCTGGAAACTTTCAGATTTTTTTCTTATAACTTCTTTTAACTACGAATAATTTTTAAATTCAAAAATAAATATGTAAAATTGCAGCTGCTCTGGAAACTAAATTTAAGTACTACAACCTTACTAGATAAGTTAGGGTGTTATCGCTATATCTGAAATGGTATCACGAAGCCTTGAGAAGGTTTTAAATGACTTTTTCATTTAATCGGAATTTTCAGTCTAAAAGGCCCGACTACTGGGGGCAATGTAAATTAAACTATAGCATTCAAATAAAACTAAACACTGATAAAGTAGTCTAGAACTACATATTCAATAAACTAAGCTATAAGCTGGCTCAGTATTTTATTATATATTCAGCCAGCTATATAAATTTAAAGTATCAACTGTAAGAGGATACAAAAGCCGGAATAATCGCCTTTGGATACAGCTGGAGAATTTATAACAGCCCAGCGCGAGTGGCAGAAACTGTGTCTAATAATCCAAACTCTGAGCTAATTTACTGTAAAAGGTAATTTGCATTCTGATGAAGAATACAAAAAAAAAAGTACAATAAAGATCAAAACCATAATGTCTGGTTAATTTAATAGGACCTTACGCTTTCTCAACCAGAATTTAAATAATCTCAGCGAAGGTCCTTAATGATCTCGGCAAAGATTTTTAAATTCTACTATTCAGCAACATAAGCCAAACTTTACAATAATCTAATTAAACCTTTAAAATTAAATTCAAATATAACATTCAGTTTGGAAATAGTTTCATCTCATTCCCTTCCAGAATTATAGAAGAAAAGGTAGTGTAGCGATAGAAATGTTTTAAGTTAGCAGCTTTTTTCAGATTGCCTTTCCTATTCTCAACACAAGGTATAACACTTGCACGTTTTTAACGTAGTGCGTTTAACTTTCTACCTTGAAATTTTTAACGTTCCACCATAATGGTCTGATGGAAGAGCAAAAATTAAGACGCTTGAGGTATGCTTGAATGCTTACATGTTCGAAACTACAAATGTTCAAATCAATCTAAATATATCATCAGACAGATGAAAGAGCACTTAGCAAACAGAAAAGAATATAAAAAATTGGACAGAGGGTATCCGCATAGTCACGCCTCAAAAACAGAGCAATTTTAGTTAATCTTCGTGAACACGCGTCAACGAAGGCAGTAGTCCTCTTAAGCAGATAATCCTAGTGCGGTTTGCCAAAATCAAATAAACCAAACTAATATTCTATCTGATGATCATCAAATTTCTAGTTAAACTTAAGTTATTAATACATTTACAAAAACGTAGAATGATGATAACAAGATTTTAGAACTTTTAGATTAGGTAAGCAATTCGACGATTCTCTCTGCCGGTCGAGAGGGTGACTTCGTGGTTGAGCTTTTAAAGGAAATTGGCTCATATACACGTTACATATGAGGAAATCATACGAACTCCCTTTCAGCCAGTCAATTCGCTGGGATTTGAGTCCGGGTCGAACTACCACTAATCAGCAATCGTATCGCTCGAACGCTGGTAGGCTGTCAAATTTCACTGCAATTTGACGCCAAGATAATTCTTAATTATGTACTGCAATAATTGTAATACGCTTAATTACTTTAATTGTAAATGATGTTCTTTAAACTAGCATAAAAGGAATTCAAAATTGCAACACGGAGTTCCTAACGTCAAAAGTTCTAAATTAAGCAACAATCATTCTTTTGCGGGTAGAATTCGGATGACAAAGAGAGCTACAGTAAATTAAAAAAGCAGTTTTAATTTTTTACTGCTTAACTCTGGATTTTATGAGGCATTCTTTCTTTTATAACTTTACAAATAATGTTGCTATTTTAAAACGGTGAAAGTTTCGAATTCCATAAAAACTTATAATTAATACAAGGCAAATAACTTATTAAATGTGGAACTGAAGTTAATTTCAAAGTGTTATTATATGTTCAGAATTCGTGTTTACAAGAGATGTTGAAGAACATTAGCTCCAAGCTGCATGTGCTATTTAAAATCACAAATTTCATCTCACTTTACTATCACTCAAATGTATACACAGAACAGAAATGTAATTTTTTTGTCACACAATAAAAAGTATGCCATTAAATAAAAGGGAAAAAGCAAACGAAAAGTTCCCGCGTTAACGTTTACTCCATAAGTACATATGACGAGTTGCCGAAAAGTGACAGTTGCCGACTTGTAGTGGCTCGAATTTCGTAAACTTAAATCCTCGCTTGCATCATTGCTTAATGATACATAGGAAATATTCGTTTCTCGCGAAATTAAATAACTACGATGATGATGATGATGATGCCTTCTTAATGGTATTTTTCCTCTCAGATAGCAATCTAAGCGATTGATTAAGTGAAGTTTAAATAGGCTGCTAAGAGACAAGGAATTTCCTAGATAAACCTCCATAAAGAATGCAGTCGATGATCGTTTGTAGTTTCCCCGCCATTTAACATGTAATCATGATTCAGTGGAATTATCCATTGTTACCTAAAAAAGAAATTATTTCAGATACAACAGATTTAATCTTAACTACCATAGAAAATCAACCTTAACTGCCATGAGAATAATGCTGCATTTTCAATACAGTTCAGTCGTAGTGACTGCTAACGGAAAAACTAAACTAAATGAATTTCGTTTTGCCTCTCGAAAGAGGTATTTAATTTGCATTTCGCATATAAAATCGTGTCCTGACAAAATAAAACTCGTAGACACGATTATGATTGATAGGCAAGAAGAATGGAAATTATTCAGAGAAGGCTCTCATTAAATGTTATTAATGTGAAAAATGTAGGATCTTTAATTTAGCTTCCATTTGTTCTGGCGCATAGTGGATTTTCAAAATGTTGTTCAGCAAAGCATAAGATCTTTAACTTACTTTCCAAATTTAATCAGCTTTTTGTGGATTAACAAGTTAAGTAAAATATCAGAAAATTGTTACCACTGGGGCAAACAGAAGATTTTTAATTCATCTTTCACCCACCTTCGTCTGCAAAATGCTATGATTTGGTAACCTCAGACCATTTACTATTTCTCAGAAACTTATCATTTAGTAAAATATAAGATGTTTATCTTTTAGATTCAACCCCTCTGTCACTACTTAACAAACAAAGCGATTTAGAAGAAATAAACACATTTATTAATAGTTTAAATTTTTATTTTACTTTTTCTAGTAATGCATCTTATGGATATAAATTTAAATAATTTTTATTTCTAATACAATTAACTAATACTTTTTGTAAACATTTGCAGCTTTGTTTTAATCAATGAAATACATTTCTAAAGCCAAATTTGGTAAACTAATTACTAGTAACTAGAAACTGTTAAAGGAATATTATTATTTTTAGAATATAAGGATGAATACACTTCCTGTGATACAAAAATGCCTTACTTCATGATAATAAAAAATTGAAACGGTACGATATAAAATATAATATATGAAAAGATATGTCTTTAGCAGTTGTAAAAAGGAAAGAAAGAAAACATTAAATTTGCATAAAACATAGCACATGTATATTAAAAAAATCTGACATTTTAAACTTCAGCTTCAATGTGCATATGTTATCGCACAGAACCACACTTATTCAAAATTTGCTGAACCAAAAAGTGTCTCCTCTTTTTCGTATTACTGCGAAGTTATATATTTATTAAGAAAAACTTTTTTTATAATAACATAAAAGACGACTTTATGCATGTTTCCACACGATAGCTAATTACATATGTAAGTAATATGTATTACACTTTATATGCATATTTCTGCTTTTCGAAGACGAATTCCACTGGACTTCGAGGTAAAGCTAACTATTCATTGGATTTCATTTAACAGAATTAACGATCAGAACTTTTCTACAGTTGATCCTTTAATTTCTCCGACAGTGTTTTATTCCTATTTAGATCTAGACTGAGTCCTATTATTTTAGTATATGTAATGTTTTCGAAGTTCATGTAAGACGTCTCGAAATTTGTAAACTGAGTTAATTAAAATTCGTAAGTATATCAGACAACATTCGAGATATTTGACATATAGAGTTTGAATATCCTTCATTCTTACTTAAAATGTTATTCAATCATTATAATTTACTTAATATATATGATTACTTTGTGACAAATTTTTAATTTTATACAATATTTTCCATGAATACAGACAACTTTGATATCTTTGATATGAAAGGTAGCTGAATTTTCAGAATACTTTTATAGAAATATAAAAGATTAGACTGCGTCTAATATTCTTTAATTATGTATTACATTTTACGCAGATGTAGCCACACTGAAGAACACATTTTAATGATTGGTTAAAAAAAGAAATAATCCAGTGTCTCCAGGCCGGCATTTATTTATACATAAGAGTGATACTCTATTTCTTTTTATTCATAAGTTATGCGCAAAAACTATAGTTTATTGTAACCTTTTCTTGGTCTTAAAATGTTTTAAATATATAATGTAATGTTTTATTTTTGATGAAAATTTTTAAGGTCCCTAAGCATCTTTCCATTAATTCCATAAATACACTTGATGAAAGTTATAGAATTTCTTTGCCTTGAAGCAACATATGCGGTATTATTTAAAAAGGCGGTAGGCTGTGGACCATCAGAATTTTACCATTGGTGGTACAGGTATAGTCCTATTACACTTACTGTGGAGTTCCGTGATAGTTTCATTGGAGAATACCCCACACGAAGGATCTGAGTGTTTCCACTCCTCTTTCCCAACCACGTAACCAATCACGAGATCTTTCGGCTCTCCAGTATTTTAAGCTTCCCCACTCCACACAGACACTACACACTTGCAAGCATCCTTGTCTTCTCTGGAGTTCGAAACCAGGCTCAACGGTACGGCAGCCAAGCATCGCTCCCAATGGCGGCTTTACACACAGAAAAAAAATTCTATTTTAACATCTAAACATATATCTAACAGTCAAAACGCCATTTTTTAACAAATGGACATGAGTATTGTCTTAGCGTTTGGTTTACCTTCAGCATAATACCAAAAGAATGAAAAAATGCTTAATAAATTAAAAATTCCCCCCCCCTATTTTGAGGGTTATCTATTACTAGGAAAAGTTAAAAGAAAAATTAAAATATTGTTCACCTTGCACTACAAACGTTTCAGATCTGTATTAAACCACAAAGGAAGATCAAAGTTGCTTAAGAAGTGAGAGTCCTGATGAAGTGCGAATCAAGGTTGCTGCTTTGATCTTCAGAAAGAATGGAAGGTCGAAGTAGTTATGTCTGTGAGTAACAGAAGATTTCCACATAACAATGCGTTCCCAATCTCAACTGTCTTCAAAGCAGAAAATACACACGACAGCTGAGATTGCATTCTTAGATAACGGTTTAAACATGTTTCTTTATTTCAATGTTAGTTCTTAAAAAAACAATTTTAGCTTCACAAATTGAACTTTTGATATTTTCAATTATTTTGTTCTTCTTTTTCTGTTTCGTTTACTTATTTAACGTATAGTCCATTTAAAAGTTTACAAAATATTTTATATAAAATAATAAAACACAAGCGGGAAATCCATTGTGTTTTCGTTACACTAAGAAATATATATATATATATCACTCAATTGCATAACTATATTTCTATATTTATGAATCTGGCCTTTAAGAGAACGTGTGTGATAAAATTAAAGGATAAATGAATATATCCATTTAAACGAGTCTATTTCCTAGATTAGTTTGAAGCTTCAAATTTTCAAAATTATTAAGTTTGACGTAAACTTCATGAAAAACACTTAAACAAGATAAATTTGCAAAGTAAAGAAGAAGTTGAGCTTTAATCAACACGGGTCAATTGATGCGCATTTGGTTGTAATCAAAGCTGAAATATTGTAATGGCCTAGAAACAGAATTCAGAGTTAGAAGTTGGCGAACATTCAGGACTGCAGTGTTATTAAGTTTCGGTCTAATAGCAGTTCTTGATTTGTATCTCATTGTCACTGAAATTCTTTGGGACGACATCCGTAATTTATTAGGACTGAGAAATAATAGCTGGTTTAAATAAAGCAGCGATTCTAAAAATATTTGCTAACTTCAAGGGAAAATTGTATAATCTTCTCTGACTCATTTTTACAATTTAAAAGTGCTCTCTGAAGTTTATAAATTTTGTTAATATCTCTAATGGCGTTCATTTTCATGAAAATAACAATTGTCTTGAAGAGAGAAGCTCATTAAAACTTGTAGAATTTATTATAATTTGTTCACATTCTTTAATTAAAATATATGCAATATTTGCCAAATTAAATGAAGCCCTGCTATCCCATTTAAAAGTAAAGGTAATGAAATAAACTTTTGAAACAATATTGTTGGTCATAACCTGTATTTGTAGTTGGCATGTTGTACTTATAAGAAACCTACGCGCACTAAAATTTGCTCTTAAAGTTTTTACTTAATGTAATAAACTAAACACTCCTCAAATTAAAAGTACAAGCAATTATAAACCATATCCATAAATCTCCTTACGAAGCCTTTTTCTTCGCAACCATTCGTTATAGGCATGTACAATGCTCAAAAAAAGAGGAGGGGGGACAGTTCTATATGTCTCCCGTTTCACTGGGTCGATCAACAAAATTCGAACTCTGTTTTTCATTTCTCGAAAGCGCGACTTAGGATATATATTAGATTTATATGTATTTTAACACAAACTCGGACTTTTTCTGAAATGACGTGCCAATTTTTTCCGTATTTCGATTCTGCAACTCAGATTATGCCTAAATATTAAATTTTATAAACTTTGGTGCGAAATTTACGGAGAAATTTAAAAATTTATATTGGCGCATTATTTTTCAGTTTGCGCCAAGAATAATTCACTTGGCAAACTTCTTAATTTATAGCAACCTATTTTCTTTTCCTTTCTAGTCCCTGAAGGACTATTGTTTTCGTTTCGGCATTTTGCGTCGGAAACATTAAATATCGGTTCACTTTCAAACTGTTGCCACCAAATATTGCAGAACTGCATTATATTTAAAGAAATTAAAGAACAAAGAATGTGCATAAACGTATGCATGTTTTGAGCATTGTGATAAAACGACGGTACCTGGAGCCATCGAATTTTGAAATGAACTTAATCCTACTGCGAATATGAGCATCTGGAAGCCCAAATTTGAAATTTGGAATTTGTTTTATTATCGATTTCATATTAACTTTAACGAATGTCTGATTAACAAACTCGAGGATTTCAAAGCGAGCAATGGCAACGTTGTACAGAAAAAACATTTTTATCTCCAGCGCGTGAGACTGTGTATCGGAAATTTTAAAGATATGCTCAATTTCAAATTATTTTGCGATATTTCTCTCGAACTGAATTTCATGGTTTAGGTGCGAAGAAAATGATATTTAATAAATAAAGGTAACATACAAAACGTTAAAAAAACTCCCCTTTTGGGCGTAATGTAAAATCTGAAAGCTTTCAGGTTCCCCCTCCCCATTTTATACGAGCGGAAAAAAGGTCACGTTCATTACTTTGAAATAATTTTAACAAAGTGTGTACACCACATTTGGCGTTATTGTCGCTTCTAACGAATATGCTAAATTTCCAAATATGCCAATGTGTAAATTCACGTGTATCTTGGGAAATTATGAATAAAAAACTTTTAATTTTTTGCAAGTGCACCTAAAAATACATCTACTTTAAGATGATGTTAAAAATTTTATACGTTACAATACAGAAATATTTTCGAAAAATTTATAAAAATTATTTAAAAATACAAATGTTAAAAATAAATCATAGAAAATGGGTGAATTATATTTGGACTAAGCCCAAGTTTTGAATTCTGAAAGAAGGAATCAAGTATGTTTAATTAAAAAGAGATATTAATAAATATATATCAAATTCAATTAACACTGAGGAACTAAAATTTTGAGAGCTAATTTTTTTAAAAACTACTCGTGTAATTTTTACGAAACTTGGCAGTATGGCATAATTTGAGTCGCAGAATCGAAATATGGAAAACAACTGGCATGTTATTTCAGAAAAAGTCCGATTTTGTGCCAAAATACCTATATTAGAACACTGCTATATATAAATCTAATACATATCCTAAGTAGCGCTTTCGAGACAGGAAAAACGCAAGTTGAATTTCATCAGTCGGCCCAGTAGAACGGGAGATATAGAACTGTTCCTTTTTTTCTTTTTTCGTGGGCAGTGTACTTTCAATAATATTTTGTTAATAAGCAAATATTCATATTTTGCCATTCGTAAGTCTCAAAATTATCCTCATAGTTAGATCCAGTAAAAATTTATGTTCATTCTAAAAAATAAAACTCTAATTATCTGAATCCCGTACGTGCAAAATTGAGTGAGATATATAAATTTACCATTTGAGATGCAACTTTCTGAAATTCAAGCAATGTATACAATTTGAAGCGTAAAATATTAAAATTTGTGACTAAAAATAAAATATCAGTTTAGAAAAATGTAACTGGTGCAATGATTAAGCAACGAATTTTTATTCAACGCACATTGATTGATTGCCTGTTTTAAAATGTTATGATGATCAACGCAATTTTTTTTCTGAAAAGGATACATTATTGACAAACTAAGATAAAAATTTATATTCTAGATAATAATGATAGGCTACAAAGATCGGCACAAAGTGAATTTGAAACGCTATTTGCGTAAATAAAATAAAAATATTTTTAGTGCAATGATTTTTTATATAACAGCTTTTAATGAAGCTTGAAATAAAAACTCCATGTGAATAGATACTACTAAATTATTTTTAGTAATTCAAAACTTATGAATAAGTTTTGTGAAAACGCATTTGACATAGCAAATGTAAAAAAATAATAAATACTATTATACGCTAAATGATCACAAAGAAATATCATTGTATGGTATTAGATGGAAAAATATAATTTCGAGTTGACCAAATTAATTCTCAAAGACAGAGATAAGTTTTTTTTTTTTTTTTTAGCATTAGAAAGTGTGCAAAAAATTCTAAACTTTGATTTTTTTATCTTAGTTAATTTTAATCCTGCTGGAGTCAAAGCGCTTGTTTTTTTATTTTTTTTAGAATGAATGCAATTTTTTCTAAATATGTAAGAGACGACTAAAAAAGGGTAAAAAAATTTAGGATTTGTAATTTTTACAAAATTGATTTTTAAATTTAAATATACCAGAATATGAAAGTTTGAGCCTTTTAATACAATTTTGTAACTGAAAATATGTATATGTCTACAGCCAACCGAACATAAAGGCCTCATAAAAGCGTTTACAGACACGATGTACATATGAATTCAGAAACTTTAGCTGATAAATAAAATTGCAGCTATGCTTAAAAATACTTACAAAATGTAAGTGATGAGTAAGCATATTCTCTAACAATCATTTATTATCCTACTTCCTATAATAATAATTATTTATTATACTAATCATATCCAGTTATATTACTCGTTCAAAATATATGTCACTACACTCCTTTGTATTAAAAGAACCAATTAAATAAAGGTTGAATTGTTTTAAATGCGTGCTTAAGAACATCTTAAATGTTTCTGTGCATTCACTTTCTAAAACTTCTAATTTAAAATGGCTTCTAACAATACTATAAAGTTTTGATTGATAATTACTGCAAGCCAGTTAATTTCCACTAATAAGTAAGTATAAAGTCAAATAACAAGGACTCGGACAACACTGTAAATTAACTAAGGCGTTTAGCTCTTCTGCAGGGAAGAAGATCAATGGCAGCGTACTCATGTAGTGAAAAATTGTGCTTGCCTTGGAAGCTGAAAACTTGTAGATTACTCTAGGTATTGATTCGATTCGACTGATATTAATTTTCTTATTAACGAGGGAAGATGTTCTTTGAGTTATGAATTCAGACTTTATCTATTAATAGCTTTAAGAAAGATTTTGCAGAAGAGACAAGTGACATTTTATAACAGGCCATTTTAAAAATCTTGAAAGCCTTTCAAAGTATTACTTTTTAAGGACTTTCAAAATGCTTCATGCTGTGGTCGACTGGAGAGGTCAGTAGCATTTCTTTGTAACATACCCTTGTTTGAGAGTTCCTATCTATATGATTTTCTTTGCTTCGCCCTCCTCCTTGAACCATTTTTTTTCCAACTCATATCTTCTGAAGGAACACTTTTCTCTCCGTAGAACAAGCGCAGGGAATGTAGAACGTACACACGAAGAATAGCATGGGAACCTAGTTTTTCTGCGAGCTACGGTTTCGTTGATATCACTTTACACTCCAGATAAGCAGGAAGAAATTAATTCTTTATTAAAAAATTAAAGACACGCAACAGAATATGTAACTATAAATAGCTCAAGGTGAATGCGAATAGTAACAACGCCTTTCTCACGCTCACCAGCGGTCGAGTAACCGGGGTTTAAATCCCCGAGAAAGGGGATGGGCGCTTTCGTGGTTCTTCTCATGTGTAAACGAGCCAGTTTCTGTTAGAAAGCCTTTCACGAAGGCATCTCTCACCTTGGAGAGATAACTCTTGAGTGCTTTGCTATAATCAAATAAACCAAACCAAACCAAACCTTAAATCACTCACATAGTAAACTCTAAAATGTAATTCAGCTAAATCTCTTTTAAACGCTGACCCTTGCAGCTGAAGAACTCATCCTAACTATCGGAGCCATATTTATACAGTGTAGTATGGAATCCTGAAATCTTTTTGAAAAATCTGTCCTAAGGTTTAAAAATGTGTTTTCTCGAATTTTGCAGAGAATCGTCAAATGTCGAGATGTTAAAGAAGTTCGGGAGTAAGTGTCAAATGTCTCCGGCTTGGCGAGAATTTAGCCCTCCAGTTTTCCCATAACGTTTCCCTTACGTTTTCCCATAACTTGCATTCTACGTAAGTTATTTTTACAATTTAAATGTTTTGGACTTAGAATTGATGGGTTAATAATTCTTCGTAAGAAATAAACTCTTATATACAAAAATACATAACCATAAACTGGACTAACCACAAATTTAAGCTTTAAAATTATCACTCCAATAGTAATAAATTAATAAGTAAAACACTGTACAGTGTTCCCAGAAGACAGAAAAACAGCAATGCAGTAAAAAGAATTTAAGTATTTATAGATATTTATTATAATAGCGCACACAGATATGCATGTAATTTAATAGTACAGTGCTAAATTACACTGAACAATAGCTAAATGACCCAACTTTATTAATTTTGGTCCAATGAATGGGAGTATGAGATTTCAAATCATTCATTAGTTCAAGAGTTTGAGGATCAATGAGAATATTCTTAATTAGACGGGTGCTCTGACTACAGCATATGAGGAATTTCTCCAATACGCAATATAAATTTATAGTTGTCGTACAATTACTTTACTGATATAGATCTTAGTTTTATAGTAACTTCTATTGATGACACAATGATTTAAATGCGTCACATACGTTTTTCTTATTACCTGTTTGATTTCATGAGATAACTTTTCAGCATATTAAAATAGTTTTTAATTCTAATGATTAGTTAAAAATTTATCAGAAATAGTTTTATAAAATTCATGTCTATTCGAGTAAATGCAATAATTAAATGCAAAAGACAAGGTCAAACTGTTGAAAATACTTCCTTTTTTATGTGTGTGTGAGTGTGCAATTTAATGGATCTTAATTCGATGTTTTTCTTTTGAAGTGCTTTATAGCAATTATTAAAATATGTATTTTGTTTCATAAAACTGTGCTTGATTATTGACATTTTTAGTGATTATGATAATTTCGTTAGGAACCTCAGATTACTGAAAATGTGCATTTGAATCATAGCTTAAAAGCAGTAATTACTCGAAAATGCACAAAAGGAATGTTCATGTTTGTGTATCTAAATAAAGCCAAAATTAAATTGAAATTTAAAATAAAATAAAATAAAATAAAATAAAATAAAATAAAATAAAATAAAAGTTTCAAATACTTCGTCTATTACAAAACAGATACACATATTTATGCAGTCTAGAAGCTTGTTTAAGAAAGCCAAATAATTTGCTTTGCATTTTGTGGTCACAGCACTAATCGAATTAGCATTCTCGATGCTTTCAAAACCTGAACTAATGAATAATTTAAGGTGTAATATTATTAATCAGTTGACCAAAATTAATAAAATTGATTTTGTTTATTTTACATGTCCATTTATTTCGAATATGGTTGTTGTTCAGGGTTATTTAATATTACAATATTGAAGTACAGGTACACCTTGCACAAAAAAAGGAGACAGCTCTATATCTTCAGCTCTCTCAGGACGATTGACGAAACAGAATTTGAGTTTTTCATGTCTGAAAAGCGCGACTTAGGATATATATTAGATTTATACATAGTATTTTCTAACACAGGTATTCTGACCTAAAATCGGACTTTTCTGAAAAGACATACTGATGTTTGTCGTACTTCGATTATATGACTCAAATAATGCCAAAGTGCCAAGTTTTGCAAATATTGCACTAATAGGTTTTAAAAAAATTATCTCTCAAAATTTTAGCTCCTTAATATTACTTCAATTTGGTATATATTTATTAATATCTTTTTTTATTAAGCTAACTTGATTCTTTTTTCACAATTAAAGATTCAGGTACAATTCAAATGAAATTCGCAGCTCTTTTCAGATTTGTTTTTTAAATTTGTATCTTTTAGTAATTTATAAATTTTTGGAAAAAATTTTGAGTTATAAAAGTTTTGCCATCATCTTAAAATAGTGTATTTTTAAGCATAACTGCAAAAAATTAGAGCTTTTTAATCAAAATTCCTAAAGATATACGTGAATTTATATATTGGCGCGCTTTGAAATTTGGCAAATTCGTTAGAAGGGATAATAACGCCAAATGTGGTTTACGCACTATTTGGAAGACTGAGCGATGTGGCGTTTTTTCTCGTTGTTCACAGTGAAAGGAAAACGAAGATAGGTTACCATAATTAAGTATTTCACCTTATTCTTGGCGCAAACTGAAAAAAGTGTGCCAAGGTAATTTTTTTAAATTGCTCGGTAGGTGTCACACCAAATTTTACAAAATGCAATATTAAGCATAATCTGGGTCGCAAAATCGAAATATGGAAAAGAAGTCAGTATGTCGTTTCAGAAAAAGTCCGATTTTGTGTCAAAAGACCTATGTTAGATAAATGCTATACATAAATATAATATATACCCTAAGTCGCGTTTTCGAGACACGAAAAAGGAAGTTAAATTTCGTAAATCAACCCAGTAGAAAGAGAGATATTAGAACTGTCCCATTGTTTTTTGTGCAGAGTGTACATGTTGTTAAGGAAGAGAAAAGCATAAAGTATAAAAAGCATTTCTGAAATATACTGAAGTGTGCAGGAAAATAAAAATTAAGTGGAGAAAGGTGACGAAAATAAAATACAAAATAACTAGTGTAAAGTTGCGCTGAACTAAAGTTACTAAACTAAAGAACTAAAGTTAAATCTATGTTATACTATAACAGAGATGGCCAAACTTCGAGACAATGGGAGTCGTATGATAGACGTTATGAAAGTTCGAGAGCCGCAAGTCTAAATTTGTATCGTTTAAAAAATAATGAGACAGGTTTTGAATATAAAGAAACTTTTGCACTAATGAATATGTGATTAACATGATTAAGTATAAATGTGAATAAATACATCTTATATCTACTATTTTGTGTTCAGAAAAATTAAGTCTAAAAAAAAATAAAAATTTGTAACTCTTTTACTGGGCAACTGAGCATTTTTTCTTCAGGTAGAGAAAGGAAATATTTTCTTGCGATTTCTTCTCATTGGTCTACAATTACATAAAAAGTGTTATTTAAGTAAATTACAATTCATTATTTAAAATAAAAATTGAGTGTCTTTTTTTTAACTCACGAGAAGTCTTTTAGAAAGGAGAAATTAAATGTACACGTCAATGAGCACAGCAGAGAAACTGTTATTCGAGAAAGAATATTTATTTAAAAATAAAGTTTTAGCTTGTTTAGGCTTTTAAAAAGTAATTTTGTTTCACCACACAATTAATATAAGGACCAACATACTCAGATCATTTGAAGCTTTGGATCATAACCTAAGAAATAGTTAAAACGTTTTTCCAGAAACTTTTGATTAACTACTTTTACTGATGCCCTGTACAGAAGAATTAAAAAAAAGTTTGCAATTTCAGTGGTTTTTCAATAATCAGTATTTCTCATGACGGCCTTGACTGATACAGTATTTCAGCGTGGTATTCAACGGAATCTGAGAGAATTTTTTAGTAATCAGTACACTGCGCATCACTAAGAATTCTCAAAGCTATCTCTTAAATCGTCCCGATAACTTTGGACACAGATAACAAAGTACATGCATAATTGCATAGTACATGATTGAAAATTCTCTAAAGCGTGCCTTCGATCATTACGATAATTCTGAACATATGTAACCTATTACTAATAAATCTAATAGTTCATGCCTGACTATGTAAACACTGCGTCGAGCGCGTATTCCATCTGCCTACCAGCCCAACTCTTCACCCTAAGTTTTTAATTCTGAGCTGTTTTTCAAATACACGGCGAATTAGAGCTAATGTTACATAAAGAAAACATACTTGTCACTACCGTAATGAATTTATTTCGCAAATGCAGATATATCATGAAAGCGTTAACTCTTCATATTTCTATGGGCATGCACAGATGTTCGATGGGGAGGCCTTTTGTAACACGGCAGACGTCTGTACAATAGTTTAATAAGCCCTTGCCAAATAGATGTACGGATCCACCATATTCTAACTGTTGTACCCATAAAGGCGGTCAAATGACTTACCGTTTCGTCTTGAATTTCTAAGTAAAATAACTGAGAAGAAAGTTTAAAATAAATTATTGTCAGCCTAACGGTTACATAGTACAGATTTCCATTGAGTTACCTGACTATACAGAAAATAAATCTTAAATGGAGTTTGTAGGCAGAGGATACTTTAAAAATAAAAGATCAGACTTTAAAAATAAATGTTTAAGGGATCAAAATTTCACATTATTGCTTGAAATATGTAGTGAACAAGCAATGGATCATTGTTCAACTTTTCATTTGGCTACTAAGTTTCCATGAAGGACGTGTCAGACATACATGATTGAAAATTACAAAGACAAAAATATCAACTAGATTAAAAGAAGTGTAGTGCTGGCATCAGAGACAGGGCAACTGATGCAGCTGCAGATCAGCAGTACTAAGGCGTGAAAAATCTTAGATATGCTGGGCAGCAAAATGCCCTTAACCTAGTGTGATATTTACCGGTGACTCTAACCTAGTGCATCTAACCTAGTGCAGCAAAATGTCCCTAACCTAGTGCGAGGTAGAAAGAAGGAAAATCATCAAATAAGAAATCGAAAAATACGAGAAAATATCACAAGCTAAAGAGATTTCGCCAGTATGAATGTGCCGATTTTGACAGAAACTTTGGAAAAGAGACTTTTGGGTTCCGTTGATGCCTCACTGTTTGATGGAACGTTATTAATATGAAGATTTGATGATTAAGGTGAAAGATTTCTATTTGGAATAACAATATTTGATAAAACGGGAATTAAATATTTTGACTAAAATTTAAATCGTTGTCAAACCAGTGATTTTTCTTACGAATCCAAGTATTTCACCATGCACAGCCATTGGTGAAATAAATTATGATCTCTGCCTAGGATTACCAAGGAATTATTACAAAGATCAAGTTTGTAATAATTCCTTTGTTCGTTTGATTAAAGAGTTTCATGTGGGAAAAGTGTTTATCAAGTCTATTATTGTGAATGGTTGCATATGTGAATCAACTAATAAAATACCTGACTTGCTTAGGGATAGGAAATTAATTTTGAAGGTGTTCCGCAGAAAGTTGAGACACATCTCCTAACCAAGTAACAGCTGAAGATTCACTCCACCAAAAATAAAATCCTCGTAAAATTTTTCCACAGATTAAGAGAGCTCTATATGTATGGCAAAGCGAAACAGATTTCTTCAGCAGTTACTCACGCCATTCAAGGACTGAATAAATGTGGTACCCTATAACGAATTATCAAATCTTCTAGGTGGATCACAACTGTTGTGAACAATGGGATTATTCAAGAATGTAAGCAGATACTGCCTGAAGTAAGAATAATTTGAAAGAAAAAATATTAGGGAGAATAGTTAAATAAATATATTAGCATTGCGTTTTTAGATTAACTTCGTAATAGTGTATTCTGATGATCATTACTTCTTCAAAAAGTAACATAACTGAAATAGTAATTACCAGAAACGGAATTATTTGTAATTTTGCGTATTTGTTTCTCTGGCGATAAGCCAGCAGTGGACAGTTCGAAATCTATCAAATTTTTACATACATAATATCAGAAACTAAATCAGCGATTAGTAAAGAAACGTTACACTACAAGATTTCTGTTTCAAATTCCACTTGTATTAAAATATTACACTACATTAATTCAAAAAACGTCGCATTTAAGATGGCAAAGGATCGCAACTTGTAGAGACATTAGGTTATTTCGGGGCAGGAGACATGAAAAATGAGCAACACCTTCGCCGGGAATCGAACCACGGAGCTCTCGCTTACGCGTCGAGCTTGCAGACCACTACACCACGAAGGCATGCGAAGAAGGCGGGAGAAATACCTTATAAACTAGCTCACGAGCCGCAGTTAAAGTGTCGTAGAGCTGCAGTTTGGCTATGTGTGTTATATAATAACGATATTCTACCGACTGCATTAACCGGCCACAAGATGATGCACATTTCCCAATAATACGTAAAGGTAATATGTCTTTTATTGCGGAAAAGTCTTGAAGTTAAAACATATTCAACAAGACTCTTTCTGTCACCTCTCATAAATGAGCATCCAAATATTATATAAAGTCAATACAAATACTACCTTTGGTTGTCATCGGTATTTTTTGTACCAAGTGAGTTTCCCATTAATCTCTATATATAAAAAAGAAAGTCTGTTTGTTTGTCCTCTAATAACTCAGTCATTAATATAGCTATCGTCAGCAAACTTTCTACAATTCTTTTCTGGGGCCTTGAAATGGTCGATGTCCACTTTTCCCCAAAAAAAGTAGTTAAAATCAGAGATATTAATTAAAAACTCGGAAAAACGATCATTTTCGTCATCATTTTTCCGAGTGGCAACAGTCTCGCAAGCTGGAGATGAAAATCTGCTTTATTTCGAAAGTTGTTGCCACTGCTCGCTTTTAAATTGTAGAGTTTGTTAATAAAACATTTCTAAGATTTACGACGAAATAAAAATAGCATTGCCAAACATTAAATACATTATTCCGGATTCCAAAAATTCGAGGGAAGCCATTTCAACTATTCCCATCTTCGCACGACTTTAATCAGCCGAAATATTAATTGAAAACTCTGAAAGTTCTAATTTTTGAACTAATTTTTCCAAGTGGCATCAGTCTCGCAAGTTGGAGACAAAAATGATTTTTTTCGAAAAGTGTTGCTATTACTCCCTTTCAAATCGTAGAGTTTGTTAATCAAAAATTTGTAAATTTTACAAAATCTATACATATAAAGAAGACTGTCTGTTTGTGTGTTTGTTCGGGTTACTGATTTCTGTTTAATTATGATAAATTTTTTGCCACATTTAATCGACTTAAATTGAATATAGGTGAAATATTGGATGGAAGTTCAGCTTTTACGACCATCTGTTTAGAAAGACGAAAATCACTAAAAACTGCGTGCCATTGTTGCTGATATTATGAGAGAGAATTAGCTTATTTCTTATCGAAATTTTTCATGTGAGTTCCATATCGCATGAGACTGAAAAATGTATGACTGTGAACTGTATTTTCTGCATCGTTATTAGAAAAGGATTACAGCGTATCTTTCTCTCTGTTGTCAGATGCATTACTCTCAATCTAACTTAACTGGCATCGGGTACTTCCGTTATTTAATAAAAATAAAAAGAAAATATCAAGCAAAAATGTTTTCTAAGATTTAAGAGCATCCCTGTTTAAAACTCGGCTTTGTAAGAAAGGTATTTTAAGAAAATGCCAAACTCATGTATCTGGTTTAATTATAAAATATGATAAACAACAAAGTAAATAAATATAGTTTTGCTCAAGAATTTTAGTTGTTATCTTTTTATTGAAACTATGAAAAATTGTCTTGTTTTATTTTCATTCTTGTTAATGAATAAATCAGAAAAGCATATTTCCCTTCTTTCTCTCACTCAAAACTCTGTTAAGTAAATTTTGAATTACATTAATTTGCTCGCATTGTTTAATTAATTTTTAATATTAATGGATTTTGACCGACTTTCAAGTTATCTGACTATTTCTATTAGCGATCTGACTATTTCTTAAAACAGTTAAGATAATCTAAGCGTTGTTGTTGCGTATATTAGGTGTAAATTTTAGTCTTTAAAGAGTTCCATCTTTTTATAGTTTATTAGAACGTTGCCACATTATACCCACATAAATAATTTAAATCTGAGTTACGTTTTCCTCTAATCTTCAAAATAAGGATTTTATTTTTAAAATTTAAGTTATTTTCTTAGAGCAAACAGGATGGATAAGTAAACAATGAAAGTTTCCCAATATTTCTACGGTTCCAGATAATTTTGACAGTGTGTGGAGATAGACATTTTAGAAAAGTGAAATTTAATGCCTATGTTTATGCCTTAAAGAAATCAAATATAGTCATCTGTGGGAAGCGATTAGCACAATAGGTATAAAGAACAACCAGAGGAAGCATTTGATAAATAGTGTGATGAAGTTTCAGTCGTTGTTGTCGTAATTATCTAATTTTGTCATGTGCAAGCAACTGAAATTTTTCGCAACGTCGAATCATATGGCTTAAATAAATCCGAGTACAACATCTTCAGCACAAATTTTGAATATGAAATGGATTTATCAAATCCATTGGCTTCATCACTGGATGATGTAATTTGAGAATATGTCATGTTATTAGAGCTCAAAGCATGTAATTCTAATATACATCTGTAAGATATACAAGAATATTTTTTCGTGAAATTGCTTATGAGAGATCGGAAACCAAGAAAAGTATTATGTCAACTATTAGTGAAACAGAAGAGGACCAATGGAATTTTTCTTCAACTTGCCCAGTAACTTACACACTTCAACTCTGCACTCCAGATCAATCTCAAGAGAATTACAGCAAGTTACATGAATCAAACTTATTATTTTTGAAAGCATATTTGAAATGAAATTCTTATTACAATAGACGCATAAATTAAAAGCGGAATCAATTGTAGAGTCGTTGAGGTTAAACAATTATTCACCTGTCTTTGACTGCACAACAGTTACAGAAAGAAAGAAGTTATAAGGAATTATCGCATTCACTTGCGCGTGTTTTCGGGGTGTAAGTGATAACACGTCCAGGTAAACTAGAAATATTAATGATTCGAATTCCTATGACCTCATAACTGACTTTCGTATTTCCTGTTCTTGAACGTACTAATAGACTCTACAAGGTTTGACAGCATTTTATAACATTTTCCCTATTTAACTCTACATTTGCAATATTCCTTTTTTTTAAAAACTTTTCTGCCATTTTAATTCTAGCGATACAATAATCTAGAAGATTGCCTCATAAGTTTCGAATGAGAACGAATCTATATTACATTTCCACAACACATAAATGACTCTACAACGACCATAATTTTAGTACATAGTTTTATAACTCAGTAGCACTACAGCTTTCTTCTGTAATACGCTTTTTAATACTCATTTAGGATTTCATGCCCACTCTGCTCCTAGATACCCTCTTCCAGGAATTCTGTTTCCATAGCAACCTGATTACTTCATTTCTATGATCTTTTCACAGTTTGTGATTGCATTTTTACGCCTTATAAAAGGAGCTTTTTTTATATGGCTGTCATTCTGAGCACTGATGACAGTTTTTGTCCGAAGTTATTTGCTCTTCCCCTGTTGATAATTTAACTTTTCGCAGAAAACTAAATGTATTCTTTTCGATAATATGTCCACAGCTTATTTTACAGAAACTATCTGAGAGGACTAATATACAAAAGATAAAACTGTTTTATTTGCTTCAGCTATATTTAGGCTATTCTTTTATTTGAAAGTGACTGAAATGCAGTTTCAATTGACAACTTCGGAAAGAAACTAAACATTTTTTAAGAAGTTAAATCGGTACTCTTCTGTTATCGGGACAGGATTCAGAAATGTATTCTATATGAAACCACATGTATATGCTTGCAATATTTATGTATGTGCGTGTGCACACATACACATACACACGTAAAGAATACATACATGAGCACCTACATTTAAAAATACACGCATGCACACATAAATTTCTGAATTCGTTTCTGATAACAGAAAAGTACCATTTAATCAAATCCTAATAATAATGTATACCTGTCTTAAGACTATTTGGAAAGCTGTTCTTAGTTGTGCAAATCTACAAAACATTCTTGAAGCTGAAAATCATTAGTTTTATATGAAATAAAATGTAATTCTGCAAAATATTAGTAATTTTCTGAAGAAAGATTTCCTTTTTCTTAAGATTCGAATCTACATAACAGGTGCTTTTTTGTTTCTAAAACATACTTAGAACCTTTTTTGATTCTTAGAAAACTCTCTTCCAATTTGTAACTAAATTACATTTCGTTTAATTTTATTAATAAACAACTATGAAAAATTCTGTTTTCTTTCTAACCTGTTCTGTTAATTGCTGATAATCGCCTTAACCAGCAAATAATTAGACTTATTATTATTCATAGATTCACGAGGTGTTTAGTTCTGCTGTTTAGATATATTTTCGGCCTAATGGGAAGAATTGCTTTTTAGATTGGTTTCAGGCACATTCATTGGTTCGAAAGATATAGAACGTATAGATTTCAAAGCTTAGAAAATAAGCATCCTTATCATTAAAATTGGGCAAAGGCACGTAATGAAACTAATAATAATCTTAAAATGATTGAACAATCTTAAAATGATTCATTCTTTAACGTATAATTCCTACTGAACATAAGATAAACATTTGGCTAGAATATAAAATAACCTCAAGTAAAAGGTAAATCTATTTTTGCAAATTTGTCTTACAAGAGGAGAAGAGTGTGTATGTTTACAATGGCTTCACATACTCGAGATTCTGAAAGTATTCTAGAGAAAAGGTAATTAAACTGTCTAAATACGGTACTTTGAGATGATCTAAAGCGAATATATTTACGTTTAATGCAAAATTTATGGGTGATTAAGTCATAACCCGAATATAACTATTTTTAAATGTTAGGCTTCTCATATAAGTATTTTCAGGAGAGTATTTTACGGAAATAGTTATCTTGCCTTTCACTAGGGCCGACTGAGTATCTAAAGAGTACTTTAGCAATACTTAGCACTCTCTATTTAATCAAAAGTACCTTTTCATTTGATTTAAAGTTTGAGAAAAGGAGCTTAATTAAAACTGTTACGTGTTAGAAGGAAAATGTATGCGAAAGAACGAACAATTATCGAACAATAACTTTTAGTTTAAGAATATTTTCAAATTTAGTCTTTATTTGAATTTAAGCAGAAGATATTTGGTTAGCACACAGTTTTCTATTTTCTGCATTGATGATGAATTTATCAGAGAGTAGTTCAGGATGTTCGAAAGCAAAAGAATAAAAAATTCATGAAAAAAGTTACTGTTAGTTTTACAGCGTTATTCCTTATTTCCTGATATATGGCGTCATGTTTCCTTGAACAATTTCCTTTGAGTCATCATCTGTAGAATTTCTTGAAGTTACATCTCTGTGTTATTCTTCAAATACTCTTCGATATTTAAATGTATTGATGAAAGAAGCAACTTAAAATTACATTAAGCGTACTTTAAACTCCAAGAAACTTTGTGTAAAACTTTGAATGAACTGTACCAGTGCATATGATCCTTTCAATTCGATTTGGTTTAGTAAATTGTGTTGAAAGGAATATATGTGCTAGTAATTCAAAGCAAAGTTTTCCTGAGAAGATTTATTATTTTTTTTATCTATTTTTATTCAATACTATTTTGCTGTTCAATGCGTATTATTTTCTTTAATTGGAATTTTATATGAAATCTGAAACTGTTGCTAATAAAAAAGTAAAGAAAAACTTTTACTCCCCGAGATCCTAAAATTTTTATTTAATAAAGTATGAGTAACGAACCGATTAAAACGAGATTACACCTATGTAAAACTGTAAAGCTATGTAAATTGCACACCAAGTTATACCTACGAAAAGTTACAAAACGATGTATATGAAAATCAGATAAAACATGTATACATTTATATTGTAACATTGTTTAATTTCGTTCTGTGAGGCACTATGTTTTACTTCGTAACAAGGTACTGTTTCACTTTCCTGTTCTGACGTGCCTCATTTCCTTTTACGTTCATTTCCCACAGGAAAAAAAATGTTAGTGAAACTTCGATTATCCGTCAATCTCTGGATCTTTATCGAAGCGGATAAGATGGCTAACGGAAAATCTACCATCATCACAACAACCAGTTAACAACAATCGATAACAATTTTAGCGCAGTATATTGTATAGTAAGGATAAAAGTCAATCCTTGAATTGAAAAGTAGTAATATTGTACCTCTTTAGGTTGCTTATTGTTGCTTAATATAAAAACGTAATATTTAGAATAAATCCAAAGTCATATTTAGCCAATATACGATCAAATGCCTTTTATTTTCTTAAGGTATTAGTATGTTTTCGTAAAATACTTTAATTATCAACTTAATTTAAAATAAAATGTAGAATTGTGTTCTTGCCTATTACAGTAATTAAAAGGTATATATAAAATATCAGTATACAGTCCTATATAACAAAGCAGTTATTTGGTGTTTCAAGACATACAAACAAAATGACAGCACGCAGTGTAATACAAATTGTAATTTCTGTTAAGGTTTGACGGTACGCGAATAAGCTGCTCGTTAAAGTATTCATAAAAAAAGAACATAATATCCAGTGATTCTTAGACCTGCTAGGTGATAGTTAATGGAAAATTTTCTGCGTAGTGTTATTTCAAATAAAATGTTGTATTATTTAAACTAACATTTTTCCTTTTATTCTTAACACGGTTATAAAGAAATCACATTTTATTTATAAATATTGACACATTTTATTTATAAACTTAAGGTATTTTCTCAGTTCTTTCTGCCTGTGCTCGTGGCGTAACGATAGCACACTCGGAGCGTATTCGATAGGTCCAGGTTCGAGTCCCGGTGAGGGCATTACACGTTTTTCATGTCTTCTGCTTCAAAACAATCAAATGACTCTACAATGGCGCCTGAATTAAAAGGGTGGTGGATGATGATTCTTCACCACCAGGATTTGGAGATTGGGTCTCCTAATATCCAGTCGCCCTTTAAAAGGGGGAGTATATAACCTATTTTCTCCCTCTTGCCAGCATGCCTTCATGGTGTAACGGTAGCACGTTCGGCGCGTATTCGAGAAGTCCAGGTTCGAGTCTAGGCGAGGACAACGCTCATTTTTCGTGTTTCCTACTTCAAAAATTCTAAGACCATTTTACATTAAGAAATTTTATGTTATAGTATTTATTTTTCTTCCTTGTACGAAGTAAAGAAAGTATTGTAATATCGAAGTTTTGGGGTATCATATTTCAATGGAGATATGCATTTTAACAGATTCTGAATCCATTTAGATGATTTTTTTGCATGATGTGTCTACTTACGGTAGTTACTTACTCTGGTAGAATAAAGAACTCTGGTTTGCAAAGCGGATTGTAAAATGGATTTAAAATTGATTCAAAAGGGATTTTTTGAAAATGGATTTAAAATAGATTCGAAAGGAAATTTTCGAAAATGGATTGTAAAATGGATTTAAAATGGATTTTTTTCGTGACACCTGTACATACTTAAGTATGTGTTATCACGAATAAAACGATTAGCCGTAAATCGTTGAAATTTTACATATGGGACTGCTTAAGCATTTAATTTGCATCTCCCGTTTTTATAGCAATCGACAGTATCAAACGTATATATATATTTACACTCCCATCCCCTTAACCGGTCTTTATTTGTACAGTCGTTGGTCATAGTCGTATACTTCAAATTACAGAAGTGTTTAAAATGAAGAAAAAATGCATATATTGACAGCGCCAAATTAAAAAAAAAATGATTTCCGACAACTAAGGAAATCGAACTTTCAATACTATCTCCCCGTTCCTATACTTATATTTGGGAAAGTTTTATACTCGCTGTGAAAAAATAAAATTTAAGAAGTTTCACTCTCGAACGACAAAAATTGATCGGGATATTTAATTTGAAATTTGCAGTTTTTGATGCAATTTTTAACTTGCCTTGAGGGATCGGTTAATTAAGTTAGAATAATTCGAGGACACAAGTTCAAATGAATTGCAGCAAAAAATGTGTACAATCTAATAGGCCGAACAAGGCAGTCATGTGGTTACCACATCACATTTTTATTTATTTAATTATTCTTTTTATTTATTTATTTATTTATTTTTCCCCCATCCATCTGAATGTTTCAGTACTGTCGCATGTTAAAAATGACTCTTAAAAGTGTTGCAGAATAATGAAGTTTCCACTATAATCTGCAATTTAAGATGATATAGTAGTTCAGAATTCTATAGAAAAAAGATTATGATTTTGTGATGTGTTGATTTTTCTTTCATTTCAACTTCAATAGTTTGTTAATAAAATTTTCTCATCTGTGTCATTCATTATTAGTTTTAAATTTCAAATATCTAATAAAATGTTCAACTCCTGTTAAAATGTTCAACTCCTGTTATGTGCTACAATATACTTTGCCGTGACCCAACAGGGATAGTGGTTAGTGACTGCTGACTGCAGCACCGAAGGGCCCGGGTTCGAATCCCGGGGAAGGCATGGATGTTGGTAAATATATAGATCTGTGCGGCATGGGGGCACTCTAAATATATGGCGAGCCGAACGTTCCCTGAAGAGGTTGTCGTAGGGGAACAGAGATGGGACAGCCTCGAATCCGTTCTCTGGGGTACTGTCTTTCAAAATTGGGGCCCGGAAATGAACAAAGTCGTAGTGTCACTTCTATGGTGCTCAAGGCTCTTGCCAACGACAGCCGCAATTTTGCATTCCTTGCCACGATGAATTTCGTGGCTTGTTCTGATGTTGCTGTCAGACAACTGAGATAAGTCACAACAACAACAGCAGTACTTTGCCCAATATAGGCATGCGTTGGATCAAAATCTCTAAAACACGAAATTCTTAGCTAAAGACGTAATTTAATTAGGACTATTTTATAAACATAAATCTTAAAAGATCGTCCACTGGAAATCAAATTCGCGACTTTTCTTTCTTTCCTTCTTTGCTAGTATACTATAACTATATATAGGATGTTTTTTACCGCATACTTAAAGAGCGACTGAGAAAGAGACACGAGATTCAGTCGAGGGCTACGACTCAGTCAATTGACTGAAGACCGGTACGCGTTATCACTAATCACATTCGGACACCAGTAAGTTCTTGGTGAGAAGTGTTATAGATTTACACTGTATTCGAGTTCTGTGAATACAAATTTCAGTTCTGCATATTTTGTTATAAATTTTGTGCATTGTTTCGCTCCTTAATGCTTTATGTAATCAATCAATACGTTTGCGACATTTAATACAAAATAATATAACTAGTGACTTACGTAGTGCATGTTTCACAGGATGAGGCATCGAAATGAGTTTTTGAACATAATTTAAAATTAAAAATGATTTACCTATACGGTAAAATTGTTTAGATTAATGAATATCGTCAAAATCATGTTTTTCATTATCATATGCAAGTTTCGGCCTTCCGATAAAAGATGGCGCTGCTACCGTAGGTTTTCATGCTAGGAATAAAGCCTCATCAAAGAGAGTTGGGAGAACTTCCAACAGATTTTGTTCGAGTTGTTGGTTTTGACGGGACAGCTCGTCCGAACGCTGAATTCTAAGTTATGTTCAAACTTTTTTCTTTGTGGATGCATGCCACTGACGGAAGATAAACAGCTTCAGGAATGAGTATGTTAACTGCTTTTATTTTTCTTGTCTTTAAAGTTTGCAAATATTTGTTGCAAACCTTTCGCCAAAAAATCAACGATTTAGTTCATTAAGAATGTGTTATTTAGTGAAAAATATTTTAAAACTTCAGTGCTGAATTATTTGGTAGTTTTGAGCTAGCATTTACTAGTGAAAGGGAATGATTTTAGGTGAATGCTTTTTCTTCATTTGTTAAATTCAGTTTATGTAATAAATAATAAACTATTTTAATAAATTAAGAAATACATTAAAGCGCCTTTTTAGTATTGGTCCTATCGGATAATTTTCTATTATATTTTGTATGTATAGCTTTGAAGAATTAAAATAAAAGTATTTTTAAAAATTTAAAAACAGCTGAAGATAATTTTAATCCATATGAGTAGGCGCATAGTACACTGGAAACTTTCATGAAGAATGTCGTTTTAAACATCGTTTTAAAGATTACTACTACTAAATTATTAATGATAATTTAGTTTGAATAACCTGAAAATATGATACTCAATTCATTGCCTCTAAATTTTGTCAAAGACAAAATTTATCCAATGTGCTATTTATTACAAATGAAAACATAATACAACCATTAACAAAGCTAACGATCTTTTGAATTTTGCATGATTGTTGTTGTTAATTTTCTTAACGCAAGATCACTACTTACTATTGCCTTTTTTAATTAATTTTTTAATGTTTCTCTTAATTAATTTCTTGCAGCTGGTTTTAAAGTGTACTATTATTTCTACTAGGACATTCGAATCATTGAATTCCGTAAATCTCGGAAAAGGTTTGGTAATCAAAAACTCACATCTCCTCATTTTGTTGTCATTCGAATCATTATATGTCTATCTTAGAAAGAGGTAAACATTTTAATTCAAAATATTTCAAATACTGACTTTACGAACATCTAAAAAATATTCATTAGAGGAGAAAATTACGGGAATGTTTAAATTTAATTTCGTTTAAATAAATACTTCAGTGGGGACACTTAATTAGTATTTAATTAATAATTCTTAATTAGTATTTAGAGAGCTTTTCGTATTCCACGTGTAACATTTATTTCTGCTAATTCTTTAAATACTTCTATCGTCTCTATACTCGCTTTGATTTCTAAATATTCTGGAAAGTCTTAAGAAATTCGAAATATTATAAATGTAGTTTTCGGCAAATTACTTTGCGAAAATTAGCCGCAAAATTCTAGATTTTTAATTAGGTGTTTCTTTGAGTGCATTTCATTCGCGTCTTCTTAGTACGTGTATTTTTAAAAATTGCATTCGTAAGTTTCCTTTTGATTAAATAGAGATTTAAAATATCACTGTATTTAAAAATCTTCAATACTGAGTAAAGATTTTCTTTTCTTTTTTCTTCTTTTTATATTTATTTGAAGGATTCAAGATTCATAACATTCGAGAGAATAGAAAATATTTAATATCTTTTTTCTTTTTTATTCTTTTTATATTTATTTGAAGGATTCAAGATTCATAACATTCGAGAGAATCGAAAATATTTAATTACTTGGTTTGACAAAATTTAGGATTTGCCCCAATTCTGTATTCTACAATTTAAGAACAGCCTGATGTAGACATGGTTAAAGTGCATAAAGTAAACATTAAACGTTAATATGGAAGACACAAACAATACGATAACAAATGAGATCTGAAAACAAATGAGAATTTGGTCAATATAACAGAATTTATAAAGCTCGAGGAACTTATGTATCTACAAATCATATATTTCTGTAAGCGATTTTGCAAAAATGATGTTTTCTGTCCGAGATACAGAATTTGTGTGCCATGACTTTGTTTTATGAAAAGAAATATGTTGAAATTGAATTGGGAACGATTTAAATGTAATTCCCCACTTCTGATGGTTCGATGTAAGATGTTGTAGTTTTGCGATGGCGCGGAAACGTACACAGTCAGCGGAAAGCGTATCTCGAATTTTTTTCCATACGATCAATGTGAAATACGATACGATAACAATGGAGCATACCGAGAGGACTGGTTACAATCATGTAAAAATAAACCTTTTTTTGGGGGGGGGGAATTCCTTGGTGTAAGCTTTGTACCGTATTGAAGAATAATATGCTTCCCAAACTTTCACTAAATGCTGATGCCAACGTTGATTGTGGCAACTATTCTCAAACTTCAGTAGAAAAGAAAATAAGTGATTTTTTACTTTACGATCTTCATCAACTAAGCTATCTTCAGCAATGAATTTAGAAACATTTCTTCAAACATTCTTCAGGCCTAATGTATTTCTATTTATGTATGTTGTACGTTAGCAATGAGTACTGGTACAACCATTTTGTTTTCACAACTTTAATTCCAATAGTCGCAAATTAAATATCTACATATGTGTGCATTTACAATAAAATATGCAAAATCAAAGTTCTAATTTTAATTTGCTGTAATATCTCATCTCTCTGTTTTAATTTGTTTGTTGCCTAAAAGTAGTAATTGCTTTTAAAATCGCTGTAAGCTGCGTCATTCCAAAATGAATCTTTTTCACATGATGCTTGCGCACTGCTAATAACGCAGGTACTTGCATGACACTTCCCGACGTCATTCTTCAGCCAATAATAATATCAAATTTGAAAAGCAGAAAATAAAATTAGGGTTTTCATCTCAGACACGTCGAAACCTTTCTTTCGCTTCTCTGCTGTCAACTCACTCTATATTTTGCCATTTATTGCAAGTTATTGAATAGTCAGAACGTAACTTGTAGAGACATTAGGTATTTTTGGAAGCATCAGACATGAAAAATGAGCAACGCCTTCGCCGGGAATCAAACCACGGACCTCTCGGTTACGCGTCGAGCATGCAGACCACTACACCAGAAGGCATGAGAAGAAGGCGGAGAAATACCTTATATACTCCCCCCCTTTTAACGGACGACTGGGGTTTGGGAGACCCAATCGTCAAATCTCGGTGGTGGAGAATCATTATCCATCACCTTTTTAGTTCGGGCGTCAGTGTAGAGATATTAGGTATTTTTGGAAGCATCAGACATGAAAAATGAGCAACGCCTTCGCCGGGAATCGAATCACGGACCTCTCGGTTACGCGTCGAGCATGCAGACCACTACACCAGAAGGCATGCGAAGAAGGCGGAGAAATACCTTATAAACTGTCTTTTGATGCGGATGAATAATGCAACAGATGTAAAAACAATTTTACTAAAATCTAAAAGTCTTGGAAAAAACTTAAATTCAGAGTTCGAAACTTCTTCGCCATTTGCAATATTCAAACACGAGCCGTTAAGAATTTGGTTTTAAATGTACTATTTGAGTTTCAGTTACAACTGAGTAAACTAGTACTGCAAAGAAAAAAGTTCAATTAATTTACCTATGCTCCAGTTATCGATACTTACTTATCGAAACCTTACGACAGTGGTATCAAACCCAAATTACATGCTTGCCGAATGAACGATCTGAAAATAGCTGACGGTGCATAATAATTTTTATCAAATTAAACATTTAGTTTATAAATATTTATCAAAACATACTTAATTAATAATAACAATATCGTGGGAGAGAGAATTGAAATTTAAATTTATTTCCGATCTGAAATAAAAAATTTGCTACTTTTAGGACACTTTTGTATCTTGGTAATTCCAAAGTATTTGCAACTAAATATAACATTTATTTTAAATAATTGTAATATAAGACAGGCAAATCGAAAACCTTGTATTCGGCTTAGATTTTGTAAACTACCAATCGATTTCGAGGGTACAATAGGCCCGCTTCATCAGGAGCAGAAAATTCTGAAAAATAATTCTGCGCCGAATACAAGGTTGTCGATTTGCCTGTCTTATTTTCCACGACGGCGTGTTTCTCTTGCGTCTTGAATTGTAATATGTTTAATTTATCATTAAATGGATTACTTTAATTAAATAATTGTAATATGTTTAATTAATTTTAAATTTTAACTAATTGCAATATGTTTAATTAATCATTAAGTGAATAACTTATTTTAATTAAAACTAAAAATTAATAAACTGTACAAACCTCGTAAGTTTCCAGAGAACGTTTCCAAATAGGGCAAAACTTTAAAATGATGAGAACCTAGTCTATTATTTCTTTTATTTATTAAAAGATTTTGGACATAAATAGTTATAAACCTCTAATTTTTACTATAGATTAATGGCGTTTCGAAAGTACTAATAAAAGTTAATAAAATCTGTATCATTAAATCTTTGAATAAGATTTATGTCTCATTTTAAATTAATCAGCTCCATATATACAATTAATATTTTTTTCATATACACTGGTGTGCAAAACTTAAGCAACAATGTAAAAATTTAGCAGATAGCCATGAAATTGCAGAAAAGGAGGTCTGGAGATCAGTACAATGAACACGTAAGTCAGTAGAAACGTCATGCGTATGCAAATATCAGGAACGAAATGTCAGAGGCGACGTGAGCGTACACAAAACGCGTGATGTCAGCGCGTGCAGCTCAACAGTAGAATAAAAGGAAGGACGCAGACGCAATTCAACATATTCGCTGCAAGTGCCAGTGAGTCAGTTCGTGAAATATGGCTAGAAGGAATCACCTGGACGACTTCACGCGTGGAAGAATGGTTGGAAAGCTGGAGGAGGAGCGTACTGTCACCAGTGTAGTTGCAGAGTTCGGAATCAACAAAAGTGTCGTTTCGCGCGCTTAGAAAGCGTTCCAAACCACAGGTACAGCTGTTAGAAAGGTTGGTGGTGGCCGCCCGAGGACGACATCTGCAGGGGATGACCGATATATCGTCCTGCAGACGAAAAGAGGCCGACAGCAGTCAGCAAGCGCCATTGCTCAGCAACTCTGTACAGCAACGGAGCGACAAGAGTCGCCGTTTACTGTGGCCAGATGTCTTCACAAAGGGGGCCTATTTGCCTGCCGTCCTGAACGCTGCCTCCCGTTGAAAGTTGGCCACCGATGCCACCGTTTACAGTGGTGCAGAGAGCAGAAAAACTAGACAACTGATCAATGGAGTCGTATCCTCTTTACGGATGAGAGTCGGTTCAGTACCAGAAGCGATTCTCAATGCGTTTTGATTTGGAGAGAGGTCGGGACTCGGTTTTATCCCAGTAACATCAAGGAAAGACGCCGTAACGGTGGTCCTGGAGTTTTTGTCTGGGGAGGCATTATGCTGAACGGGCGAACTGAGCTCCACGTTTTCGACAGAGGGTCTGTAACCGGGGATCGCTATTGTGAGGAGGTACTTCTTCCAAATGTGCATCTGTTCCGAGGTGCCATTGGCCCAGACTTAATTTTTATGGATGACAATGCACGGCCACATCGGACTCTTGCTGTTGAGGAGCTACTGGAAAGTGAAGATGTCACTAGAATGGATTGGCCAGCATACTCCAAATCCCATCGAACATGTGTGGGATGATTTGGGGAGACGCATTGCAGCACGCTTACATCCTCCGGAGAACACCCAACAACTCGAACAGATATTGATTGAAGAATGGGCACTCCTACCGCAAGAAATGTTGCACCAGCTGGTTCTGAGTATGCGGAGACGGTGTTAAGCAACCATTGCAGTGAGGGGAGGGCATATCCCATATTAAGGAACATCTTCTTGTTGTTCTTCCTCTTGGATAGACAATCATGAGTCACGGTACTATGGGTTCAATAAAGCTTGTTTTTGTTTGATTTCATACCGTATGCATTGTATTCCTTTTTCAGCTCCGATGCATTCGTCATCCTTTACGTACATACTACTCTCCTTCATTTCTGCATTTCATGTCTCTCAGTTGATTTTTCGTGGAGTTACGGCAAAAAACCCTGCTGTTGCTTAAGTTTTGCACACCAGTGTAGAATTTCTGGTACCTTATTCAAGTCCTTTTTTTAATGGTACTGAAAATAATGTTAACTTGGATTTCAAATAATTAAAATCTCTAAATTCTTGTAACAAATACAGAAACGAAATGCATTCACGGCTACCGGCACAAAATTACTTCGGGGGCCCGTGCGGGCTACCGAAGATTTCCTTACAAATCAGGTAAGTTTTCTGCGGGTATAAAAGTTTGCAAAATCATAGCTTGAAACTCATGGCAACTAAATATATAGTTCTGTGTTGATACCTACTGTGTCCCCTTAAATGGCATATAAATTTTCATACTTGTGCGACGGGTTGAGTTGGAGAAGATGAATTAAAGGCAACAGAGCAAAATTAACGTCTTAGAAATAAGGAACAAGATGAGCAACTAAACACAAAGCTTATAAGGTATTTTATCCCTTCTTTCCGTGTGCCTTCCTTGTGTAACTGGAAGCGTACTCGAGGCGCATGCGAGCGGTCTAGGTTTTGAGTCTCGGCGACGGCACTGCACATTTTTCACGTCTCCTGTTTAAAAAAAAAACCTAATGATTCTACAAATGGCGCCCGAACTCAGTAAATAAATCCTTAAAAAGGCAGCTAGATTGGCATACACATTCCATTCTTCAGACGTTTACCAATATATTTCTTTAGAAGAAAGTGGTACTTCTTAATATTTCTACTTTTTATAAGTGATGCAAATAACAAGTGCATTTTTCGAACACAGCCCATTTAACATTTGTGTTTTAACACATCTAAAATCTCTTATATTTAGAGAGTGTGCACGTAGCAGTCACAATCAACTGTATAAACAGTGCATGATCTCTTTCTGTAATAAAAATGTTGACCAGTGCGTAAAAGATTTTCGTTTCCAATGATCTAAAATAACTCTATTTTTATTATAAAAAATAATAAAAAGAGAAAATTTATTGCATTGCTGGAATATTACAGCGTATGTAGTCCCAGAATTGGGTATTTTCTACAGAGTAAAAAATATTGTAATTTAAAATTTTACTACGTTTCTTTCAAAACGAGATGCTACTATCATGATCTCACGTTAAAAGAAACACATTAGAAAATTGTTATAAAAGCGCTGTTTTGAGCTTTAGTTTGTAAAACCATCTATGTCGCCGGCATTATATATAAGGTATTTTCCCCTCCATTTCACATGCCTTCGTGGTATAATGGGAGCATACTTGACGCATATTCGAGGGGTCCAGGAGTTGAGTCCAGGCTAAGGCATTGCACCCTTTTCATGTCTCCTGCTTTAAAAAAAACCTAATGATTCTGCAAGTGGAGCTCGAACTAAAAGGTGGTGGACGATAATCCGTCTTCACCAGGATTTGCTGATTGGGTCTCCTAATCTTCACTCGCCCTTTAAAAAGGGGTAATACATATGGTATTGTATTGTATTAACGGGCGAAACCCTCAGTTCACCTAGCTGGCATAAGCCTGCCATATGACTAAAAGGAGGACTGGCCAATTCAACCAAGAAGAGGAAGCCAGCAGCCCGGCTGTGTCCCCCCGAAAAAAAAACAAATCAACAAAATTAAACTAGCCCCAGAGAAACAAGCCTAAAATAGGAAAATATAATAGAGTTGTTAAAATTAAATAAAACTCGTTACGGACCTCAAACACGTGCATAGCCCAAATAAAAACAAAAATAAAAGTAGATGTAGTTCTCAATTTCTATACTCTTATTCATGTCGATAATATTCCTTATTTCCCTAGCATATCTTCTTGCCTTTCCATTTTCCTTATTAAAATCTTGCATATTGAATGATACATGTTTTGCCCTCACACTCGCTATTAATGCACAGTTCTCGACAAAGTGAGCTGGGTGAAAATGCGCTTTAGCCCACTGCTTGGCGATGTTTTGAAAATCGCCAATTCGGCGCGTTTCTGCGAAATGTCTTTGCAATTGCAACCTTCCCGACACGCTCCGCGAAAACCTATTGTAAACAAAACAGAATTCTAAAGCATAAATTAGTATGGAAACTGTTGCCACGAAAAGATAATAAAATATGCAAAACGAACATTATGATCATTAAAATATTTGTCAGGTTTAAATTAATTATTTACATTTTATGTTGTAATACTTACACATTTAATGCCGTTACATAACCTTCCCGACACGCTCCGCGAAAACGTAACCAAAATGGCATCGGAGAAATAAGGAATTTTTTTTAAAAGGGCATTAAAATTACAAACGATACCATGTACACACCGTTCCGTTTTAACTTAAAAAGAACATCTGCGAATTGCACAATGTAGGCAACGTACACAAATGAACAAAATAAGCTAAAATAACGAAAATAAATTACAAGAAAATGCCATGTGCACAGCGTTCCTTTTAAACTTAAAAAAAACTTCAGCGAATTGCACAATGTAGGCAACGTGCACAAATGAACAAAATAAACTAAAATAACGAACATAAATTACAAGAAAATGCCATGTGCACAGCGTTCCTTTTAAACTTAAAAAAAAAAAACTTCAGCGAATTGCACAATGTAGGCAACGTACAAACAGTCAGCCATGTTGGCGCGTTTATTGCTCATTCAAAAACAATCGCCGCCAAGCAGTGCGCTAAAGCGTATTCCAACCGTGAGCTGCATCTCCGTAAAAATTACATATTTTGCGTAAGCAGTTCTCCTGGAGGTAGAATTAGTTTGTATAGACGGGAAACCTACCATGGTTATTTGGTTAAGGTCAATATCATTCATAACAGTCATTTGTTTTCTTGATGCGTATATGTCGTAAATAATTAATATTTTTTTTAGAGTTTCCCACTTATCCTTCTCTTATTTAGTATAGTATAAAAGGTATTTTTTTCTTCCTTTCTGCATGCCTTCGGGATGCAACTGAAAGTATACTTGACGTGTATTCGAAAAGTCCAGGGTTCAAGCCTCGAGAGAGCACTGCTTATTTTTCACGTCTTCTGCTTCAAAAAGAGACATGTCTCTGACAACTCAAAGTGATCAACGTTAGTTTATTAGCAATTATAAATCTAAAGAAGAGAATTATACGCTATGATTATTATTCGTACTCCAAACTGTCGAAAACCAAATCGTAAACGACTGCGAAAAAAATAACTTAGGTAAAATAAAAGGGTTATGTTGTTGTAGAAGTGACAATTTAGCATTTTTATTGTTATTGTAGTAGGTTCTTTGCAGATTTACCCAGGATAAAATGTTTTCCAGAGCATTATTCATTATAAAAATATGAAAGCTTTTTATAGATCGTATTTTCGTTGCGGCTGAAAAAATGTTTTGACGGGTTACATATTCATATTGATTTTGCAGCATACATCACACTGCTGTCTTTTGTAAAAGCTTTATCCACTGGTATCACTTGAAATGAATGAATGATGAATATCGGCATTCTTTGTGCTAACGTAAATTGAGTTTATTTAAGTGTGGTGCCATAAAAAGATGCCTTTCTTCTCAATTTCTGTGCGGCTTCTATCAGGAAGAAGAAACAGAATGCAGAAACGCTTCAGTGATAGATC
>KK115938.1:610-28393 GCA_000611955.2 Stegodyphus mimosarum | reverse complement strand
GTGAAAGCTCTTAATGGAAACTCGTTTTTTTTGTGAAGTTTCAAATCAAATTTGTTTCTGTAAAGAACTAGCAGTATAAGAACGACGTTGATAATTTGAATGATGATTGTAGTTCCCATATTTTTTTAGCAAGACAGAAAAGTTCATTTCAGTTGCACGTGACTAATATTTTTGTTTAAATGTTTTGTTAGAAATGATTGTAACATACTGTAATATCGCAAGTTTTTGATTCCTTCACAATATTATTTGGTGAGAACGTAACAGTAAAAAATCACTAATTTTAGGTAAAACGTAATTAACTAGTCAGTAAGCAAGCATGTTCTTGTGATCCTGGTCACGGAACCAATGTAATATCGTAAGTTTTTAATTCCTTACAATTACCATTCACGGTGAAACCGTGAATAAATTAAAAAAATACTTGTTAAAGATTAACCTAATGGTAATACAAGAAAAATCATACAATTACTAACAAGTCAAACAACTTAGTGATCGTATAGTGTTTAATGGACTTTTTGCGTTGTGTATTGAAAACTCGGGACTGAGCTGTAAAGGCTCGGATAGAGGATAAAACGATATATAAGAAAAACATAAATAGATGTAGAGAAAACATAAAAATAGATTCCAGATTAAATACAAGCTTATTTAAGATTTAATTAAATTTCAAGATTTAATTAACACTGACCATTTATTTATTTCAGTTACACAACCTGAATTAATCAACTTATTTATATCATTTTCACATTTAAATTAAGGATTGTCTATTTCATTTTTAATTAACTTAATGATTATGTACCATTTTTCCATTTACGACCCGACTAATTTAAAGTTAACCAGAACTACTGCAGTAAATTCTAAGATGGTCTAAAATACATCACTTTCTTCGAGATATACCTCTTAAGCACAACATCTATACTAAGGATAATTTCACAAGAACAAATCATATTTTTATGCCATAATTAATTTAATAAGCCTTTCCATTTTAGACTCTGTAAGGAAAGAAAATCGGAAGGGAGCGAATTTCAAGAAATTCATAATTAATTTAGAGTCACAAGTTAAATCAGAAGAACATAGTCCGAACGAATATTTAAGAAATTATTTAAAGTCCAAAAAAATAAGTATATATTAATACACTTATCTGTGACATATAAAACATGATGAGGGCTCTGAAATGACGTGGCGAGACCTTGTATTCCTGGAAAAACCATATCCTCCTGAAAGGAGGAGAATTGAAGACTACTTTACTTCCCATCATGAGCTCTGCTCGAAAGTTAAGAAACGTCCCCAAGCAACGCCTTAGCAATCTCAGCTGCCACAGGAAAACAGGAGAAGAACTTGCCAAAGTACGCCGGACTGATGTCACAATGATCTCATTCTAATGGAAAAGTAGCCTATTCAGCCAGGAAAATTTCAAAACGCTGGGCAGACCCTTATCATTCCACATACTTCAAATAGGCACTCGATTCATTCTGGATGGCGGGAATCATAATTCGGTTCTAAGTCGAAGCTCAAAAATGAAACGTCTTGCCAGTTCACTCCTCAGCAGATCTGTGCAAAAACGACTACTTCACAAAGACGTCACGCAAAATGAAAGTCCCACCTCTCATTTCAGAAGCAGACCAAAAACATGTAAAACTATCAGAAGGATAACTCAATAATTCAGGAAATTGATAACATTTCCCAATTTTGCTAAAACCAGGCGGCCGGGGAGCATAATTGCCGCTTTCCGCCGTAAGCACTACTCAATCTGAGAGTCCGATGTCAAGTCCTCCCAAACTCGAATTTTCTTTGCCTCCTTCACAAACACGTCTCCCAGCTAGAACACGCCGCCGAGTAGCATAATTGGCCCCCCGTCTTTTTTTGACTGCATGAGGAACTACATCATCCTTCTTAGACAACTCCGCAACAACCACTGCCTCGTACTCAAAAATCTCATCCCCATCACAAAAAGACACAGGCTACCACAAAGCTAGATTTTCGCTCCCTGATTAGCGACCAAGTTCCCCTTTTCACCCTTTAAAAGACAAAAACGTGCTAAATACGCACGCGCAACTATTCAAAAACCCGGAGCCAAACCGGACACTTAGATCGCCAAAACAGTGATCTTTGCTGTAGGTGAAAATGATAACCTTCGACCTTTCCGCACGTAAACTTGTCTTAAAGGTCAATCGCACAAAAGAAATTTGTTCTAGAACTTTCCAAAGGACAAAACAAGCCTGCGAAATCAAGACTTAGCAAAAATTCGCCTCCCTTCCCGAATTCTTTTCACAATAAACAGAAATTTAAATAAGGGAAAATAAATAATAGGTGGTAGAAGCATCTGTTTTTCCCCAAAATTAAAACATTAAAATAATAATTCAGAATTAAATAAATTAAGATTTTCTACATAAGAAAAGTAATTAACTTAGATCTCTTTCGTAAACGAAAATTCAAACTATCTACATAACAATATTTTATACATAAGCTGCTACTGTAAACACTAGTCTAAGTACGACTAATGAAATTTATTGCATTGTATTTCTTTTTCATCCATTAAAAAAAGATATAATTCTGTATTGGATATTAAAATTGCTACACCAGGAAGGAGTGTGAATAGTAGAATCTAATTTATTGTACAAATACAGTATAATGGATGAAAGGCATGATTAAAATTGGTAGCTGCTTTAGGGTACAAATCGTGCAGAATTCAGAGCACAGGGCTTCCATATCTGGTAGCAACATCAAAGACGTCAGAGGTACACAATTGAAAGAGTAAGGTAAGGTTTAAATTATTTATAAATATGTTTATTGCTCTTATCAAATCAGTTAAATCAGTGAATTTTGCTGAAAAATGCAATTATGATTTAAAGGATAAAGATTTTGTATCAGTCTAATAGCAGAACTCTGGAAACTAGTTATACAGGGTGAATCTGAACAAAACTTTAGAGAGTGATAGAAGGCAGCTATAAGAGCAATATTCGTCATGGAATGTATGGTCGGAAATCAGATGGTTAGCCCCTTGGTGGTATTGTAAACAAATGTGATAAAAAGAGTCGGCCCTCGCACCCAGCATCATTTTCTACCGTGGATTGTCGAGAGGATTGTTGGTTATACGAACTATGAAATTTTCAGTGGGATGGATTGATCGAGGTGGTCTCATGGCTTGTCTTCCGAGATACCGAATCTCTCTTGTTTGGAGTTTTGCCTGTGGGGCATATGAAAAGCCTAATCTGCTAGTGCCCCATTGAAACCAATATGGATCTAGTCACGAAGATCGACTTTGTTGCCGGCGATATTCGAGAAATGCCTGGTGTCTTGGCGAATGTACATCATTCCCTGTTGCGCAGGTGTGAAGCCTGCTTTACAGCTGGCGGAAGGTCTTTTGAGGAATTTTTACGAGCATGTTCTGTTAATAAAATTTTTTCTGAAGTATCTTCTCTCATTCTTGTGTTAATCTTTTAAATGTGACAGTGGAAAACTACCCTTTAACTTTTCACCGCTTGAGTTGTTGTTGCATACATTTGCCCACTTATTCGGATTCCTCTTGTATACTAGGCAGTGTGGAAATAAATACAAATCATACATTTCGCATAATGGTGATACTTAGGAAAATCTCCTTAAGATGATGAAAGCGTAATTGAGTAAGGTAATGTAACAGTTCGATAATTCTGGAGGGGCTGCGATAACAAGATTTCTGACAACAAGATGAAAGAACGTCGCAATAAATCAATGAATTGTTGCCAGCTGTACAGCAACTATAAGGCCCAAACATGTTCACTTTATACATATAGAACAACAGTTCGTTTCTTAGGATTAAATCTTCAACTGAACTTTAAATGTAAAATGTTTTGGGAAAGAAGAAATCGTCAAAATATCTTTAAATTTTGATTAGATATAAGTGATAATTACATTATATCATGGTTCTTTATGGATTTAATGGAAAAGTAAACTAAGGCTATCAGTCCTAAAGAAAATGATGCCGCCAGTGAAACTTTTTAAGAGAAACAGACTCATATCCACGTTGCGACAGGCTGGCTGCAACTCATTTAGCATTATCAATGTTCAGCCACTTATCCGCTTCTGGGCTCCGTTTTGCGTAACTCTCCATTAATTTTAATTCCTTAATAAATTTCAACCTAAAAAACTTACTTGAAATCTTTTGCAACTCAATTCTCTAAGTAATTTTTAAGTACTTTTAGTTTCATTACGTTAAAATTGCTTAAAAGAATTTGTAAGATTCATGGGTGACAATTTTACGATACATTAAATGTATCTTTACATGCTGACGGATGAATTAATGTCAAATTCTTTCTCGGAAAAAGTGATTATTGATTGAAAATGGTTTACACTTAATTTGCACCTTTCGAAGAAATCGTAAAGAAAGAAGATCATCAAAATCAGTAATTTCCCAACTCATTTCAATCGCAACAGCAGTAAATTACTACTCAAAGTCAATCAACAAAGTATTGTAAATTAAATGCTGTTGAAACTATAGAAGACTGTAGTTACCATGCAGACATGGAAATTTTTCTGTAAGCATAAAAGCTACGTAAAGATATTAAAAACATTTTATTGCAATTAATGAGAAAATTTATCCTCTTTAAAATTTTCTAAAAACTAAAATACTGTTGAGACATTAGGTAGTTTTTGAAAGCAGGAGAGATGAAAAATGAGCAATGCCCTCGCCGGAACTCGAACCACGGAGCTCTCGAATACGCACCGAGCGTACTGACCACTAAACCACGACCGCATGCTAAGAAGGCGGGAGGAATACCTTATATATTCCCCCTTTTAATGGGCGACTGGGGATTAGGAAATCCAATCGCCAAGTCCTGGTGGTGGAGAATCATCATCTACCACTGTTTTTAGTTCGAGAGCCACTGTAGAGACATTTTAGAATTTTTCGGAATAAGGAAAGAGAAGAAATCCTCGGACCTCTCGAATACGCGCCGAGTGTGTTGACCGTGACACCACGAAGGCATGCTAAGAAGGCGGGAAAAATACCTTATAAGATAATCATCGTTAATAATGTTAAATCTCAAAGTAATGAAAATGAAAGTTCAGAATATCATTTTATGCCTGAATAACGCTTAATTTAGAAGACAAGTATCATTATTCAAGTCATGGAAAACGAATGAAGAAATTTACTAAATTTTTTGGAAATATAGTAGAAGTCTAGAAATTCGCAATGCTTGGGACCAGAGGTTGTGCGGATTTTAGGACAGAAAAGCCAAATCGTAATATTCAGACTAAAAGCACAAAATAAATAAGGCATATTATTATGTACAATAATATACATTATTACATTACTTTATTATATGCATTAAATTATTATATATATATATATATATATATATATTATTCATTTATACTAGTGATTACAGGAATACTTTAAAACATTAAGGACATAAACAATAGAGACGTGTAAAAATAAGGGATACTAATAAAGCATAAAATATTTCATTTTTTTACCTGTTTCAAACATTTTTCTGATAGAAGTTTGTTTTAAAACTTTAGGGTGCTCTAGAGTAAGGTTTTTTTTTGTAAATTCTATAGGGTTATAATCTCTAGCTCTGTGACACAGCTCTGTTGTTCTAAATATTTTAGGTATTTTTCCTCATGTTCCAAACGCTCATCAAAAAATATTTTTTCACTTCTATCAAATTCATTATCTGTGTCGTTGTCGGAATCGTTTTCTTGCTGTGGCGAGTTGAAAACAGAGCCAATGATTTCATCATCGGTTATCTGATATGCCAGTGTTGGCTTATCTGAACACATCATCCATACTAAAAACCTCTTCTGGGCTACGATTTTTTTTCTGCCACTAATACAGAATCATTATTATTCGGTAATTATGACGTCATTATTGGATAAATATTTTTTTTTCGGTATTTCATTCTCCATTCTGCGGTTTCTGGAACCTATAAATTCAATGTTTATATTTTTAGAGGCAGTGCGGATTTCAGGAGTTCGCGGATTTCAGGTCGGCGGATTTTCGGTACTTGACTGTAATAACGAAAAGATTTCTAGACTAGCTAGTAGCATACACACTCTATTCAGTAATGAGTACTTTATGAAATGAGGTGAAAAAGCATTTGCTGAAATGTATTGAACAACTACTATTTTAACTGTAATTTTTCAGATACAAGTTCTGAAACAACAACATCGAAAAGTTTGGTCATGCAATTTTTATTTTATTGTTTTGAATTAAAAAGTATTTTGGCATTATATTGGAAAGTGATAAAAATTCAATTAAAGCCTTGAAACTTAAAAAAGGGAAGAATGTTTTTTTAGCCCAAAAACGCTTTAACCCGAATAGTTTTGAAACGGGATATAGCAGCGTGTCACTTTATATGTCTGAATCACTTTTCAAGTTGAAGCCACGAAATAGTATTGCTCTGTATTACTTTTAAAGAAATTAAGTAATAAATAATCTGATGACTGTATTAATGTTTCTCGCACTGTCGAAAAAGACGGTACCAAGGGCCATCAAATTTTGAGTGACGTAGTTCTCCACCCGAACATGTGCACCTGGAAGTCCGAATTTTCAATTTCAAATTTAATTTCTTATATATTTCATATTTGGTAAAACTTTAGCGAATTTCGATTAACAAACTGAACAGTTTGAAAGAAAGCAGTGGCAGCACTGTACGGAATAAAATATTTTTATCTCCAGTGCGCGAGATTCTCTGCCGGAAATTCTAAAGATACGCTGTTTTAAATATTTCGTGCTTTTGCTGTTGAAATGAATATTATGTAGCGCAAATGCAAAGAACATAATATTTCATTAATAAATTTAATTCACGAAACATTAATAATAAAAAGACGAAACAAAAGTGCTGCAAATCATCTTACTGCGAAAATTGTATATTCATATGATAAACTGAAAAAGACTGAAAAAAAAATAGAAAATTTATAGTACCACTTAACACTCCATCGGGAATTATAAACACATGCTGCTTTTAAAATTTTTATAATTGTCCTGTTGAATTCATAGTGTGGAAGTGCGAAGAAAATGGTGCTCAAAAATAAAGCTAAAAAAACAAAAGGAAATGGGTTAGCAGAATTAGTGCAACAACAGACTGGTAGATTATGAGCTCAGCAAGATCATAAAAAAAACCTTATTAAATCTTTTTTGGCGATCGTTAAAATCTGAGTCCTTTCAAATTTTTCCTTTTTTTATTATGTATTTAATTTACCGGATATTCGGTTGGATGCTTATAATATCAATCAACATCTTAGTAGAATTATCTGTTGCATCCTCATTAAAAACTAGCGGTCTACTGTAAGTTATGCATTGGATTTAAAAAATAATTTGCTTTTAAAAATTTCACACATAGGATAATATTTTATATATAAAAGAAACGGAAACCCACTAAGATTTCTTCACAGAGTATAAATATCATATATGCGACCTGCTGGTCACATTACATGAACGCGTCCAAGTTCTTTGTTGTAATGCTCATAACGTCTTTTGGAGGTATGTTAAGAACTATGCTTTTGTGCATATTTCACTCCAGGTAACATTAATAAAGCTCAGGAAACGCATCAGTACTGTTTTGATCACTTCTGAAAATTGGATTGTATTATTTAATTACAGTAAACCCCGCTAGGGCTATCTGATAGAGTGAAGTGAAGCATTCATCTACGACTTTCATTAAAGAATTTCTCTTGCAGGCACTTTATACTACTGGAAAGCAGCATGCCCGTTCGCTAGGTCTCGAACCGTGGTCGGGTTACCAGTATTCCGAGGTCTTATCCGTTCGGCCACTGGAGAACACCATTGACAGAGTAATTGTAGGAAAGATACGGACCAAATCTGAGTACTCTTTAATATATTTCCAACATTTGTAGTGTAGGAGAAAAATCTGGCGAATTGTTTTACATATGAGTTATTTCTTGCGAAATATTTTTAAAAATATCGCACTCTCAGATCCGATGAATTATTTATGGTATTTAAACAGGCTAGTCAGATTTTCTAATTTTCGAAATAGCTGGATTCTTTTCTTGGAAAATATGGACATAATCATAATATTGTCATAGAGAAGTTTCACAGTAAATCATTTTTTTTTTCATCTGTAAACCCTCCACGCTTAGCGTAACTTCTGTAACACGAGTTTAATCTTCCCTCTCTTCCCATTTTGTCCTCGTTATAATGAAACAAAACTGCATATTTTCTTTGTTAATTCTGCGTGTTTAGTACCTATATGCTAATAATATACCAGCAAAAGGAATACAATCCAATAACATCGGGTTTGAGGTGTATGTTTCAGTAATTAAACGAAGGGGGTTACAACTGCTTTTATAAAATTACCAGAGCTGATTCTTAACATTAGAGTAAAACAGTCGAAACAGGCTTACGCGAGAACATGATACTCCCATTTGCAAGGAATGCGTAATTAACATTTCCCCCGTCTTTTCTGAGATAGGAGTGCTAGGATGTGTTTGTTCATATTAATGCTTCGACACCCCTTGCACTTCGTCGAACATTCTAGAGATAGGATGCGTCATGGCCAGTAGTTCCACTGCTATCGAACAAAATTTCAGGATTTAATACATTTCGTCTCACTATCACGCGGTATGTAGGCTGAACGTAAAGCATGTATGTTGTAATTATAATTTTATGGCATACGTAAGGAAAATAAGATAAAAAATAATATTGCGTTTTATACCAATATTTTTTAAGAACAAAGATGTTGATATGATTAGAATTTTACGAAGCATACAAATAAAAAAAGTATATTTTATTGAACTATGAATGGCAACGATGAAAGATTTCTCTGAAGATACTTTTTAATTATTTTGCTTTCAAACGACTACTGTTAATTTATTCTTCTATTGTATGTGAATAAATTTAATTAGTCTTTACTTAGTTCAGTCAACATCAAGTAGATCTTCAGCTTTGTCTATGCAATTTTGCAAAATAATAAGACATATTATTATTGTAAGAATACCGAAACGAGAACCACTTGCATATTATGATACAAAAGGCACAAGCAAATTGTATATATTTTATTCCCAGGTTGGCACAGTGCCCGAGTTTTAAGGGTCGAACAACTTCATAATGAACTAAAGGCAGTTAAAATTCATCTGGAAGTGTCATTTGCATAGCTAAAATGGTCCTAACTAATTAGATGACATTTACGAAGGTTCAGTTTTAGGGAATGCAGGAATGAAAGTTCAGCTGGTTAAAAAGTGAATGGAATGAAAAATTTCAACTTGTATTCCATTAGGAGTTTAGCTTCGATTTGGAAAACTGATGATTAATTGCTATCTAGGCCACGCGCTGCTAACTTCAGAAACAGGGGGAAATATTTAAGTAGTTTTTAATTAATGGCATGTATATGATTTGTATAGCGTCTCGGATATGCGACAATTTAATAAAGTAATCTTCATCAGATGTATTTGATACACATTTCACGCACTATAATTGAAAATACGTTAATAAATCATTTTTAATACATTTCATATTTACGTGTTATAAAAAGCGGCCTTTTCTTTAACGACAAAGAAACAAAAATAAGCAACTTAAATTATGATTTTTGAATGATTTTCAATGAAATACATTTTAAATAAAAGTTCATGCTTTACTGTTTTATTTCAAAAAACTGGAATAACGTTTTATTGGATGAGTGGCTTTTTAGAAACCGTTGTCATTTATTTCAGAAGGAAATAGCTCTTAGAATTTATTTTATGGATTCGGAAAACAAATCAAGTTATACCACTACAGTTAGAGCTACATAAAAACTTCTTTCAAACGAAATTCAATGTAAAGACAAAATATAAAAATAGAACAAATGTTTGCCAAACACTGAACACCCATTAAAGCAATGACTGGTACACCCACTAGGTTTCATTACCAGTTTCTTATCTCGGACGCAAATTCTTAATGCTTGAATATGATTATGTGTTAGATTCGTTTATGAAGTACTAAGGAATTATTACCACATTCTCTCATCGTGATCTCGTTGTCTAAATGGTTAGCATGTTCAGCTAGCAAATGATGATCCGTGTTTTAAGTCCTGTCGGAGGTACGGTTAACTTTCCATATAACTAAAATACCTAATTATCTCTACAATAGTGCCAGAATTAAAATGTGATGGATGATAAATCGTCACCACCTGGATTTGATCACTCCCGAGTCGCTGTTAAAGTTTGGAAGAATATACGGTATTATCGCATTTCTCCTTTTGGACTATCCGATATGAGTGGTTAACATGTCCTGTTCGAATGCTGACATGAGTATACTTGATTTTTCATGTTTTCTACTTTTAGAAATTTTCCGATGATAACTATTCTTCGCGAAACGAAACTGCATACATCAGTTGTTCATGAGCCTGTTAAGAATGTAAATGTACTACTTGAATTAATTTGTTTAGAAAAATTCTTCAGTTCACAATTTGCATTTTGAAACGAGAAAAGTTTTGCTTAGGTTGCATTTGAATAATTGTAAATGTATCTCTGCATATTTTCTACATAAAAATCACTTAAAATGAACTATCGACAGTTAATTGTTTAAGAGTGCTAAGATAAAAATAAAAATAATCGTGAGTAAAAAACTAAGAAGCTTATACAAATGATTTTAGAATGTTTTACTTTTAAATGAAAACAAAAATAACTGTATTTTGGTAGTAATAGCATGTAATAATAATAATAATTTTCCGGCTAATGATACTAATTATTTATTTATTTATTAATAATAATTTTTGGTATTTCGCAACAAAATAAATTTGCTTTGTTCCTTAAGTAAATTTCAGAATTTAAAATACTTTAAATTCCTATAGCCTATCGAAATGACGTAACCTCAAAATGCAATTAAGACGGAAGAATAACGTGCCAAAAATGCATTTTATGTGGAAGCCTAAATTACTTAAAACTGGCTAAACATATATTGAATCATTCACGATTATAAATCATTTCCTCATAAAGCACATTAGAATTAGTTAAAGAAAAAGTTAGAACTAAGTATTTATTTTCAAATTAATTTTATAAAGTTAATGACATTCGATCAACACAATTCTGTATTCTGTTTACATAGTCTAAAAATTTTGCACATATCTTATTTCACGCCACAGTTTTCCAGTTTAATGTTCAAAATAAAAAGGAATTACAAAATTATCATGAAACCTTTTATATATCACTTTTAGCAATTGTTTTGTTCTGTATTAATTTCCTTCAGATTCATTTATATTTGTTAGATACAAAGAGCATACTATATTAGATACATCACTTTTAGCAGTTGTTTTTATTCTGTATTAATTTCCTTCAGATGCATTTATGTTTGTTAGAGGTCGTACCACCGACAATTTGATCTTGGTTGTTAATTTTCAAGAACCGAATCAATTCAACAAAGATGTTAGCTAGGGATTTATAATAAATGACTAATAATAAATATTCAAATTATGGTGATATTCATGTATCAAAGAGGTAACACAGAATACATATTAAAAGTATTTTGCTGACAACTTTTGGATTTTACACAGATCATATCGTTCCTCTTTGAGTTCAAATAACGAAGAACGGGCTGGCTGTATGACAGGTTTCGTAATTTTCCCATGCGTAGTGTGAAATACGATCCACTTTCTCTTAATAAAACCTCCACGAAGGCATCCATCCCCATGGGCAGATAGCCATTGAGTTGCTTTGCCTTAATCAATTAACCTAACTTAACCTTCATCTTTATTTCATGAGTGAAACGATCCAAATTGCTCATGCCCATTCCTGCCTATGTTAGCGCTATCCGAAATCACGCAATAATAATATCAATGAGAAATTTACAGGAATTAGGATACAGTTTACAAACTTCAATTTCTTATTACAGATATGCTTGGAACGAACATCCTTTGTTGAGGAAGAAACTCAGAACGTTTTAGCAACGTATTTATAAAATGGTCTCGGAATTAGAGCTGCCACATTGGCTTTTCCATGTTAGATTATTTAAGTCTGGGCATTTAAAGTTTGATTTTCATTAAGGAATTAATTACTAGTTTGATACACAAATTGGTTATATGAAAATTATTTTCAGTGATTTCATATTTCTTTAATCTTTTTTCTATTATATGGTGAAGGGAAAATGAGCAGAGTCAGAATATATAATTAATCAACATTTTAATTAAACAGACGGACGTTTACAGATTAAGACACACAGAGTAGAAAAGCAAAACGTAGAAGTGAATGCAACGTATGCATACAACTGCAGAGAGATAGCGTTATGACATGACATTACTGCGCGCATTGATAAGAGCCAACTGCGCCAAGATAAGCCAAGAGCTGTAAGCTAAACGGCGCATTATTATTCCTACAATCCCCCTTTCGACGTTTAGCTAAAAAAAATAATTAGTATAACAAACAAACACTAATCATTTACAGTCATTCCAATTAATTTACAACAGTTAGAATGTTTAGAAGCAGTCAATGCTTTTGTCAGTATATCAGCAGGCATTTTCTGTGTTGGCACATATTTAACGTCTATTTCATATCTCTCATAAATCTCACGTACGAAGTGATGTCTTATATCAATGTTTAGTGCGTGAGTGGTAAATTGAATTTTTCGTAAGCTTTTGTGCACCTTGATTATCACAATATATGATGGTTGAATATTCAACATTAAAATTTAATTCTTTAAGAAAATGACGTAAATAAACTGCTTCCTGAGCACTCTCTGAAAGACTGATGTACTCTGCCTGAGTACTTGATAATGCAACAGTTTGTTGTTTTCTTGATTCCCAAGTGATGGGATTTCCGGCAAGTTTGAATAGATAACTTGTATAGGATTTTCTAGCATTAACATCAGATGCCCAGTCGGCATTGGTGTATCCTACAAGCGTTTTCCCAGTCTTCTGAAATTTCAGACAATAATTTTTAGTTCCTTTTAAGTTTTTAAAGACACGCTTTGCAGCCAACCAGTGTAATTTTCCATAATTATTATTAAATTGTCTCAGGTAACTAACAGCGTATGTAATATCCGGTCTAGTAAATACAGAAAGATACATCAGAGAACCAATTAGACGGCGATAAGGTACACTGTTCATTTCTTACTTTTCACATTCAGAAGGACATATTTCTTTACTTAATTTTGCACTAGGATCTAAAAGAGTTGCTACTGGTTTTGCATCTTGCATATTAAACCTTTTCAAAATGTTATCGACATATTTCCGCTGAGATAAACTAATAGAATTATTATTTATATCTTGATTAAATTCTATTCCAGGACAATAATGAAGTTTGCCTAAATCTTTAACTTGAAATTCTTTAGAAAGACAATCTTTAAGCTCAGCATATAAATCACAGTTATTTGTTGCTATTATTAAATCATCTACGTATAAAATTAGAATCAACTCACCTTGAGATGTTTTCATCTTGTAAACACACTTGTCTGATTGTAATGGTTGTAATCCAAAATGCTTAAGTTTTTTCTCTAATTTTTCATACCACTGTCTTCCACTTTGTTTCAAACCGTACAGATTTTTGCAAAGCATAAACATAGTCAGGTTTACTTTGGTCTTCAAAACCTTTAGCTTGTTCCATGAAAATTTCTTTTTTTAAATCTCCGTTAACATATGCCGTTATAAAATCTAGTTGATATAGAGCAAGGTCACGTTCAGCACTGTATGCACGTTCAGCACTTCCAATCACAGTTCTTTATACAACTTGCTGTGACTACTGGAGCAAAAGTTTCATCAAAATCGATTCCAGGTTCCTGTGCAAATCTTCTGGCAACTAACCGAGCTTTCCTCTTTTGAACTGTTCCGTCTGGATTATATTTGGTTCTAAGAATCCAACAACATCCTATTACCTTCTTGTTTTGTGGTCGTTTTACTAATTTCCATGCTCCATTTTTAACAAGTGCTTCATATTCACTCTGCATGGCCTTATGCCAGTCTTCAGCATGACTTCCATTTAAAGCTTCTTCTAATATCGGATTTATATCTTCTTCAGCAATTTGTGTTTCTTCTTCTTTCGTGTTTACATAGTGGTACTCTTTCTTTGGTCTACCTCGCACCCTTTTAATCTGCATTTCAGGTATTGCTTCAGAATTAGAATCTTCATTATCTGATGACTCAGCAGGTGTTTCTTCCATATTCGAAGGGTCTTCTGTTTCATCAACCGATATTTTCTCTACCTTCAAAGGTTCTTCCTTCTTTTTATCAGGAACATTTTCAGGAAATAAAATTTCTAGATCTTTATCGCAGTTCGTAGAGTTTTCAAATTCGTCAATAAATCTAACATCACGGCTTATAACGATTTTTCTGGAATTTTTATTCCACAGCCTGTATGCTTTCGATTCATTTGAGTATCCTACAAAAATATGCTCTTCTGATCTAGGATCGAATTTTCCTTTAGACCTTTTATTAAGTACGGAACATTTCTGCCCGAATATCTTGAAGTAAGAAAAATGTTGGCTTGATGCCAAAAAATAACTCGTATGGCGTCTTGTTTATTCCCAGGCTTCGAGTTGGGCAACGATTACGTATGTAAACAGCACAGTTCAAAGCTTCAGCCTAAAAGGATCGGGGAAGGCTACTTTGCAGTAAAAAACATCTGGCCATTTCAGTTAAAGTATGATTCATGCGCTCAGCTCTCGAATTCTGCTGAGCAGTCGTGGGTGCCGAGAATTCTCGTTTAATCCCGCATTCTTGAAAATATTAATTAAGTTCTCCTCCGCTATATTCGAGACCGTTAACAATACGATGGATTTTTATTTTCTTTCTTAGACGATTTTCGACCGCAGCTTTATATTTGATGAACGCACTTTTTACTTCGTCTTTAATTTTAAGAAAACTAACTTCAACATAACGCGATTTATCGTCTATAAAGGTAACAAAATAACGTGACACAGAATGAGATGGAACTCTCATAAGACCACGCAGATCTGAGTGAATTAAATATAATAACTCATCACTCTGAAATTTTGTTTCTTTTTGAAAAGGTAGCACAGTTTGTTTACCACGGATACAAACTTTACTGTCTTTTAAAGATTCGTTATCATTGAAATTTAGATTTCTAACCATGTTATCAGATTTAAGTCTTCAAATCAGACTCATTTAAATGACCCAGTTTAAGATGCCACTTTACAAAATCACTTACCTGTGCTATTGCAGCTCTTTCGGTCCTTGGATATATATAATAAAGATCACCATTTCGAGTAGCCTGCACTAGTATAGATCCGTTCGGTTCTATTATTTTAGCATGCCGTTCTGTAAAAAAGCACTGAACGATTATTTGCAGTGGCTTTAGAAGTTGATAGCAAATTACACTTTAATTCCGGGACACACAGCACATATTTGAGTGTAAGGTTAGTTGTCCCATTTCCGTTAGGTACTGTTATAAGGACAGTTCCAATTCCTATGATTTCTGCGGTTTTGTCAACTGCTAGCTTCATCTTGGAATTTATTCGAGGTTGAAATTCTGAAAATAAACTTCTATCGTTGCACATATGAGATGTACTGCCACTGTCTAAGCACCATCAGGAAGTCTGTTGATAAATATCATTCACAGCCAAACTCGCCGGTTCTTCATGAATAGCCGTCATCATCGAACCTTGATGTCCTTTATTTAACTGCGCATATTTTCTATCAGCTATTTTGTTTCTACATTCAGATGCCTTGTGTCCAATTTTCGAACAGTAGTTACACTTCAAGTTGCGATAATTTCTTGTAGATGGAAAATTTTTGTTTGAATTTACATTCCATTTTTTATTTTTTTTCTGTTCTTGAGTCCTTTTTTATTTTCAGTATAGTACGCATTTTGTGAATCCTGAGACGTTTTCCATTTTCTTGCTTCCCATTCTTCTAGCATTTTTTTTTCAAAGACTCGGTACTAGGTAATTCATCTCTTGATTCTATAGCATACCTAAAATTTTCAAAGTTTTCTGGAACACTGTAGAGCAGAAGATTCGGTAATAAATCATCAGCTATGTCAATTTACATTTCTTTAAGCTTGTTAACTATTTCGAAGAAACTGTTCAAATGTTCAGACATCGTTTCGCTTTCAGACATTTTTCTAAATAAAAGCTGTTTTAATAGAGCAGCTTTCTTCGCAGGTCCTTTTGATTCATACACGGCTTTCAGTTTATTCCATACAGCTTTCGATGTCAAACAGTGTTTTATATGACACAATTCACTAGGATCAATGGCAAGAATTATATCTGCACGAGCTTTTTGATCAGCTTGGAACCATTTCTTATTGTCCTCTGTTCCTTCAGCAGGTTTCAATATTTTACCGGTAACATAATCCCAATGGTCATTTTTAATTAATATGGCTTCTATTTGCAGTTTCCAACTGTCAAAATTACCTTTTCCACAGTAGTCAAATGCGACATATTGTACAGCTGTCACAGCCACAAGAAGATTAGAGCGATAAAAAATGGCTTAACAGAATGCTTCTTACCTTCGATTTGGCTTACGAGCGAGTTCACAGCTCGAAATTCAAAAAGTCCATCATGAATTAAATACTTTGTTACTTTAGGCACAGTTGAAACATTCCTGGGCCCATAACCACTGAAGGGAAAATGAGCAGAGTCAGAATATATAATTAATCAACATTTTAATTAAACAGATGGACGTTTACAGATTAAGGACACACACGGTAGAAAAGCAAAACATAGAAGTGAATGCAACGTATGCATACAATACAACTGCAGAGAGATAGCGTTATCACATGACATTACTGCGCGCGCATTGATAAGAGCCAACTGCGCCAAGAGCTGTAAGCTAAACGGCGCATTATTATTCATACATATGGGAAAGCATTAAAGTCTGGAAATCTCGAGAAGTTTACGTTTACAGAAATAAAAAAAAAGCAAAATAAAAACTCAAAATTTATCAGAAATGTCCACTTTGTTTAGATCTTTCATAACTATACAATCTGCTATTGGACATCTATTCGTCACTCTCAAAAATCCCCATTGATGGCGTAAGAGAAGAAACTTCGTCAGTTTCAATTAAAAGAAAAAAAAAGGTTCTGAAGTCCTCTAATGGGATTGTTGTAATCCAGCAATATTTTTTGCTTTCAAAGAAATATTTCCAGAATATCACTGTTATCTTCCGAAAATAGCAAAAATATTATTTCTGACGAGACTTATGTCGAAGATTCTCTAAATGCGGATGACAGTGAAGTGGAGGATTTACGCGTGGAGCTTTTCAGAGTATGTGAAGATGAAAAATGTGTTTACGACTGTTAAGCACTTTTATTGTTTCTTATTATGTATATTTGCCTTTAAATTAAATTTAATGTGAAATTTCGTCCATAATCATGAATATTGGTAATTCTAGAATTACTGTTAACTCATGATTAATCAAAGGCGGATTTAAGGGCTGAGGATTAACCAGGCCTTACCTAAAAATGTTCAATATGTTTACTGTGGAATAATGTAAAAATTAGAGACTATCCAGCAGAGTTAAAATTTTTTTTAAAATACAAAAAGAATTAAGTGCGTGAGATCATAGTATTATCAGCAGATACACTCCGCCATATTAGCTCCATCAAAAAACGAAAAGTTCTAATCGATTGTTCTGTGCGATCTTAAAATCAAAAATATTGTTCGAATTTTTCTGACAATTATAACTTAATTTCTTCATTTTAAATATTTCTCCCTTCTTTTATTCACAATTAATTTTTTTTAAACCTAATTTCAGTTCTGTAGCCAAGTTGTATAGATTAATCCACTGCGGATTAATACGCTTGAAAATAAATAAAAGTATACTGCTATTATTATTCTCCAGATTAATGTGCGTGGAAATTCAGGTAGATTGTTAATGTTTTTCTGATACTTACAATGCAGGTTATTTCTCTTCGCTCTGTTTTTTTAATTCTCCTCTGATTAGCCATGATTCTACATGGATGTCGTTCCTGTTAGTACCTGGTTATTAAGGACAGAGGTAGAGAGAACTGAAATAAACAGATTTTTTAATGGAATGTGTTTGCGGAAAAGGAGCGTTGAAGTAATAGTGTATGCTATTGAGTGGGTAGGTGAAAACAGTCCGGTGGGGGTAAATCTTGGTCCCCGTGCAAATTTCGAGTGGTATAGATCGCTGTACGAATGTAAAGCGTATTAGTGGACATTTTACCTATGGAGCTAGTAGTTCAAAGGATGTACAAAGAACAAATCCTGAGCAGACAGCTGCTAAATGTTTGAATGCATTATGGCCATTGTTAATGTTTTGTTACTATTGAGGATCACACATTTGATTACTTTTTGGAAAACGAGAAATTATCAAAATGTTTGTTTCTTTTGTTTTTTCTTAACTATTTTTCGTAACTTTCTGACGTGTCAGCGCTTACACGTGCCGTTTCTACACACATAATACGCACGTTTAGTGCTTTCTACCTCACTTTATAATTTTGCCTGATATTTTATAATCACCCTGTACGTATATAGTAGTTTCAAAAATGAGTTACCATTTGGTCCCTTCCCCAACCCACCCCACCTCTTTAATACTCAAGAGCAACTGTGTGCTTGATAAAGGAATGAGTAGCATAGCCAAGAACGATATCCTGCACCGCGAGTTGTTCACAGCTCCATTATTTCCGCACGGAATTACTTGCTTTCATTATAATACACACATTTATCTTTAAAGAATTAAAAACGTAAAGAAGAAGTAAAATAAAATGTTTTTTTTCACCCTTTTCCGAATAAAGGAACCCGTATAAATCCTTCTCCTGGCTTCTGGAACTAAATTTATTTACCCTCTGAAGTTTGAGTATTACGAACAAAATGGCTGCCACGTAAATCGGTTGCGGCAGAAATGGAAATATCTAGTGAATTGTATAACTGAGTGTGGTATTATAAATTATCTTGCTTTCAGACAGTTTAGAAAAAATGAATATGCGCGAAGTAATATTATGTTTGATAGAAAAAATGTAAATATGAAAGGCAAATATCAAATTTCTATAACAAGGAAATGTGGGATTGATAAATAAATTCTCCACTTCTGCGCTATCAGCTTTGGAATGAAAATGAAACTTAACCTCTGGAAAATGAAACACTTTGAAATGAAATACCAAAATGAAGGCTTCGGAATGAAAATGAAACCCACCTTCAATCCTTTAGAGAAGATTCAATACATAGCGAGTACAAATACAATACGAAAATGTAAGAAGAATGTGGCAGCTAGGGAATTATTGATTAACAGAATACATAAGATCGTTAACCTCTCAATAACTCACCTAAAGAACCTCATTGCCTAGACAAGCGTGTAGCATACAGAAGGCGGATAGTGTGTCGAAGAATTTTGTTATAGTACGATTATTGTTACAAATTATTGCCAGAAATTATCACCCTGTTCATGAAAGTTCTTAAGCGGACTCGCCCAAAAGAGGTTTTTGTAGGCTATCGATGAGTTTGCAGTCTACCAGTCTATTCTTGGTAACCTATTAACTTTATTATTAAGCATAAGTTCCTACACACTTACGCCGTATATAGTTCATTAGAAAAGCTACATAAAATTTAAAAGCAGCACAGCAGCATATGTTTAGGATTCCCGATGCAGTGTTAAAGTGTTGGCATGGATTTTTGAGATTTTTTTCCCAGTCATTTTTTCTTTTCATTCTCAGTTCATCTTATCAGTTTCCTTAATAAGAGAGCTTGCAAATCTTTTCATTTTTTTATTATTACCGTTCTACGTGTGAAATTTATAAATTAAATATCATGTTCATCGCACTTATGCCACATAGCATTTATTTCAACAGCAAAATTACAAAATAATAAAAAAGAACGCAACATTAGAATATTGGATATGCAGTTTCATGCTGGAGATAAAAATGCTTTATTCCGTACAGTGGTACTACTGCTCGCTTTCAAATAGCATTGTTAATCAAAAGTTCATTAAAGATTTACAAAATATGAAACATGAAATTCGGAATTCAAAAGTCGGGCTTCTGGGTGCACACATTCGAGTGAAGGACTAGGTTATTCAAAATTTGGTGGCTCTAGGTACCATCAGTTTTTCACAGTGCGAGGAGTATACATACATATATGCAGATTTTTCATTATTAAATTACGTTATTCATTATTAAAAAATAATACGAGACGTTATTATTTGGTGGCAACAATTTGAAAAGTGATAAAGTCGTTTATAGTGGACGGAATAACGCTTTTTGGGCTGAAAAGTGCTTTGAATGGGGAAAATATACATGTTATGGCTTTTTAAAATTTTAAAAAAGAATTTCGTAAAAATTATGAAATCTAACTTCTAATTCGGCCTCCTTGTAACTATGTTTATCAAAAGCTTGTACGCATTCTAAAAAATTAAACAAAAAATGTTTGACTTTTATACTAGAAACATTGATCAAGATCTTTTATTTTAAAGCTTGAGGTCATGCTGTAGAGGGAAATGTATAGAATTCGTATTGTAGAAAAGAGTGCCAAGCTTCACTGTTGGCATATAGAAAACTCGTAACATTATTTGCATACATTAAAAATGAAAACTTTATAAGGAAATTTTTATAAAATAATAAAACTGAACGGGAATATTAATAACGAATTTTTTGCATTTGAATACTTATAAACATTTTGTGTGAAATTTTACGGTATGGCACATATGCATTAAAAACTATTACACACTAGTAAACCACAAACGAATATTACTGAAGAACAGAGGAATAATCAACTTTGAATTATTCTAATTTATTTTTAGTCGACCCCAAAAGTAAAATCGAAAAAGATATTAAAAATCCAAAATTTTGAAACTACAAATCCATATCAACTTTTATCGTACTTGCATTTTATTTTACACGGATAATATAATTACAGGGACCTGGAAAACCCATAAAATGTCCGATTTCGTGATTTTTACAAAACTGATTCTTTTTAAATTAAAAATAATGTCAAAATGTGAATGTTTATGTCATTTAAAACATTTTCGAAAATGCACTTATGTGTAAACCACTAACAGTTGCGAAAATAAAGGACGCATAAAGACTTTTGTAAACGCTGCGTGTTGAAAACTCATTCATATATCTTTTTAAATATAGTTTAATAAGGTTCGGATTAACGTTGCTCGTTAAAGGTCGTTTTTTTGCTCTGAAATCGAAAAGTCTGCCGTTTTACTAATTCTTTAAAAAGCTGCACTTAAATTATGTTTGATTATAGATTTATATTATTTTATTAATACTTATTATTATATATTTAATAATAAGTATGGCACAGCTTATTAACACTCAGATTATATCATGCTGCATTAAAATCTAGGGAGTTTAGGAAGTTGCAATAGTAAAAATATGGTTTAATATATTTGTATAAAAACTGAGAAGTGGAACTAATATGTTTAGCTACCGGATGCAATATCCTCAGATCTTGATCTGTGTATTACAAAGAGATATTTTACGAAATATTATTACAATCATGGCTCTATAATAATCTGTAAGTAATAATTGGGCACCGATTAAGCTTTATGGCAATACTTTAAGGACATTGATTAAATTTTATGGTTACTTCTGATAAAATATTTTTGAATCCATAGAAAATAATTGATGTGTTGTTATATTGTTGCCAGGGAGCAGACAACGATCATATCAAAATCTACTACTTCATTGAGTCCATCTTTAATTGTATTTTAAGGAATTTTGAAAAAGATTTTTTTTGTATAAAAATTAAGCAAAAAAAAGGGAAAATCATTAACAGAAATCAATCGACCCAATGCAATATTTTGGGGAAAAAGACGACGAAGCAACAGAAAAGAAACTAGCGCCTTAGCCGGCCAAAATATTTTAAAATTACAAGAATAAAATAAATGGCAGAAAAAGTAATTTAGGGTAGAAAATACATACATTATTTAGACAGAAAGGCTGTTTGTGTCTAGAAATTTTGTCTAAAATTCAAAAACCGAACAAACAGTTCGAAAAATCCTAACTCCTGTAAACAGTGCCCACAAAAGTTAATTTCTAAAACAAAATTAAACAATACCATTCATTCACACAGTAATGAATAGAATATATATATATAAACAACATACACTACACATAGTAATAACAGATTATATATATATATATGATGATAAGATTTAGTTCCTTGTAGCAAATTGATGAGAGATGAGCGCTTGACTACGGAAGACATTATTTTGCAGTCAAGAGTGGATTGAGGATTAGAAGGTAACTGAAAATATCAATTACGTAGCAGAAGGATGCCGGAAACTTTTGAAGAATCGCAAAATCACTTGATATTCCAAATGTATCTTTATAATTTGTTGCACTTTACAATGGAGCCAATCTGCCTCATAATTTTGATGGCGTATTTACATTTTTAAGAAAAGCAACCAAGGAAAATAAGTCCTTTATCTTGCAAGCATAGGCAGAGAAGTTGGGTTGCAACGTTATTTATAGCAAAATTTTTGTTAATTGTATTGGCTGAAAGTTACAGGCAATGCAGAAGTTTTAAGATGACATAATGCGGAATTAGTTTTACCAAGTGGAAGATGACTTCTTCACGTTTGTTCACTTAGATACTAACCTAAGTTATTTCCAGCCAAAGACCTGAGAGCACATCGCCAACTACAGGTCAAAACTGTTAGCGGTTGATGTCTCAAGAACCACCAACGATGTCCTCAATTAGTTTTCAGATATGACGCAATTAGAGAAAGTTATACTAAAGAAAAAAGTATCTAAATTAAAAATGAGCAGTCAAGAGGCATTCTAACTTAAAATTGTGGCCCCTTTTATTCTCCCTCTGTGTTCTAATAACTTCTCTGGATTGCGTCATTTCGAGATCATGCCACCTCGCATGGCCTGCGCAATACTGATGACGTAATTGATTTGTTGGGAGTACTTAAAAATGCAATCTATTGCTAGCCGGTCGAAATTATTTCAAATCATTTCAAAATTTTGAAGGTTATCGAACTGCGTATCTTCATCCAGCTCTCATGCGTATAAATTACAATCACTTTCGCCAGGCTTGAACTGTGTGCTAGATTATTATTTCTACTTTGATTTCTCCATGCAAACGCATCTGGCTCCTTACCTATCTTGCTTTTCCTTCTTCCCAGAGTTTTTCCGTTCAAAATTTGTTGTATACGTCCCCCATAGCCCGGAGATGAGAGGAAAAGCTCCACCACCACATTTTGAAAATTTGGGTTTAATATCAGATCCTCATTCAAAGACGACATGCTTTTTTTATCTGACCGGAATTTTGTACTATGTGTATTAACTTCTTGCACCCTCTCTTTAGGAAGGCTACAAGCAGTGATAGCACACGCCCGGTGGTTCCCTAGGAAAACTCCCAACACCCCAAAAATTTTATATTTATTTTGTTAGGGATTTCAGCTATGGCTACGAAATTGACTTGGTTTTTATATTTGTTTACCAGTCACAATTCTGTGACCATAGTTTAACACATAAGTGCTACCATACGTACATACACACATACACACAAACACTCACACATGTTGCGCAATATTAAAAATTTCATTCTTCTTAGTGTAGTGTGTGTTCAATTCTATTTTGCAAAATTTAAAGGACTTCACTTTGTAGAGACATTAGGTATTTTTTGAAAGCAGGAAAATGAAAAATGAACAATGCTCTTGCCGGGACTCAAACACGGACCTCTCGAATACGCGCCGAGCGTGCTGGCCATTATACGAAGGCATGCTAAGAAAGGCGGGAGAAATACCTTATTACTGGATTATACGAGTTATTTGTTTTAAACTTCAATCATAATTGTATAATTTTTGTATTTCAATTAATTAAGTAATATGAGACATTTTAGCAAACTTTGATAATTGTAAAATGTTACCTTTAACTAGTTACCTTTTTTAAGGAACGGAGGTTCTTTGATTTATTGAACTCAAGTATCTTCCAAGTTAGTCCGCTGATTTTGTTTGGAGACGTCATACCAACTAAACATTAAGTTATTCATATCAATAATCAATTTGTTATATTATTATGTTTGCATTGCATTTGCAATGAGAATAATTTAATCAGTTACTCACAAACTGTGTTATAATTTCAAATTTTCATAACCAATCAAGAATTCACGGAACTATTTCATTTCTGTGTGAAGAACTGTGAAACTATTTCATGAAAAACTTGTCATTGGATAGTTTTCTGTTACTTTGAAGACATAGTTTAAGAACTTTCAAAATTATGTTTTTCTCAATTTTATTAGTTCAAAGTGGCTTTGTCCCTGAAGGACTATTGTTTTCGTTTTGCGATGAGTCACTCTGAATGTCCGTTTCAGTTTTCAAATGGTTGCCACTAAATATTACCGCCCTGTATTGTATTTGAAGAAATTAAGTGATGGAGAATCTGCATAAATGCATATATGTTTCTTGCATTGTGGTAAAACAACGATACCTAGAGCCATCAAATTTTGAATGACGTAACCCTGCTGCGAATATGGGCATCTGGAAGCCCAAATTTGGAATTTTTATTATTATCGATTTCAGATTTTGTAAATATTTAAGGAATTTTTGATTAACAAACTCAGGGATTCCAAAGCAAGCAATGGCAACGTTGTACAGAAAAAACATTTTTATCTCCAGTGCGTGAGACTGTATATCGAAAATTCTAAAGATATGCTCAATTTAAAATTATTTTGCGATAATACTCTTGAACTGAATTTTATGGTTTAAGTGCCAAGAACATGATATTTAATAAATAAAAGTAACACACAAGGTGTTTTTAAGTATTTTCTGATTTGCATGTGAGAGAACTCATGAATAATGATGGAGCTAGTGAAATGTACAGGCTATGTCCTTGAACCCTATGAGTTAAACACTGTAAATATTGTAAAAACTTTCTCTTGCTTCTCTAACATACTAATGCTTCCTTCTCAAAACTCTTTTCTGTCGCCAAGCCTTGTTCTATTTAAAGGGGGAATATGTAAGATAAAAATATGTAAATAAAAATTATAATTTAAATTAACGGTAACCCTTTAATTCCCCTCTGTGTTTCTAAAAATAGTAATGACTTCTCTGGATTGCGTCATTTCTAGATCATTCCAACTTGAATGGCCTACGCAACGCTGATGACGTAACTTTTTGAACCTTTGTGAACTAAAACTTTTCTCTTAATAGACTGCCAGATTGGATAAATGCGCAGTTGGTACGCAGCTCTGTTGTCGCTTCGACGCTATTTCATTTTCACTGTGCTTTATAGTGTTGATAACTACGCCGTTATTTAAAATGTGATACTCAATATAAAATTGTGGTGTGAATAATGTGCTCATGATCATAAAAAATGAAAAATACAGTTTCGATAATCAGTTCGTATCCGGCAATAAAGATTATGCTCAATACAGCTACGTCTCTCTGTCCCTTCTTCGAGTGTCATCTTTCTAATTATGCAGCAATCTCTCCTAGTTATCACCACACACACACACACAAAATTAGAAACGGTTTTTTTATGTCATCTTCAAGGAACAGAAATTTAATTAAAACGGTGAATTATTGGAATAAATGTTAATCAGTATTTTAAGTTATTAAGATTTCTAATGTAGTAAAAATTATTTAAAAGGTCCGAGGTTTGAATTCCGCGAATGGGCTGGCTGCATGGGCATTTTCGCGGTTTTCCCCATGTGTAACATGTAAAAGAGCCAGTTTCCTTAGAGAGTCCACCACGAATGCATGTGTCCTCTTAAACAGATATCCCTCGATTTCTTCGCCTTAATCAAATAAACCGAAAACTATAAGGTACGTAACACGGCGAGGAAGATACTTTTAGCCAATCTCTAATAAAATTTCAATTAAGAACTGAAACTTTTGATTCTGTCACCCACGTTTTTTGTGAATGCGTTGCACATTTTCCAGCTTACTTGCACCAAAGTAACACCTCGCCTCTTGCTTGTGTTTATTTGTCTTTGTCTTGAGATGTAAGCTTCCAAAAATTGTGGGACATGTATTGCGCCCATAATGATGTGTGAATCAAATTATTCGTCTACAGAACTTTATTATCCAGTAATAAAATTATTTAAAGCTACAGTTACATCTGTCTGCAAGTGTCATCATTCTTTCTGTGCAGTCTGTCTTTATTCCAGTAATTTCTTACACGGCCATGACTAAAACGTAACTGATGTCTGCTCTCCCATGCATCCTAAAATATTATAGACACACATATGCACACGTGTACATATATACAAGAAAAGAGAAACATAGACAGATAAATGTATATACAGAGGCGGAGGAGGTAGGTAGATAAACCGATATAGAAACATAGTTAAGTAAATAAAAAATGAAGAGAAGAAATCTTGTTGAGCCTAGTCGTGTAATTAATTTTATTCCGAAGAGTAGGGAAAAAGCAGTCGTGACAGGAATATTAGCTGTGTCTTTTATACAATTTCTGTGGACAAACATGTATAGTAGAAGAACATTTGGAATGGGAGCTATGGCATATGCGTGCTCAGAACTAAGAATTAGAAGTTTTCTTTCTTTTTCTTAAATGTTATAGGAAGAAATGACACATTTTCACATTATGAACTGGAGAAGGGAATAATAAATAGATAAATAGCAAGAACATAGAGTTCATATTGGAATAGATACATCAAATGCGGGATTCTTTCTCCAATAAAAATGTTTATTTTTTTAAACAAAAACTTAATTCTTTCTTTATCATCTGATAAAATATATTTTAATTCACTGGTCCTTCTTAAGAATTAATATTGAATGGTCATCAGTTGATTAACCCTGTGGTCATCAAGAAAGTAGAAAAAATACACAAGGAAAGACATATCTTAGATTAGCGAAGAAGAGAAAATGAAGTTAACACAACGACAGGACAAGATAGGATTAAGCGTACGGCACAATAGGACTTTACCATATTGTTGGAGCTTAAATTTTTAAGGAGTTTGTGTATAGGTTTTAAGTTCAATATCAAATGATAAGTCATTATTAGGATAAACAATTTTCAATAACCTGAATACTTAAAGTTTGTGACGCACATGATAAACACAATATATACTGTAAAATTGGTGTTGAAATCAATAGTAAATAGTGGTATGTTTTTTTAGCTCCAACAGAATAATTAAATAAATGCGTTGTGTACATATATTGGGTCCAGTGTTCTAAATTAAAAGTGAAAACATTACAAGAAGTTAAAATTAAATATAGAATTTATTTAAGATACTTTGAATTAATACAGAATGGTACATGGTGGGCGGTTAAGTGGAAAATATAAAAGGTATATCTAACCCAACCCAACAGGGAATTTAACATTTCAGAATACAGACGACATTGACGTTCCAATTAGAAGTTCCAAACAGTGATGTAGTAGTGATGTACACAGTGATACATTGTTGGTAAGGTTTCCTTCATTTCTAGAATGGAGAAAAAAAAATAAATATTAGTTATGTTTAGTCATTTTCGTCGCCCTCCTTAGTATCCTTCTCTCGTCTATTTCTTCCGACATCGATGTTTCTCTGATAACGCTGACACTTTCAGCTCCGTCTCCTTCCGTCAAAAAAGCTGCATGTCAATCTCCCGTCAGACCTCCTCGTCAGCAGCTCCCAAGCCCTTTTTACTCGAACCGCCAAGACTGCTTGATTGGCGATTTTAGATGGTAGGAAAACCGCCAACAGCCCGGCAACCCCAGGGGAAAAACACGCAGGAAGGTGCAGCTCCACATAGAAAGAGCTTCCTCATTTGGCTATCATCGCTGCTAGCCTCGCGAGGGGTCCCAATCCAACATATGAATAGCCTACGAGTAAGAAAAAACATCCCGCCAACCTGACCCTACGGCAGAGTTAGTAATGTAGAAACTAGCCTCTCCGCAGGGTGCAATTTTTACGAATGTTGACAGAGGTTTCACAGATGACCGTCTAGCGGGCGAAGAAATCGAAAACAAAGTCGTAAATCTATTTGGAAGGGCAACGGACTGAATTTG
>KK115937.1:359221-378846 GCA_000611955.2 Stegodyphus mimosarum | reverse complement strand
AGAAACTTAAGTTCAACTACAAAAATTTAAAAACAAATTAATCTTTAAGTCTGAAGCAAAATACATTAAATCATTACCTTTAAAACAATTTAAATCACAACTGAAATAAGTAATACATAACACCTGCACCATTCTAAACGTTGGCGTCTATGCTGTGGAGTCAATGGCAGTCTTCTTAACGGACGCCGTGAGTGCAGACCACGTTCAACCAATCGAAGAGAAATGGTTCTCGTCGCTACGGGAAGATCCAGGGTATCTTGCACATGCCGCAGAATCACGGTACAAGTGACTTGCGGGACCGCCACAGCTTGTCAGCGGATGCGTCGATCCACGCGTTCTGACGTCACTCTGGCTGCACCTGCACTCCTCCTTCTTCCCACACTTCCTTATTCCAACTATGTTCGCCATAGCCGATGCACCGTGCTCGTATCCATGTGGGTATCAGCTGCGATTTGACGTAATGACCAACCCGCCCTTCTCAGTCCGATCACCATATCCCTTGTAAAATTGCCTATCTGCTGGAAGTGTCTTCCTTGACGGTGGCCTGGCATTCTCTCCTATTATACGTATCCTTCGGGACAACAACCAACTTTCTTCGATAATTCGTCTGGCAGAAATAACGACACGAATATTGCTCATTCTGCCCGCTCCTTCCTTTATATCCTTCACGTGCGTCGGAGAGCTGCGCATTTCACATCATTCGCGTAACTCAGTGACGTGCGTCTACTCTAAAATTTACATAAATTTCTTACCACTCCTTCTTGCTGTTGCATTTTCAATGTCGAGCAATGTATTTAAGCTGTAAAATATGGCTGAAAAGCAGAAAAATACTTTTGTTTCTTAAAGAATCAGAAATGTGACCCAAAGTTTTCTTAACAAACCTTAGAGTTTTTAAAATTAAAGTTCACTCAAGATTGAATTTTGCTTAATGTTAAAAATTGTATCTTATGTATTATTATTTGAAAGCCATTCCTCCGACTTTCAGCTTATTGTTCTGAACTTACTTCCAATGATCGTAGCCTGAGAAGATATAAAAGCTCTTCACAGTGGTAACTATGCAACTATCTTGTTATATAAAACGATAGCGGAAATCTAGTGAAAGAAATATAACAAAAATTTTAAGTTAAATGCTTAGCTGAAAGAGCCCGTGGAAGCCTGAGTTTGAGCTAAGCTACCAGGGAGACAAAAGCTTTGCGGGTTCATACTCATCTGAATGATTTACCGCACTTCTTAGGAGTTTACTCTATCAAGAGAAATAATTAAGCGGACTTTAGAGACCAATTCGTTAGGTTTTGTCTTTCGTTTACGTCTAGACAAAGCTAAATTCCCTTCGCATGACCTAAGCAAAGAATCAAATCCACCGGGAAAGATTGTCTGACTGGCTTATTAGCTTGTTCCTTAATATTGCTAGAGCTGCATTTCTTTTTTCTTTTCTTTTTACTTCCTTGTACGATGTTACGGAAGTATTGCAATCGCAAAAAAATTTCGCGTGTCATATTTCAACGGAAACATGAATTTTGACAGTTTCCCCTATATATCTGGATGTGTTTTTTGCGGGAAGTCTCTATATACTCTAAAAGATAATATACTGTAAGGGACTATAAAGGTATTGTGCTATGAAGGTACTTATAAAGGACTTTTTTTTCAAAACGGATTGTGAAATGAATTTAAAATGGATTCAAAAGGGATTTATTTCATGATATCTTACCTGCGTAAATGTATGTTATGTACCTTACATAAACGAAAAATGATTAGCTGTAGAAAGCTGAAATTTTGTTATGGGAATTTTATAACATCTAGTTGTGCACCTCCCCTTTTTATTGCAAATCGGGAGTATCAAACGCATGTACATACATACAAATATACATACCCGCACCTTACCATGCTTAAATTTCCTTACCTGGCCTTTCGTTTCGCTATCGTCAGTCGTAGTCATACGCTTCCAATTACAGAAGTGTTTTAAAGTGCGAAAATATTCGTATTTTGGTAATGTCGAATTAAAAAAAAATATTTATTTATTAATAACTAAGTCTAACCTTTGATGCGGTCTCCCAGTTCCTATATTTAGGAAAGTTTTTCTACTTGTTATGAAAAAATAAAATTATATAAAGTTTGATTCCCTATGGAAAAAATTGCCTTGATATTTTAAGTTTACGGTTGTTCATGTTATTTTCAACTTGGCTTGAGGGACCGGTTAATTAAGTTAGAATAATTCGAAGAAATAATTTTAATGAAGTGCAGCAAAAAATGTGTATAATTTATTAAAAGATCGTCAAAGGATGTGTGTTATCTTTTATTCCAGATTTTTTTTTACTATTGTGCGCCCTCTATCGGCGGCTTTTCTGCAATGTCATACATCGGCGGATTACAAATTGAATGGACCGTACAAGCATTTTTTTTTTTTACAGCAAAAGAAACACCGATAGACTTTTTTCGTTACGTATACATTTTCTTTCGTTTCACTTCCTAAATTGTTTATCGTCCACAGCAAGTCACTTTTGTGAGACTGAAGGTCGATCGTAGGTGCATACAACTGAACAATAATGAAACTTCCTTTCATATACTATATTACAAAAAACATTATGTGTATTGTGAAACTTCAAATGTTAAGTATAAATTATGATCGGAATCAGCAGTAAATAATTCTTACACAAAATCGATGTGATTGATGAAACTTGAAAGATCATTTAGATAGATATTTAAAAGCTAATCAATGTGTTTGCAGGCGATCGCGTTCAGAAAGAAGTTTCGAATCTAAATTAGCCAACTAAATTATATTTGTTCATACCAAATACTGTATATAAAATCCAAAGTACATTAATACAGTTGATTTTAAATCCATCTTTATCAAATAGTTTGATCATTTTCTATGATATTGGAGTTTTTTTAACGAGAAGCAACATTTTAATGAAAATAGAGGTTTATTGTTAACTTGCCTTTCTTGAAAATAATTTCTTGAGTTTATCTTATTAAATTTTAAAATCTATAACACTAGCGTAAGTTATCGCTTTCAAAGTGCATAACTGCTGCACTAATTGGTAATAACACTTGACAGAAATTATAATCTTGCATCCTTTTATGCGAAACGCGTGAATCCATCCAAACATGCAAATCAAATTTCTTTCTATAATGATAAATAGCCATTTATGTATAGATTTAATAGATAAAATAAATAAAAAATCTAAATATTAGGAATTTCAAGAATAGAACTTTGTATTAAACCTAACTGAAAATCGTAAAAATGTTTCGTTTCCCTTTGTAAATGGAAATTATTCGCACTATAACAACCGAGTATAGCCCTGAATCAGCTTCGTGATTTATTTAATATAACCAAAATTATTAATTTAAAAAATATGATGTGACCACCATATGACTTAACTTATACACATTTTTTTTTTGCTGCAGTTCCTCTAAACTCATTTTCTCGAATTATCCTGACTTAATTAACCAATTCCTAATGCCAAATTAAAAATGATATCAAGAACTGCAATTTTGAAATTAAATATCGGGTCAATTATTTTCCTTGCGCGAATCAAACATCTTAAAATTTAATGTTTTCATAAGTAAGTTTCAAATGTAAGTATGAGACATTAAAAATTAGATTTCGTTGTTTATGGGAAATTATTCTTTTTTTAAAACTGGAAGTGTGTGTCTACGACCAACGATAGCGAAAATAAAGACCAGCAAGGGGGTTTAAACCAGGCAAGGGGGTTGGGTACTTATATGTTTGATGTTATTTGTGAGCAAGATGAGACCACGTTTCTCTTTATCATGGAGGAGAAGACTGTTGCTTAGATGACGATTGGTGCAAAAATCACAACTGGCTTGATGGTTAAAATACAATTTTAATTTTTCACAGGAACAATTTTCGAGAAAATACATCTTTGCTAAAATCTAGTACCGCGCTATGGATGCCAAAAGCGCCGCATAGTTTTTATACAGGATGTTCACATGTTTGTAGAGCCATTAGGATTTTTTGAAGCAGGAGATGTGAAAAATGTGCAATGCCCTCGTCGGGACTCGAACACTGGACCTCTCGAATACGCGCCGAGTGTGCTACCGTTGCATCACGAATGCATAATGGAAGGAGGAAGAAAATATCTTACAGCCTCCCCTTTTTTAAAGGGCGACTGGCGTTAGGGGACCCAATCGCCAAATCTTGGTGGTGACGAATTTTTGTCCACCACCTTCTTATTTCAGGCCTAGTTGTAGAAACATTAGGAAGAAGGAGACATGAAAAATGCTCTATGCCCTCACCGGGACTTGAACCTGGACCTCTCGAATACGCGCTCTGCTACCGTTACATCACGAAGGCACCCTGGAAGTATGGAGAAAATATCTTATATGTTAAGCAATAGAGAAAGAAGGCAAAGCTAGAGACATGGTTTACAAAAGCAGCGGTTGGCGAGGAAAAGCAATGCGTACCGACTTGGGTTTTAGTTATTGCCGGAAATTCTTTGTTTTAATCCTGAGCAGCGATTGGGCAAACGTTTACAGCAATGCGGATACTCAAGAGAAAGCATGCCGCAAATTAAAAAGTCCTCCCCTGCATAACTAATCTAACCCACGCCAAATAAAAAACATATTCAACAATATCAATCCTATACATCCGAATACAAGTGAAAACTTCAAATAAAGATTAAATAATATAAAAAAACAAAGCTCCTAACATTACTTAGTCTATTATATTTTGATAATAAATTAAAAAAAAGTTAGCGTTATTATTTAAAAAAGAAAATTAATAATTACAACACTGAATAAATACAGAGCTAAAATATAATTACTTGTTCTCGTTGAGCCCCTGGTAAAAAAATGTCCATTAGAATCTGGAATTTTTAAGAGGGGTTACTAAGAAATGGGCAGTAGGGTTGCTTTTGAAGAATTTTTATCCTCTTCCTCTGTATGTAGTGACACTAAATTTTTTTAAAATTTATTTTCAAAGTATAATAGCCTAAAAAATCTCAAGAGTCCAATTTTTTTATGTTATTTAATCTTTATTTGAAATTTTCAGTTGCATTTCTATATATAGAACTGATACTACTAAATCTGCTTTTTATTTTCGTAGGTTAAATTTGTTTTCTAGGAGAGGAGTTTTAATTTTCACCGGTAATGAAATTATTTATATTATTAATTCACTGCCTTGGATAATTCTCAGCTTACAGAAACTGAATAAATCTGCCCGAAAAAAGTGTAATATAATAAGGAGGCTTTACTTTCTCTTGACAACGAAAGCGTCTGAAGATAATAATGCAGATTTCCTTTTTATTATTTTCCTTTTTATTTCCTTGTACAATGTAAAGGAAGTATTGTAATCGTGAAAATTTTTGGGTGTTATATTTCAGCGAAAATAACCATTTGCACCGCTATCGAATGCAATTAACAATGTTTTTGCGTAATATCTGTACGTAAGGGCAGAATTAAAGACTCTTTTTCCCAAAACGGATTGGAAATGGATTTAAAATGGCTTCAAAAGAGGTTTTTTCGTGACGTGTGTACCTACGTACGTATGTATGTATGTATCTCGCATAACTCAAAAATGAGTAACCTCAGAACGTTAAAATTTTGTATATAGGACTGCTATAACATGCAGTTGTGCACCTCCCTTTTTGGTTGCAATCGGCATCACCAAAAGTGTATAAATATAAATATATATACACTCACGTTTGTGAAAATTGCAACACCAAGAAGGAATCGTCATAATTGAATGCAATTTAATACACAGTTGAGTGGTAGTGGTACAAATAAATGATTAAATGTTCAAAGCAAACAAACAAGAACAAGAGATCAGAATCAGTATTTTGTGTGGCCACCACGCGCCGCAATAAGTGCTGCTACACGACGTGGCATGGAGTCAAACAAAGTTTGAATGTCTGACTGAGGAAGAGCATTCCATATCGTTTGTACGCGTACCCAAAGTTCGTCTGCAGACGCAACAGGACGAGGATCACGAGCAAGACGCCGACCAATGACATCCCACACATGTTCAATTGGCGACATATCCGGGGAACACGCAGGCCAAGGAAGAAGCTGTACCTGCTGCGCTGCAAAGAAGGATTTAACAATCCGAGCAGTATGAGGGCGGGCATTGTCCTGTTGAAATACAGCGCCTGGCAAGCTTTGAAGGAAGGGAACAGCTTCGGGCTGTAGAACTTCACGGATATACCGGTTGCTGTTCAGATTGCCCACAATTCGTAGCAATTGAGATCGTCTATGATATGCTATGGCGCCCCAGACCATAACTCCGGGTGTTCGTCCACTGTGGCGTTCGATAATGCACTCCGGAAGGTGGCGTTCACCGGCATAGCGTCTGACACGAATGCGGCCATCATGGTACCACAAATTAAAGCGGGATTCGTCAGAAAACACGACATGCTGCCAATCAGCACGCCAGTCTCTATGCTGATTGGCCCATTGTAGCCGCAGGCGGCGATGGTCGTGCGTTAGGGGGATCCTGTATAAAGGAGTCCGTGCGCGCAGTCCACACTGCAGCAGACGTCTACGAATTGATGAAGCACACAATGAAACACCTGTAGCTATTGACCACAGTGCTGCCAATTGTCTAGAGGAAGCTGTACGGTCCGTCCGCGCCATGCGGACCAGGTGTCTATCATCGCGAGCTGACGTCACATTTCGGGGTCCACTCCCGGATTTCCGAGTTGTCCGACACTCGTCCGTCCACTGCTTCCAAACGCGCATCACTGTGCTGCTGTTACGCTGCACACGAGAGGCTACTGCACGATACGACAATCCAGCTTCACGAAGGCCGATGATTCTCCCTCGTTCAAACTCTGTAAGTTGTTCAAATCTCGCTCTCTTTCGTCGACGAGGCATAAGTACAGATTGAGTTAACGTTTACCACTAGCAGATAACCACCGATAACCATACACGCCTCGCTACAGCCGTCTATTTATTCGGATCCATCAGCCGTTCAGAGGGCGCTGCTCAGCATACGCATGCGCTACGGATTTGCAATTCTAATCATTTGCATATCATGCGCTACTTTGCATTTCCTGAAAATTTCAGCTCACTCGCGTAAGTCCTTCATGGTGTTGCAATTTTCACAAACGTGAGTGTATATATATATACCCACTCTGTTACTCGGCTCCGTGAGCTCAGTTTTTTTATTCTTGTATGCTGGTAAATTGTGCAATTTTTGCTTTAAAAGTGATTGAATTATATTGTTCTTATCTTCCGGTTAAGGATTTTATGCCTTTAGTTAATATGCATGCAATAGTTGATTTACCAACAATTTAAAAGTTCTTTAAGCTCAGCTAAGCCTAATTTTATTTTATCATAGCAACCATATTTGTTTACATTTTAAACTTAAGAGAATGTTGAATTAAGTTAGTTTCTGTCCCTTCAGTGTCGTTTTACCGAGTGGTATCCAAAGTAAACTTCAGTTTTGTGCACAAAAAAATCTTTCTTCTTGCCCGCTGGTCGAAACGCTTGTTTTTACGTAGAAACTTTAATTTTAATTGTAAACATTTCCTTTAATTATTTTAACTGTCTTTAGTGTTTTATATTTTCTTATATTTTTCAATTTTTAATAAAGATATTTTGATTTTTTATGTATTTTTGCCTCGTTGTGAAGTGAGAACTGAATTAATTAAAGGAGAAATATATCTCCAATAAATTCGAAGAAATGAGTTTAAACGGAATGCAGGAAGAAATGCGTATAATTGAATATTCTGTACATGGAAGTCATGTGGTGTACACATCAGACTTTTGTTTTTGCCATTTTTTCCCTGCCTTTAATTAATATGATGTAGCAAATATTAATGTGACTCCATTTTCAGTTTTAATTAAAAAAATTAAATTTGCTTAATTTATGTTATATTATTTTCTTAGTTGTGTTTCTATTACCTGTTTATTTTTAATTTTAACTTAATACACATTTACAAAAAACAAAATATAAATATGCCTAGCATTTCCGATCATGATATTGCTTTCCGATTATGACCGATCATGGGATTTTAGTGATCCATTACGGAAGCTTACAGATATGTCTGGAAACATACACTGCTCGACATTGAAAATGCAACACCAAGAAGGAGTGATGCACGAAGAAACACGTCTAGGCATAGAGTCAATAAGAGTGCGAATGGTGTCCTGAGGGATGGCTCTCCATTCCCTTTCAACCATTTGCCACAGTTCGTCTTCTGAACGAGGCAGGGGCAGAGTCTGCAAACGGCGTCCAATCACGTCCCACACATGTTCCATTGGTGACAGGTCAGGAGAGTACGGTGGCCAGAAAAGCATCTGTATACCTTGCAGAGCATGTTGGCAGATGCGAACACTGTGTGGTCGGGTGTTAACCTGCTTAAAAATTGCAATTGGCAGCCCCTGAAGATAGGGGATTGCCACCGGCCGCAGTACATTATCCAAGTATCCTTGGGCCGTCATAGTGCCCTGAATACGAACTAGAGGTGACCTGGAATCGTAGACAATAACGCCCCAAACCATTATGCCACGTTGTCGCGTGGTGGGGCGTTCCACTGCCGGATTAGATATGTCTCCACGTCGACGCCACAAACGTATGTGGCGACTGTTACTGGATAAACAGAAGCGTGACTCATCTAAGAACACGACGTTTCGCCATTCTTTCATCCACATCGCTTTAGCCCGGCACCATTCTAAACGTTGGCGTCTATGCTGCTGGGTCAGTGGCAGTGTTCTTAACGGACGCCGTGACGCAGGCCACGTTCAACCAATCGACGGGAAATGGTTCTGGTCGACACGGGAACATCCAGGGTATCTTGCACATGCTTAGAATCCGGTACAAGTGGCTTGCGCGACCACAGCTTGTCGGAGGATGCGTCCATCTACGCATGCTGACGTCACTTTGGCTGCTTTTGCACACCTCCTTCTTCCCACATTTCCTTGTTGCGACCATATTCGCTATACCCGATGCACCGTGCTCGCATCCATGTGTGTATCAGCTGCGATTTGACTTAAGGACCAACCCGCCCTTCTCAGTCCGATCACTATACCCCTCGTAAAATCGTCTATCTGCTGGAAGTGCCTTCGTTGACGGCGGCTTGGCATTCTCTCCTATTACACGTATCCTCCGGAACAAAAACCACCTTTCTTCGATAATTCGTTTGGCAGAAATAGCGACACGAATACTGCCCATTCTGCACGTTCCTTCCCTTATACCTTACTTCACGGGCGCCGGAGAGCTGCGCATTTCACATCATTCGCATAATTCAGTGACCTGCGTCTGCTCTAAAATTTGCATAAATTTCTAACCACTTCTTCTTGGTGTTGCATTTTTAATGTCGAGCAGTGTATTAGAGGTGAAAAATTTACAGCCACTAATTTTCGCATACTCTCAGTATTTCGTAGATTCTTCTTTTGCAATATATCAAAAACCCACTAGGTCTATGTTCATTTAACAAAAGTGCAGTAAATTTCATTCGGACAAATGGCGTAAAAGAAAGCTGCAACAGAACTGAAGCTGCTTATAGGTACATCTTCTTGAGTAAAGATCTGGTGATCTTTTTTTCGTTGCTTTCGCACATTTTAGTAGATCCCCTAGCTAAGACACATACAGGGTAGAGATGGACGATCCGCTCCGGAATCGATCCAAAGAACTGGATTCACTTTACTAAAAGAATGATCTGTGCTTCGGCGAAAACAGAAGGATAGTTCTTTATGACAGCTCACCGAGAGTTGGGAAGTGTACGAAAATTCGACTCCTCTTACTATAAACACTAGCCAGTCTTTCCTTTATTATTTTACCGGAAACGTATCTGACCAATTTTTTATGTGTGTGTTATGCATGTATATATGTGTGCTTTTGGCTTGCTTGTGCTCCATTTAGTATTTAAAAAATAAAACATTAAATAAACAGACGCATCTCAGCCGAACTGATCATCACAGTTTGCAAATGCCTGGCGCTTTTTCTCCCATCTGGCAGTGCGAGCATCTGTTTAAAGTATGCAGATTATAGGAAGTAGTTTCTAAGATTCCCAGCTTTCAGCGCTCTTACACTAGTGACCTATCCATGTCCTTCGGAGTCGTGATTGTTCGCACGCTCCTGCGAATCTGATTCCGGAATCTTCCTTATTCGCTCTTTCAAATCTGGCTCCTGCGGAGTCTTCATTATTTGCTCCTTTCGCTTTCTTGGAGCTGTTCCTTTGAGTTTCATTTCGAAACTTTGAATATTATTATAGGTATGCATATTAGGTATTACCTTTTTTATACAAATTTACTGTAATATTTATGTAAAATAATTAATTATATTTTTATTTATTTACTTATTTTCTAACATCTTGTAATCAAAAGCTGTGACTTTCCCTTTAATCTCCTTTAGAATTTGTATATATTTATAAATACAAATCTTAATGCATTTTTAATTTAATGCATTTTATGCATTTTTTCAAAGTTGCAGAGCGAAATGTGTATCCTTCCGAACAGAAGAACTTCGAGCGATATTTGGTATCATTTTGTCAAATTAGATAAAAAGGAAAATGCCAGTATTGTCACCAGAGAATTTCCTGCTCTCTGGATCTGCCTCCAATTTAAAAATTTATCTTTACAGTGTGTTTTGTAGTAGCAACAAATAATAATAATAATAAAATGATGTAATCTTTAATAAAAGTGAGTTTAGGTGTCATAAGTTTTTTTTTGTTCCAGAATTTTATTGTTGATCTATGTAGAAAGCTGTTTTTTATGGAATCCCAAAAGTACAGTTGAAAGGAATCAGTCCAGGGAGTGAGCGGTTGAGTTGATTCCAGCAATCACACTCCTTGTTCAGTTCTTTCTGCTCTTCACACCATCTTTGCACACCACTCTTGATCCGTGACAGTTCCGAACGCATTCATAAAGGCCATTGTTAGTGAACGGTGAATCTTTCAAAAGAAATCATTCACTTCAGTGAGAGAACGGTTCCGATCTGATCCCTAAAAGGAGAGGTTTGGTCCATCTCTGATACAGGTACAAATGAGCGGGTCATCAGAACTTCACTATTGATCTTACGGTACAGTCCCACCGCCCTAACTATGCAGTTGCACTCCAAGTTTGATTGAGAATAGCCCGAGGAATTCTCCCACCTTTCTTTCCCAACTACCACACCATTCGAGAGGACTTTCGGCTTTGCAGTATTTTAAGCACCCCGATGCTGCACAGACATTATGCATTTACAAATATGCATATCTTTTCCGAGATTCGAACACGGCTCAGAAGCCAACGTCGCTAACCACTACACTGATCAGGATGGTACGGCTTTAAGACTCAACTGAATTCGGCTTGCGATTCGGTTGAAATAACTGACTCTAACTTTGACTAGAAACTGAGCTCTATTTTGGGGAAGCCAGGTAGTAGAAAAAACATTTTATATAGTTTCACAAGGTAATGCAAGACAAAATTTTCCTGTGGACGAATTTCCGGTACTGATGGAAAACTCTTGCAAAATATTCTGATAATCCTGTTGCAAAATTAACTGTTTCCAAATATTCTGATATATCTGTACATTAATTGTTTCATCATATGACAAATAGCCCTACTGATAACAGAAAAAGCAAAATCTGAGCACATTTGTGCAATTGTTGGAAATTAATCTTCTTGCTTGGCACAGCTTTTGATGAATTCTTCATTCGGTCTATAGAAGAATTTGCTTCCGAATTTAGTTCCGGAATAAAAAGACTGGCTCGCAAGTCCATATCACGAATTCGGACCAGGATTTTGTCTAGGGCAAGTGAAAGTGTCTTGGACATTCCATGCAAAACTATTCTTATCTTAAACTGGAAGGAAAATAGACTTTCAAGTAATAGTTTGCATTTTCTTTTCCCTGAGTAGCTGATTAAGCTGTAAGCTGTAAATATCTATTTTCGACACACAAGTTACTGTTTTTGCCTAAAGTATCTGCAATTTACATGTTAATAGCAGATCAATATTTCGCAACAATACGATGAAAAATGTGATGTTTGAAAGTAAGCATCGGTATCCGACCACTGCTGCATCCAGATGAGACGGAAATAGTTTTTGTCTCATCTAAGAAAAGTTCTGAGATTAGACTCTTTCAAAATTAATTCAGAAAACGTTAACTGAAGTGATCGCCTACATTTATTTTTCTCTGAGACGTAGTGGAAGAATAAGACTTATTGTGGCACATTTTGATATACCTGTTGCTTAGCTTAAATCATTTTTGCTAGATCAAGGAAGATACTCTATTCGTAAAGTAGAGAAGTAGAGTCGTATAAACGCAAAAAAATTTGCATTTGCTTAATGTTTCTAACATCGAAACCTAAAATTACGTAAAACTACTGCCATAGATAAGGTAAAATTACTATTAAAAACAGTAAGTACAGAAATGAGGCTTTTGTTTATTTAAAACGAACCTAATCAGATAAAAAGTTATTTGAAATGCTTGCGTTATGTTTAATTGAGTTCCGCTAAAGGGGTTATGATGTAATGTAATAATTATTATAAAGTGAAAATATTCTTATAGCATTAAAATTAAAATGGGTTAAGGGACGAGAGCAGAGATTAAAATCTCGCTATTCAAATTTCTGGTAAATTATGCCAACTGCAGCTGGCTACAAAACAAAACCGGCTTAAAATAATGATGTATAGTTTGAAGACGTGAAGAAGCAGAAGGGAAAAAATTTGTTATAACTTCGAGAACCTGAAGGTCTTAAAGTTAACATATTTACTTTTAAAAGCAATTTGTCAGAATCAGGCTGTAGAACTAGCAGAATATTATCCGGTAATTCATCATTCGAGAAGATTATTCAAACTAATCTTACCATTTACTAAGTTTTAAAAGTACGTAATCCAAATTGACAGATACGAGAGCTTAAAACACTACAAAGAGCACGTTCGTCTACTATACTTTACATAAGAGAGACAGCATTTTTCAATCGAAATCAAATTAGCCATCAAAAACTCTCACAGCTCGAGCAAGTTCTCCTTTTGCATCTTTTTTCTTCATTCGATGAACTCTTTAATGAGGACATTACATTGGTCCAATTTAGCTCTCGGTCTGCATGGGGCCTTGTTCTGAAAGGGGGTTAGCCCACCAGGCGCATGATTGATCACTACATCCTGATCAATAAGCGCACGCCGAGAAGAAAAGAAGGCATCAGTAAAATTGGGAAATCGCACTGTTGCTACCCCTACCATTACGGAGAAGTGGAACGGCTGCTAGACGTTGCTGCAACGTCGTTTCTGCGTGATTGATTAGTTTAATTGAAGCCCCGACGAAGCTGTTGGAGCGGATTGAGAAGAGAGTGGACTGTTTGTGTAAAATTTAAGCTCGAGATGCTTTATTTGAAAATCTTATTGTGCTTGCATACACTAGGTAGATGTCTCTATATTAATAACATGAAGACATTTTCTAAAATATAGTGTTCTTTGACAGTATACGCTTTTGAAACATTTTTATTACTCTAACCTAAACATATTAAAGGAACGTTTCTCAAACGTTTTTCAAGTGGGGACCACATTTATAAATTAGAAGTTTCTGAGGACTTCCTTACGCTTGTCCCCTTTGAATGTAATTTTTTTAACCTCATGTTATGATCAGTATACTTATATTTTTAAAATAATAGTTAACTAAAATGCATTTACTTTATATTGGTATTAAGTTAATGACAGTTTATTATTTTCAGTATCACGATAGAGAGGATATGGACCCATGAAAATTCGTTATATTTACCCCATAGGAAATAAACTTCAAATTTTGATCTCAGAGTTTGGAGACACGAATATATGCCATTGCATAATTCTTTTCAAAAAACGATATATTTTTCTATTAGAAAGAATACTAAACTGGAAATAGAAGTTGTTAAGTCTCTGTTTTGCACAGTTAACTCACATACCAAGTTTTTTTCTAACCCCTTTATTTCCTTATGTGTATTGAAAACTGTCAAAAAATTATCTTGTAGACAGAGATTTCATTCATTTAGTTTTGAAAATACATTTGGAATATTTTCCAATGCATTTAGCCAAATGTCATCAGCAAGAAATGATTCAAAATCTTTGTTAATTTTTGTTTAAAAATAAAAGTACTTCTATTGTTAATTGAAATAGCCTCGTGAATACCTGTACCGTGAGAGTCAGGGAACTTCAGAATGAAGAAGGTATTCGTACTCACTATCTATGTCATCACAAAGCTGAATGATAGTTTTCTATTTCAGAGGCAGAAAATTAATGCAGAAACATATTTTATTTTCAGCAAGTCATTATAACATATGAAAAGGCGATTCAGTACTTCGGTATATTATAGGAAAAGGAGTTATGTAGTTAACATGCAATAGAAAATAATCCTTCGCAGAGATAATTCTGTACATAAGAACACAATTCTGGAAGAAAACCATTCTGGAAAATGCAGAATGACCAATATGTAAATCAACTTAGCAGTTTTCCACTGTAATGTTTGCTCAATGTCGAAAGAACAAAGTATTTAGCAAATTTCTTTTGTCGAAGTAAATTTATCAAACTAAAAAGAACACACTTGAAATTGTAAATTTTTGCAATTTCATTAAAATCGGCGTTGGTGTTTATATTATGAACTAAATGGTTACTCTGAGGAGACAGACATCACAATACACCTCACAACATTTCGCAATTTCTTGTATTTTTCTTCCCCTTTATTATTCTAGATCTTACTGGCGTAAATGCTTGGTTAGTTTTTTAAAAAGCAACGGAATACAAATTCGTCAGTAAACTTTGTGTTCTAAAATCGCCAGAAGTACTAAGAATAAAGTATATCTAAGAAACTAAAAGGTATTTCTTCGACAAAATTTCCCAGAATTTGCAAACAAGGAGATATGCTGCCAAGACGCAATGACAAAAGACAAGAAAACTGCAGCTGTATGTGATAAATGCGTACATATGCATGTGCACAGTTCAAGAACAGATGACAATCTGGTAGATGTATAGACAATTTATGATACTATTGTGATATAACAGTTCTCTAGATATGTAACTTCTGATTTATGGATAAAATATAAGGAAATTTAAAACAATATTTTTAATTAAATGTTTTTATAGGAAAATTGCTTATAGTACAAATTTAATAATATATGAGCCGTGAATTATTAAAAGACTTCATTCTTCAATGTTGCAATTTTTGTTGAGATAGCTAACGGCAGCTCGTTTTCTATTATCCTGTAAAATCGAATTTTGAAGGTAGTCATTTATGCATTTGGACGGTTGAAAAAAAATACAGCACATTGTAAATTTATTTGAAGAATTTTGATTTGAATGTTGTCTAATGTACTCTGGTACAAAGTTGTACTTTGATTTCAACATTAGTGTTTAAATTTATAAAGAATTTGCTTTTTAGCGCTAACTTTTTGTCCTTGATATAAGTAAAGGCTGCAGGTGAAAGTTTACGCTGGATAGTTGGTGCGCAGTTTTGTTTCATTTGCACTGTTATGTAGCTTATAGCTGATATGATTACCCATTCCAATTTTGCATTTATTAATGTCAAGACTGATATCTGCAGCAGCTTCGAACGCCACAAAATTCTGCCAATCTGTATATTAGCTAAACTAAATAAATATATTTTTTGTCTATGCAAATTTTGAATGCTTTTCGCGGAAGTTCTATTACTTGCTCTTTTTTCAAATAATTTAAAACAATGAAATTTCTTTTCGCCCCATTTCTGGGTATTATATTTGAAAACAGCCTTCGTGAATTCTTCCGGAGTAGTATCTCGTGAAACACTGCGTTAGGAGCAGTTGGCACTGTGATACTTCTTTCTCAAATGAAGCAAACTCCATTGATGGAACACAGCAAAAACTTTATTTAATACTTAAAATGGCAACATACAAGCAAGAAGAGAAAACGTATTCTAAACTATTTTAAAATAAATATAATTACATTCTTTGGGCGTTTATAACGTTGCTATTCAGATACATATTAATGTTCGTCTATTTAAACTGTACAAACGATTAGCAACAATATTTAAAACCATTCTTCGTGCATTTAAAATGCTGCCATTCAGATACATATTAATGTTCGTCTATTCAAATTGTACGAAAGATTGAAAACAATATTTAAAACTGTTACAACCTCTTCTCCAACGGAGAGACTTTTCCCGAAGGGAAAAGTTCTGTAAAATTCGAAATTTTACGACTTTAGCTTTCTTATTTACTTTAAGAGAAGGCAAACTAATATCCGTCACTTCAACACCATCTGGTTACTAGGCGACATACACAGATCTGTCATAATATTTTTTTTAGTCCTTGAAATAGGTAGCAGACCAACAGCATCAAGTTTCATTTTAGTGAACGTTTCCGAAATGACTAACGTCAGTGGAGTCTTGTTTTTGTCATTTTCTTTCCCAACGCGCTGACAACCATCACAGGTTTTTACCAAATCTTCGGTTTCTTTGTAACACCTCCTTCAATAAAAATGTCTAGCCAGCCTGTCTTTGGTCTTTTTGACACCCAAATGACCGAAAGTTCCTTCGTGGCTCATCTTTATAATTGACGGCTTGAGTTTTCAGGTTTAACTACAAGCTGTTTTTCAAAGCCCATTCTATATGTAATTTTTTTAACTAAAAGATCTTTGCCTGTCAGACTATAGTTCTCATTTTTGCATGTACCTTATTTAACTTCTTGGATGATATTAGATAGTTCCTTATCCCTATGCTGAAGTCGTACAACTTCTTTTGAGTCAATGTTTACTAATTTCATGAGAGCCTCATCTTCCATATTTAATTCCGGTAATTTAACTTCTTCTTCAAGAACATCTCTGGATGCTTCATTTTCTTCCTTCATCGGTTCCAAGATCTCTTCATCACGCTCAGCTATTTTTCTTTTCGTTTCAGCTCTAGTAGATACCGCTTTAACCTGGTGAGGATGACTATCAGGTTCGTTTCTTTGTTCATTCAACAGCGCAAAAGTTCGATTGCCTAATAAATATCTTCCTTTGTCAAGTTCATTTCTAATAATGGCAGCCTTGGTCATTACTCGCCAGAGATGGCAATTTACACTCATGTCCATAAATTAAGGATAATGCAAAATCAGGCAAAAGAAAAGTTAGAAGCAAAACAAATTTGACTTATTTGTAAAGCTTATTTATTAAACAAAAGGTAAAGAGCAAAAAAAGATGCTATATGTTTGATATTATTAATAAAATTAGAGATTTTTTCTCCCTGGAGCAAATTACGAAAAACATCTATTTACAAAAAACCAATATTACATGGTAGGTATGATTGCTAATACATTGTATGTCTCCCAGACGATGCAATACAGTCCGTACAACGCCTAGGCATGCTGAGTATCAAATTATCGATCTGATCTTGGGGGATATTACACCACTCAAAAAGCAATGCTCTCCGAAGTTCTGGTAGCCATGTAGGAGGAGGTTGACGGGCTGCAACTCGTCGGCCAAGCATGTCCCACACGTGCTCTACTGGATTCAAGTCCGGTGAGAATGCTGGCCAGTCCATACGGGTGATATCCTCCGATTGAAGGCATTCGCTTACGATGTTTGCGCGGTGAGGGCGAGCGTTCTCATCCATAAACACAAATTGTGCGCCCATGGCGCCCCGAAACAAACGTACATGTTGTTCCAGAATGACGTCTCGATAGATTTGGCTTGTCATGTTTCCAATTTGAACATGCAGGTCAGTTCTGGAACTCAGGATAATTCCACCCCAAACGAGCACTCCTGCACCACCGTAACGGTGTCGTTCAATGATATTTTCTTGGTGGTAACGGGTACCTGGAGCTCTCCATATGAAAGTCCGGGGAGAATCAGACTGCGAGCTAAGCCTGGACGCGTCGGAAAACATCACACAAGCCCACTGTTGCGGTGTCCACAATGCATGCGCTCTACTCCAGGCTAACCGCAGGCGACAGTGAGTTGCAGTAAGTGGAACGCATCTGACAGGTCTACGAGCATATAGACCAATCTGCCCTAAGCGTCTATACACGGTCTGCCTTGAAATTGTCGTACCAGCGGCTGAAGAGATCTGACGAGACAGGTCTGAGGCTGTGCTCCGCCTGTTTGTTTTGGCAGTAACTGCCAAATATCGGTCCTCATTCGGGGTTGTAACTCTGGGGTGACCTGTGCTGTAACGTCTACTCACATTACCATTATCTTGGATTCGTTGGCAAAGCCTGGAGATGGCACTCTGGGCAATTCCAAGTTCGTCTGATACTTCCTGTTGGGTACGCCCACATTCCAGACGGCCGATAATTCTACCACATAAAAAATCATCCAAATGCGTCCTTTGTGTCATAACTATTCGGTTATTGCACTGAAATGCTTATAAAGCGCCTGCGAACAATTTTACTTCTTTGCTTGTATATGTCACTCTCTTACACTCTCGTCATTGTGACTTACCATCGGTGTCATCTGGTTACTTCCTGATATTTGCATATGATTCTTGAAGACGTGTGTAGTGATTTTACAGGTGATATATTTATTTTAGAGTTCGATTTCCGCATGACTCCGAATTATCCTTAATTTATGGACATGAGTGTAGTTAGATCTCAGCCAATGGTAAACAAGTTGGATTCAAGTCTAATGGTTGTTGCGCCCACACATTTTCACCTGTCAGCATTTCTGGCATGATGTATTTGCGACAAACTATATCAATACTAGCACCTGAATCTCTTAATATAGGAATTTTATAACCGTTTACGTAACCTATACTAGTATACGGTAATATAAATTTATCCTCTGGTTTTGCACTAATTCTGTTAAGATTAGCAGGAGATTCAGTACTATTCTTAAATTTTCGACATTGAGGTCTCAAATGCTGATAGGATCCAAATTGATAACATTGTGGAGTCTTTCGCTTTTCATATTTATCATCCGGACGTGAACTTCTAGCTCTGTGGAACCAGCCTTGCGAATTAAACCCTGATGACCATTTATTTTCAGTTTTATTTTTATTATCTGAACTCACATGAGTTTGTGAATTATATCTTTCTTTCTGCCTTTCTACTATAGGCCTTTTTTGAAAGTTCCCGAGGAAGTTTTCATCAAGTTTTTCAGCTAATTTCTTGAATGAAATAATCTTTACCCACTCGTCAAGAAAATAATCTCGAATTTCGAGAGAGACTCGACGTTTAAGTTGGTCAATGACCATCAAGTCTAGCAACTGATCAAAAGTCTCAACTTCCAAGCCAGTCACCCATTTTTTGCAATAATTTTCTATTTCGTAGTTGAAATCCATCCATGTGGATTCTGTACTCTTTTGATGTTTCATGAATTTCTGCCTAAACTTTTCCGGGCTTAGCGTAAACCGTTTTAACAAAAGTCTTCACATGCTCATAGTCTTTAGCTTTATCGGGTGGTTCTCTAGCTATTAACTGTGTTACTTCGTAAGGAAGTAGTCCCAGTAAATGTGATACAAATTCTTCTTCATTAATTTGAGCCCATGCTGCTTGCCTTTCAAACAGTAGCAAATATCGACTGATATCTCCTTTCTTGTCATCGAATTTCTGCATAAGGTGACGCAGCTCAGTTTTTGGCCGGACCTGTCCGTTAGTTTGAGACTTTGTCTCTGCTTCAAATCTTAATCTCTCTAATTCGTACTGTTCTTTCCTTCTTCGCTCTTCTGCTTCTTCCTGCCTCCTACCTTCTTCTCTCTCCTCCCTCTCTTTCCGTTCTTCTCTTTAATCTCTCTATTTCCACTCTTCCCTTTCCTCTCTCTC
>KK115937.1:346748-359204 GCA_000611955.2 Stegodyphus mimosarum | reverse complement strand
CCTCTCTTTCCGTTCTTCTAATATCGTGTCTAAGACACCTTTGACGAATAGTTCGTCGTAATCTCTGCTTTCAACAATTTTATGTTTTAAATCGACTATTTTTAAATCTGCAGTCACATGAACTCCCAGTTCAGGCGCGAGATTTTTCATATATTCCTTAGGAACTCTTCCTAAATAGGACATTATTTCTGTTTTTAAAATTTATGAACACTCTGTTTTTATGCTTCCTTAAAGTAGCTCAATTTAATTACTGTAATTAAGTAATGCTCTCAAAAATCACGAAATTAAATGCACTCTCTTAAATACACAAACCTCAAAAATGAGTTGTTTAAATTATAGGAAAGTCATACTCTCTGCCACATTAATTCCGACTAAAATAAAAATAACAACATAGAACAATGGATACATTCTATATGTCTACTGTTGAACAACTAAAATGAATATTAAATATACTATCCAATACGGTAGTAAAATAAGACAATTCATTATTAACAGAAAGTAATAATCTTGTATCACTAATATTACGCTCAGTGATGAAATAATAAAATAAAGCAATTCTCTATTAACAGGAAATAATAAACTGGTAATACTAATATTGCGTTCAGTAATCAACTAATAAAATAAAGCAATTCAATATTAATAGGAAGTGATCTGGTATTACTAATATTACGTTCAGTGATGAACTGATAAAATAAAGCAATTCAATATTAACCAGAAGTAATAATCTGTATAAGTAATATTGCGTTCAGTGATGAACTAATAAAATAAAAATACGCACGATTATTCGATGTCGCTCGGTGCCTCCAAAAATAATTAAGACTGTGATACTGCTTTCTCAAATGAAGCAAACTCCATTGATGGGACACAGCAAAAACTTTATTTAACACTTAAAATGGCGACATACAAGCAAAAAGAGAAAACATACTCTAAACTATTTTAAAATAAATATAATTACATTCTTCGTGCCTTCAAAACGTTGCCATTCAGATACATATTAATGTTCGTCTATTTAAATTGTACAAAAGATTGAAAACAATATTTAAAGCTGTTACAGTACTTTGGTGTCCTATGCTTGGCAGTTTTAATACCTAGTAATTAATTTGCTGCATCTGTGTTATGTGCTAAAGTCGCGGCACCAGATGTTCTGTGGCAATTTTCACGTCACCAAATGTTAAATACTAACTGTTACAATAATTAGCCTACAATAATATCAAAAACCAAATTCTAGTTGCGTTGTGTTTACTAACCCGAACAACCCCTAAGACCAAGCAGGAGTACTGGTGTTAAAAACATTCACACAAGTCATCATAAGAAAAAACTCTGAATCAAATATATATATATAACCAAGGATATTTATTGCAGCATTAAAGGAAGACACTCAATCTTTCAACTTAAATTTCTAGATCTATGGTGTGTTCAGGTGACAACTATTTAAAATAATGCATTTAGAATTATACTATATATTGCTAATTTCAAATATGCACCGAGATGAATTAATCAAAAATTTACACCGTAAAAATTAATATTAAATTTTCATATGCAGTTATCAAACTCTGCTGGCCAGCATAAAAATACACAGGAATTTAATGAATCACCGAGCATGGTGTCTTTACCAATATTGATAGAGATTACTTAGTTCAAGAAATTTCTTAATTTACTCAGGTAAAAATTACATACATCAATTTAGCAATCCCTTAGGCAGTTAGAAAAATATTACATACTCATGTAGACCCGTTGGAGAAAAATGATTACATTTATTCCTACATTCAATTACTCAATTAAAGGTAAAGTAGAATTTAAATTTTTAATCGTTCCTTAATTTGCAAAAGTTAAAGTTAATTCTCAACCAAAAATAGTAACAACTTAAAGTAAAAAGGTAAAATTTAGATAAGTTAACAAATTTAATATCCTGTCTTAATTCATTATATATAAATTTTAATTACATTCCAAGTTAAAGTTAAAAGTCCTAAATAGATTAATAGTGCAGCAGTTGCTTAAATACACAGCCTGGATTTAAGATCCAGCAGAAAAACCCTTGACTAAAAGTTAAATAGAATTTAATTGGAAATTAAATACACATATAATTACTCCTTACATTAATAATTCATCACTGGAAAATTTACTTCAAATAATCAAATCTCTTAAAAAAATTTTAATTTGCCATATTACTTAGGAAACATGTTCACGGAATTTAAGTTGCAAGCTGTACTAAATTTCAGGTGAAATTAACAATCAAAAGGTTGAACTCACTTGAAGGGAAGAATTGAAAATTTAATTAAGCATTAACTCATCTTATAGATTTTTTTTTCCGGATGTCCCATTCATAACAGGTGTTGAACAAGGCTCTGCCGACGACCAGTCCTTCGCAGATGTTGAACGAGGGAGTCCGGCGAGAAATCTGGACACTTGGATCAGACACTATGAAGATGGTAAAGTGCATTCGTGCAGCAAAACAAGAGCTCCTAAAGGTTCCTCCCTTTTCCGTCTATTCTCATCCAGGCGAGTTGATGGTAGTACTCGGATCTAAGTGACCGATCAGGCAGGATCCGGATAGCGGGATTCAAGTTGCATCCACTATGGTGTCAACGTAGTAATTCGATGAGGAAAAAACAACATTCTCGACTCCAACACGGGGATGGTAAAGTGCGGAGGAGTAAACTTCAAGTGATTTTTTAGATGTTCATCTTTATCTTATTTCCCATCTCCGGCTCTTCCAGAGGAAGAAAAAATAACGTGCTTCTACAGCTGCGAATCCAAGGCAAAAAGGGCTGAGCATGGCCTTGCATGACGATTTTAATCGTCCAGAATCCAGAATTTTCGAAAATCACCAAATTTGGTGAATTAGTATGCAAATCTCGCCAAACACAAAACAGTGCTGCGAAAACTTAGTTTTTCCTTCTTCACACCAAAAAAAATTCCACCCTCGCCACCCCCTTCGCCAACAAGGAGGGGTGAGGGAAAGAATGCGACAAACCTACCACGCAACCGGACGCAGTACATGACCTTGACGAGAAAGTGCTCAAAAACGACGCTTATAGCAGAATAAATTTTTAGACACGAAATTCAACAATTTTAGCAATTAAATGGGCATAATTCTCCAACGGGGCGACGTACAGTCATGAAAGTAGATTCATAAGAAGGGTAAATTTTTTCTCTTTAACAGGTATAAATTTCATCCATGTGAATAAAAAGGAAGTATTTTTAAATTTCAAATATTACGCAGAAAGCAACCGATTTCCCATTGTCTCCTTTCCCGAAAGCTAATACTGTCGAACGCGTAACGTAAGAATGAGAACTCTGTTTAACTCGCATAAGAATAATTGATTCAATAACATAAGCAATACAATTCGTGAAGAAAAATTTAGAATAAGCATAAATTAATGTATATAATTTACTCACTCAATAATTAATTAACAAATAACTGCAATTAACTACACATTAATCCATAATTCTAAACTAACCAAAAATCACTACATAACATCTGAAGCTTAAAGGATGTTTGACAGTTTCTGGACGTCATCTTTATTATGGCAAGAAATAGCAATTCCACGGCTTTATATACTTGTAACTTTTTGTATTTTACTCCTAATATTTCTTTAACTAGGATATTTCATATTTAGTAATACATAATATCCCACAAAATAAATTTTCTTAAAATAAGAGTAACTTTTATGCGTCTGTATTATATATAGTGCGAAAATAAGATCACTGAAAACAATAAATTAGTTATGACGCATCGTGGCACAAATGCGGAAAGTCTAGTAGTTAAAACTTTCTAGTGTTAAAATATTTCTTATGTTACGATTTCTTAGGAAAACATTTCACTCTGCGCAAACTTTAAAAAGGAGCTGCCCAGACTAAATCGCGGTAGTTAGCACGCCTGGAGTCTTTAAGTTATTAATTTAATAATACGGATTATTTTTTTCATGTACTTTAGATACAGGTTTTTGGAAACTAATTTCTTTTATTGCAAACCTTCCTTTCACTAGTTTTTTTCAAGGTCAATATGTACACTGCGCAAAAAATAAAGAAATGGGACAGTTCTATATCTCCCGTTTTACTGGCCCCATTGACGAAATTCAAATTTCGGTTTTCATATCTTGAAAGCGCGACTTCGGATATATATTAGATTTATATATAGAGTCATTCTAACATAGGCATTTTGAAGCAAAATCGCACTTTTTCTGAAATGACATGCCAATTGTTTTTCATATTTCGATTCTACGACTCAAATTATGACTAAATATTAAGTTCTGTAAAATTTGGTGGGAAATTTACGGAGAAATTCAAAAATTTATCTTGGCTTAATTTTTTCAATTTTCGTCATGAATAATTTACTTGTCAAACTTCTTCATTTATAGCAACCTATTTTTAGTCCAAAGGGGCTTTCTCCCTGAAGGACTATTGTTTACGTTTTGCAATTTTGGTCGGAAAAATTCAATGTCGGTTCACTTTTCAAACTCTTGCCATCAAATATTGCAGCCCTGTATTATATTTAAAGAAATTAAATAATGGAGAATGTGCATAAATGAATGTATGTTTCTCGCATTGTGATTAAACCAAGGTACCTAGAGCCATCGAATTTTCAATGACGTAATCCTGCTGCGAATTTGGGCATTTGGAAGCCCAAATTTGAAATTTGGAATTCGTTTTATTATTGATTTCATATTTTGTAAAACTTTAACGAATTTTTGATTAACAAACGCAAGGATTTCAAAGCGAGCAATGGCAACGTTGTACAGAAAAAAAAACATTTTTATCTACAGCGCGTGAGACTGTATATAGGAAATTCTAATGATATGCTCAGTTAAAAATTATTTTGCGATATTTCTCTGAAACTGAATTTTATGGTTTAAGTGCGAAGAAAATGATATTTAATAAATAAAGATAACACACAAAATGTTAAAAAGTCCCTTTGGACGTAATTTAAAAGCTGAAACCTTTCAGATTTCTTTTTTTCATTAAAGACGAGCGGAAGGAAAGTTTAAATAATTTTAACAACATCAGTAAACCACATTTGTGTTATTATCGCTTTTACGAAATATGCGCAATTTCAATGCGCGCAAATATATAAATTTATGTATATCTTAGGAAAATTTGATTAAAAAAACTGATTTTCCTCAGTTCCTCTTCATGGACGACAACGCTCTACCTCATCGCACAGTTACTGTCGAAGAGCTGTCGGAGAGTGAAGATATTGTAGGTATGCTTAAAAATACATCTACTTTAAGATGACGGTAAAAATTTTATAGATTATAATTCAAAAGTTTTTTCGAAAATTTAAAAAAAAATTTTTAAAAATATAAATTAAAAAAATAAATCATAAAAAATGGGTGAAATTTTTTGGAATAAACCTTAATTTCGAAATATGAAAGAAGGAATCAAGTAAATTTATAAAAGAAAGAGATATTAATAAATATATATCAAATTCAATCAACACTGAGGAGGTAAAATTTTGAGAGCTAATTTTTTAAAATTACTAGTGCGATTTTTACAAAACTTGGTAGCTTAGCATAATTTGAGTCTTAGAAAATCGAAATATGGAAAAAACTTAGCATATCTTTTCAGAAAAAACCGATTTTGGGTGAAAATATCTATATTAGAACTACGCTATATGTAAATATAATACATATCTTAAGTCACTCTTTCGAGACATGAAAAACGCAATTTAAATTTTGTCAACCGGCCCAGTAGAACCGGAGATACACTGGTGTGCAAAAATTAAGGACGAAGTCGAAAAATTAGCATATCAGCTGAACGAAAAGGCAGAGCGGACAGAAAGACCAATCAGGAGATTAAGTAAGGTGATGTACCGTAGCACATGCGCAGATATGCAGGTAGACGTAATGGGGGAGTGTCTGAGTAGTATAAAGCATGTTGTCGGTGTAAGATCAGTATTTCTGGCAAAGAGATTGCACGCCGTATAGCAGTTAAAATCACACCGAGTTGCTGCCTCAGCGAGAAATGGCGAATAATCAATCTGTTAGACGACATCTGGATGCTTTTACCCGAGGTCGAATCATTGGGAAGTTGGAGGAAGGCCGCAGTGTGACAAGTGTGGCTGCAGAGTTCGGAATTGCTCACAGCATCGTTTCACGACTTTGGAGACAATTTCAAACTACAGGAACAGCTATCCGGGGGTTTAGTAGTGGTCGTCCACGAGGAACCACACCCGCAGATGACCGGTATATTGCCTTACAGGCCAGAAGAAACAGGCGGCAGACAGCGGGAGAAATCGCTAGACACACGACACAGGCGACTGGACGACCGATATCGCGTTTTACCGTGGCCAGAAGACTGCACGGTGGTGGTCTGTTTGCACGACGCCCTGTACGGTGTGTACCTCTAACGCCTGCCCATCGGAGAAGGCGTTCTCTGTGGTGCCGGGAACACCGGAATTGGAGAGACAATGAATGGGGACGAGTACTCTTTACAGATGAGAGCAGATTTAGTCTGAGTTGCGATTCTAGACACATACACATCTGGACAGAGCGGGGAACACGCAATAACCCCTTCAACATCATCAAAAGGGACTGTTTTGGAGGTCGCGGAGTTCTCGTTCGAGCAGACATAATGCTTGGTAGCCGGACCGACCTTCATATCTCCCAAGGAGGTTCGTCACCTGGGACTGCTATTGTAACGAGGTTCTTCTTCCTTACATGCGTCTTTTCACAAGGGCTATGGGTCCTCAGTTCCTCTTCATGGACGACAACGCTCCACCTCATCGCACAGTTACTGTCGAAGAACTGTCGGAGAGTGAAGATATTGAACACATGGATTGGTCGGCAAGGTCTCTGGATCTAAATCCCGTCAAGCATGTACGGAACTTACTAGGGAGACCCGTGGCAGCACGTAACTTATCGCCAGTAACGATTCCGAAACTGCGATTGGTGCTACAAGAGGAACGAGCAGCAGTGGCTCAACAGCTCATTAACAACCAAATATCCAGCACGCACAAATGATGTGAAACCTGCCTAGCAGTCAGGGGAGATCATATCCCCTATTAAAGATCGGATGTTTCTTGCTGGACACCCATCACAGGGATGTTTCGGCCTTCAGTCGCATTGCGTTCCATGCTACGTTTTCAATAAAGCTTTTTTTTATCCCTCTGATTTCTCTTTTACTCATGTCCTTACGTATTGGGGATCTTACGGTATTAAATGTGTTGATTTGGAAAGCTTTTGTACAAAGTTATATTGAAAAAACCGTCTCGTCCTTAATTTTTGCACACCAGTGTATAGAACTGTCTTTTTTTTTTTTAAAGTCCAAAGGGGCTTTGTTCCTGAAGGACTATTGTTTTAGTTTTGCGTTGGAAATATTAAAAGTTTGAATAACTTTTCAAACTGTTGCCACCAAATATTGCAGCTCTGTATTATATTTAAAGAAATTAAATAATGAAGAATCTGCGTAAATGTATGTATGTTTCTGCATTTGTGATAAAACAACGTTACATAGAACCATCCAGTTTTGAATAACGTAAGTTTCCATCCGAATATGGGCATCTGGAATCCCAAATTTGGAATTTGTTGATTATCTGTTTCATATTTTGTAAAACTTTAACGGAATTTTTGATGAACAAACTGAAACGATTTAAAAGCGAGCAATGCAACACTACGGGGGAAAAAACCTTTTGATCTAAAGCGCGCGGAAACGTGTATCAGAAATTTTATAGATATACTCATTTTAAATTTATTTTGCGATATTGCTGTTGAACTGGTGATATCTATTGCTGTTGACTTGTTGATTTTATGATTTAAGTGTGAAGAACATGATATTTAATAAATAAAGGTAACACACAGAACGTTAAAAAACGCCCCTTTGGGCGTAATTTAAAATCTGGAACCTTTCAGATTTTATTTTTATTTTTATTTGTTTATTAGTTCAAAGGAGATATTGTACAAATCACGCCTGCTTCAAGTCGCGTGTCAAAGCTTATTTAGTCTCTTAATTAAATCTTATTTCACATTTAGTTTCATTTGACATTTGTTGTGGAGTTACTTGCAAGGTGCGGAGTTGATTGCTATTACATTGCTGAATTTTATGTAACCGTCAGGTTTTCATATTAATAAATTTGATTTATTTTAAGCCTTTAGTATTACTCATGTTTATTGCAGTTATACGATTCTAGTAGTTTGGCATTTTGAAATAGTGTAGAATCGTACATATATACATTTACTAAACATTTAAGAGCTTTTTTTATTGCACTTTATATGCAATTACTATACTTAGATTCCTCAGTCGTTTGTAAGTAATAAGCAGTGAATGTTTAGGTATTTCGAAACCTGAAAATCAATTTACAAGTTAAAAAGAAAACGGTTTGCATTTGGAAGATTTAAATTTTTTGATATCATCATGACCCTTAATTTCTTAAATAAGCGCAGAAGTCTGTTTTAAATGTTAATTTGAAGTTAAACAGAGCAGGCAGAATTTAGGATTGAAAATAAACAGTACTATCTTCCAGAGATGAGCATGGCATCTTCGGCGTAGTGGTCTGATATTCTAGCGTTGCAGCATAAAAACAGACGGTTAAAATGATCTAATTCCTCACTAATTGAACGAGCACAGTTATTGTGAAGGTATTTGCCAAAAGAAAGTCTCTTTTGCGTTTTCATACAAAGCATACATAAAAAAGAGAACATTGTATTTAACTGAAAAAACTTCTGCACTCTGTAGGATAAATATAAAAACACTAAAAATGCATTTTTGTATCAGTACGTTATTTGATAATTATTTGAATTGTTTAATTTTTGAATTCCGAATAATGGAAGAAGACTCTCTTTGATTCCTACAAAGAAGGATAATGGTCCTTCTCTTTTTTTAATATTGAATACACGTTTACAATCTCCTGTTGTACAAAATTTGATTTTTACAAAAACAATGAACAAAACTCCATTTATTTTGATCAAAAAGTGAAACATTCCATTAAAATACAAGATTTCCATTTAATGGTGAATATTTATTACATCACCTCCAAGTAACCCCTTTCGAATGCAATAACGTATGCCAGTGTTTCTTCTAACAATCGAAAACATGTTCGAAATCGCTTTCACGAAACGCCTTAAGAACTTGAAAGAAATTGTTTTTCTTGTATTAATAAATTTAAAATGGTGAACATTTTAAATCCATTGATAACGATGCTGCAACATTAACTGCAGAGATAAGAAAACGTAACATAGCAGTTTACGGAGCTTGAGAAGATGCATTTGTTGCATGTTTGTCCAAACATTAATGCAAAGAACTGTGAGCAGAAGAATAATCGTGATGTGAAATTCATATTTTCACGCCAAAATTCAAATTTTTCTATGAATCGCTTTACGTATTATTTACGTGTCACAAAACACGTAAATAATACTTTTTATCAACATTTTGACCAATTAATAGAAATTCACCAGGGAAACTGTTACGACAATCGAAGAAAAAAGTCAACATTTCTTTGATTTATCAGTGATTTTAAAATTCTGTTTTCGGTGTTGGTTCACCATTCAATTGAAACTGATATGGTCGCTGTGCTGTTTCTGCATCAAAACCGTAGATCAGTTTATCATCATTAGTAATAATCAATTTTAAGAAGTACTCGTTTTAGACAATGCATCACCTGAGCCCTACAGTGGCATGACCGAAGTTCGATCTACAGAATTCAGATTGAAGACATTAAACACCAACATTCTTCCTTTTGCAGTTAAAGAGCTTTATAGCGAAAGAAAATTGAATAGCATACCTCTCTGATAAAAGACCGTTAGGAGATGAGAGCAATGTAGACGGCACCTAGAGAGTTATAATTAGATGCATTTATTGATATAGGTTAATGCAGGCATTTTATTGTTAAGAATTCTGCGTGCCTAATCTAGTTACAGGCAAACATTGATACATTTGGTATGACATTTTTGTAGGTTTTATTTTATTTACCTCTGTAGAATAACGCATTATTATCAACATTATAATATCAATAACGAATAGCATTTTTATTTCAATAATATTTATTTTTTAACTTTCTTAACATTAAATATAATTTATGGAAATACGTTTACATTGTTTTTAAATATAATGTCTACTGAATGCCAGGCATAATTAACCTCGACTTTCCATGCTTTATTCAGCTTATTTTCTAAAACTCTTGTTAGACTTTTAGTTCAAATTTTGGAATTGCTTATCAAATATTGGCTTTAAGTTATTGAATAGTTTGTTATTTATTTTCATACAGCTTTCATTTTAAGTAGCCGGAGAGGAAAAAGAATTGCAGCGTTAATATAGCGTTCTCGTTGATCACGTACAATTCAAAAATTGGAAAATTGGCGAAATGCTTCCTGAAGGGAACTATTTTTTATCATTTAAAATGTTGAAACAGTCAATAAATTATTGGGGTACTAGACGTTTTCTTAGCTTTAAAATTGAATAGCTTTTATCATTTGTTTGAAGTAAATTTTTCCATCATAAGATAATTAGCTGGCTATGGAATTCTCAAGACTAATAGCAAAAAGGTGATACAAGAAAGAAATTATTTTCTGCTTAAATTAGAACGCTGATTATGTGCCACTGTAGAGAAAAAACGTTTTATCTCATTTCTGTGATTCTGAACATCGGATTTATTCCCATCTTAATTTTAGAATATGGCTCGTTAATCTAATAATACTTGTTCTTCATGTAATATATATTTATTTCTAATATTTGATATCAACCCATATGGAACCAGAAAGAAATTATATGAACGTTTTCCTATTTGCTTTTCCAGCATAGTTACACTCTTATTATATTTAGATGATTTAGCAGTATTGTGGATCTTGCGGTTGACTAAATCTAGCTTACCGCATTTATTGCGTTCTAGTAACTTTACCGAATAAGATAATCGAAGTGTATACGCGAAGACGGACATCAATAAATCTTTGGTCGAGAAAAAAAATGTGTCTTCTTTCTTATGAGTTTTTAATCACTGTTGTTTGATATTTAGCTAAACCATTAGACATCAGGTCAAAGAAAGCTGTTATCATAAGCACAACATCACTTTCTTCAAAATTTTAATACATTTCGAATCTAAGGTAAATGTCGATGGTTATCAGGCTAATTCAAACTACTTACTCTGATAAAGTACTGTCCTTGTTAAGCAGAATGAATTTTTGGAAACACGTTCTAAAAGAATCAAGGCTGTGTTATGAAATTTGAATTTTACCTCGTAATCATGCATTTCTTAACACTGTAAGGTTTATCCTAAGTTAATTAACAGTTATTTTTTGTCTCTGTCCTATCTTATTCTAATTTCAACTTACAATTTCCTACTAGGAATGTAAATTCAAAAACGTAATGAATGCAAATGAGTAAGAGTACTATATAAGTCGATGCTTCACCGACTTCTAGAGAGAGAGTTTGAATTCCTGACTAGCGCGCGTTTGCCATTCGGCTACGTTCTCTCTGAGCTACTGCGCTCGGCCCCACTTTAGGCCCTTGCTTGGCTTCGCCGATGAAATTAATATTTAGGGGCCAACTACGTAGATTTCTGATAGCTTCGGCTATACCTTTCAGATAGCTTTAGTTAAGCTTAATTTAGTTAAGCTTAATTTAGTTTAAATTCATAGTTATTTAAGTTCAAGCCCAAGTAGAGGCTTTGTGTATACTCCAAGTAGGAAATGATTGTATTTATTCTGAAAAATAAAGGTTAGTTAACCCTTGTTAAGTCATACGTGTTTTGTTCACACACTTAAGCGATTATTCGCTTGTTAGTGTTCGTGGAGTTCTAAGACAGAACTTTGGAGTTAAATAAGTAATACGCTACAACACAAAGCATAAGTTACTTTCTGTGTAACGTGTATACGATCAGGTTTCTCTTAGACTATTCACCACGAAGGGGTCGTACCCTTAAAGGCCCTTGAATGCTTTGTCGTAATTCAAATAAACCAAACGAAATCAAGCCATAAGTTACGTTTCTCTGGTCTAATGTCTATATCTATAGAAATTTTAAATTAGCGTTTCAATTTGTTTTGCTTTACTGGATGCTTTAGTGAAAATTTTACTTTAGGAAGTAATTTTTTATGTTGATTCTTCCATCAGTAATTTTTATGTTGTTCCTCCAGCAGTCTTTGCCAGAATGCAAATTATGTTGAACTGAGTAGCAAGTGAGTTTATGGTTTGCAGAGTCTCTAGAAAGACGTTTTATTTTCTGAGTCGTCTACCTACATGTCAATCTAGTTTTTATGAAAAAGTTCTGAATTTATTACCGCTTAGAGCTACAAGTTGAGGACAGTTGAAGCTGGCTTAGTTAGGCACTGAAGATTGTTTGAGAGTACCTAAGTTTTGTTAAATTTTAGTTAGATCTACGAAACATAGTTTTAATAACATTTTAGTAAAATTTTATCCTTATCTGTGTCTTCGGAGTTTTACACGTCTATTTAAGTGCAAAAAAGGAAAATTATTCGACGCTCAGAAGCTTAACAATGTGTAAGTTAGTATTTAATTAGATTCAACCTT
>KK115937.1:271900-346700 GCA_000611955.2 Stegodyphus mimosarum | reverse complement strand
TTCTGCTGAGCCATTTTTAATGAAGTTAATGTCAGGCTTTGCTGTTTACAGACATTTGTCACTAATAAGGCCGAAGCAGTGCTCTCTTTATTATGGAAGTGTTACGGTAAAAACCCAATGTCTGGTAAATCCTAGGTTTTATCAGGTGGGCCACCGCTGACTCTTTTGAATGGATGGACAATTTACATCCATGTCTTCTCCGGGATTCAAACCCTTCGCACGGCAATTCAGTCACTAATCACTTTCCCATCTTGACGATACGAAATTAATGTAATGAAATAAATATAGATATACTTCGAGTGACAACTTTATCACTTTATTCGGGTGATGGAATCTTTTGGAATACCTATAAGAACCAAGATATACCATCTTTTGGGTAAGATATACCATCTTTTGGAATACCTATAAGAAAATGTTTTGTATAATCATCTGATTCTCATTCTCCCAAAAATTTATACAGTTGCAGCTTTTGTAAATTTTGCGCATAGTTTTATAGCAAGTGTTATCACTGTAGCATTATTCGGTAATAAATTCTTTCCATTCAATAGCTTAATGTAGTTTTTTTTATTGTGAATTCCATGGACTAAATAAATTATTACAAAATGGTTCTCAAATTGCAAATCATTGACAACTTCTGTAATTCTGCCAAATATTTTATGACACTTGTAAAGAATTGTTGCGTTTCTGTAAAGAATTTTAAGTAAATAATCAGAACGTCCAGCTGGTTGTTGCAATACGTTTGGTTCGAATTTAGGCGAAGGCGCTGTTGATTTATCACGTTTTCTGCATCCAAAATCCTAATGGTCTCTAAGTGACGTACGAACTAAAATATGATGGCTTCGACCCAACCTTGATTTAGTCGATAAATCTCATGCCTATTCACAGTCCCCCTTTAAGTGAGGAGAATGTAAGGAATAATAATCTCATTTCTCTGTATATTCTTTCGCTGTGTGAGTAAATAGCATGTTCAGCTAGCAATTAAAAGATTCGCTGTTTGGATCTGGCAACGGTACAATTGATTTATCATGTTTCCTGCTTCCAAAAACTCTGTCAATTTTAGAATACTCCACACTGTCAAATAAATTAACTCGAAAAAAGTCTGATGTGATTTTAATGATATTAACACTCGAACCTGTTTAGAAGATCCGAAGTGTATAACTACAAAATAATAAGTGAAATTGCTTTATATTTGTTTGAAAATAATTTTGTCTTGTATATGTTGCTTAAGAAATTTGTAAAAAAGAAACTGGGCCGTTAAATTAATACCATTTAGCTTTTGTCATATTTCAAATACAAATGCTGTGTTCACTAGTCAACCCAATCTGAGTTTCAGGGCAATTTCAGTAATTTAAATGTAATCAGTATTTTATAAGTAGATATAATTACATTACAGTTACGAAATTTTATACATAAATATCCAGGTAAATGTTTTTACCACACGACTACATTATGCACAGTTACTCTTGTGCAAAATGTCCAAATTTTTCCGGAGCTAATGTGTGACAAAATTATTTCGGTAGTTCCTCTTTCGCTGAAAACACATTATTTGAAGCTTAATTTTTCGCATTGTTCGAAGCTTAAAAAATTAGTATTTTTAGTTGCGTTTTTGTATTGTTCACATGTCATGCTCACTGCTCGCATGTCATGGGACGGAAATTTCCGTCCATATGAAAAGAGTTGCTTTACAGAACATGACTATCAGTAATAATCTATAGCAGTGTTTATTTAAGCTTCCAGAAATAGCGTCTGCTTTAGAGAGGTTTGCTATGAGAGGTTTTCATCATATTTAAATACTGAAATATACACTGTGTTGAAGCGATTATTCCTGGTACAAAGAGCTCACTTATATGTAGTTAAAAGAACTGTAAATTTTCCTCATTACGGGAAAAATTTCGCTCCATTTCACTTATTTTTTACTCGAAGAACTGTTAAATATTTTGGGTATTTCGTAGCTTTCTAAACACGATACTTCGTTGAATAACTTGCGATTCAATAATTATTTTAAGCTTTTCTACACGTGCTTACATTCAGAAACATTATAAGATGATAAATAAAAAAAATCGATTCGAATATTCATTTTGATTTCATTTCGCTGTCAATTTCCAAGCAAGAAACTTAGTTCGAAGCAAAATCCAGAAATTCTCCCCCAAATCAATCTTTTTTCAAACCTTTTGAGATCCAAAATATGTACATAGAAAGCGTTATTGGATATTAATTTAGAAGTCAAACAACAAAAATCAGAGTTATGTTTGCGCAAACCGCAAATGAAGGAAATAAGATATAGTGATTAGATAAGTTAAGATAAGAATAACTGGATAAGAGTTAAGCTACAAGCGCCATCCATTGATGAAACAAAAACTAAAACACAACTTCCTTAAAGGCTGAAGGCAAAGATGGATTGGAATTAGGATCGAACCAGAACAAAAAGAATTTTTTGAATGAAGCGCCTCTAGAAAATCTAATTCACCAATGGAAGATGTTTTTTGAATAATTTTGGTGCAGAAAAATTCAAAATGGGAGTTTCGGACCAACAATGCTGGGCAACAGAGGACTTCTGTGTTTCCTTTTTCCTAACATATGCCTCATGTTCCTTAACGAGAAATTTTAAGGCTTTCTTGGTTTAACCAATGTAAATTAAACCAGACCGGTAAAGAATCATGCAAATACCCCTGAACTGCATATCCAGAATGGGGTCCTTGAGTATGAACTCGGAATTTTATTGATGAGAGAATATATTTTTGGTTGTTTGACTGCTAAATTGATACTTGTTAGACGTGTTATTTTATCTTAATTATTGAATATACTTCTAACTTCCTCAAAAGCATATTTTACAACCGTATGAAATGGCACTAAGTTATTGCCAACTGCATTTTCCAAATCGGAGAATATCTAAAGAACGCCGGACATTTTACAAGGCGTATCCTGGAGCAGAATATTCTCTAAGAAATATGAGAGTGCTACGCAATATCCGCGACTTTTCTCTTATAAGGTATTTATTCAAGTTATGCAGCACAATCTATTCAAGCTAATATAATCATTTAAGTTTGTTTTATATGTGTGTAAAGAAAATCGATTGAAAGTGAAGCAGGTTTTCTTAAACGAAAATCAATCATTTAATTTAAAAATATCGGCTTGGCTATCAAAGAATAATAAGAAAAAAGATTTTTTTCCTTCTCGTCGTTGTAACTCGTCACTTTAAGGTTTTATTAGCTTCTCGATAAAAAAAAGAGACATTAGAAAATAAAGATACAAGGCTCTTCTCAAGATTTTTTCTACATTATGAATAAATACTTTATAATTATAAAGAACGTGAATATTTTTACGTTACATAAGCGAATTTTGGTACCTTAAAGTTTATTAACTTATAACAAAGAATCTTAGTTATTCATAAATTTGCATTTGATTTCAGAACAACTTCTATTAATTCGCTACAAAAATTACTAATTGATATTTTCAATTCAATGATCACTTTCGTCTTTTCTTAATAAAATAACTGCGAAATAGTTTTAAATTTTAAATTTATTTTAATTTGCTTGAAAATTACAAAATATTCTTACGTGAATAAATGCCTTGATATCATGCATAATCATAAAGATAATGCATTTTATTAACAAAATGAGAATTGATAATAACACATTAAAATATCAAAATGATTTACTATTTAACTAAGAATTGTAAATCTTAGAAGACATTCTGTCAAGAGCTCTAGAAACACGAACAAAATGTGTGATCTCGATGCTAAAGAAATTCGGAACCCTTTTGTAAATTACTTTTTGAAAACAAAGATACTTCTGTGAAGGATGAGAGGATAAACACTATGCAATAAATCATTTATATAATTTCCGAATAGTTTTGTAATGATGAATTAAAGACGACATGCAAATATCATAGCAGCAAAAGGCGAATAAAATAAAACCCAAATAATAGAGTGATTTATAATTTTATCTGGGATTTCGAAAGCTTTTAGTAAATTAATTATGCAAATACTGCAAAAAGTTGTAGAATAGTTAAATGGCTTTTTTAATTAACCATTTATCTTATTACTTTTTCCTATTCTATATTTTCTGTCAACTTCCACCAGAATACAAATTAGTTTAAAATAAAAGTGAAATTTCAAAGTCTAGCGGACAGCAACTGTTATTCTTAGACTGACTATTTTCTCTTCTTGTATTTAAACTGTTTAGGCTAAGTGTGGCGGGAAAGATCTGCTCGTTCTGAATCTTCGGGTGTATTTAAAAATAGTCAGTGAAGTCCAGTTTTAAGACTGGCTTTTCTTACACTTTGAATACATTCAGTTTGCTTTAAACCTTGTTTTGAGAAGCTTGTTATTACTTGCCATTTAGCAGAAGTTCAGTTTGTATAATCGTCAAGTTAACGTAATAATAATAATTTTAGTTTTGATTTTAATTTGGTGTTAAAAATTTCCTGTATTGAAGATCCGCGTATTAAAAGTTAAAATGAAGTGTGACTGTGATAATAAGCCAAGAGCACTAAAATGTGATGAATTTCTTTACACTTATACAGTTAGCTAACATTGCATTATGACTGCAATACCCTATAAAATAAATTTATGCATGGAAGATGAGATATGTGACCTAGAATAGGAACATTAATTAAATAACTTAACCAGAATTAGAAAAGCCAAATGTAGAGTGATGACACACTATATCACATGTGACATCAATTTTATTTCCTGTTTACAAGCATAATTATTTTCTTGAATAAAAATCAGTGGAGCACAAATTAGCGACATTAATAAAACCATACTCCCTGATGAATACACCTTGTCCTATCCAGATCTATAAAAAATGGCCTAACACGTGGCATGAGTTAGATGGCCTCACTACTGTAGACACAAAAATCCACATAAATTCATTTGCAAGTATCCGTCTAGAAAAAAGGTCCTGAGAATGCAAATCCGTGAAACATTTTTGAAGAGTACCAGTTCTGCCGGGGAATATAATTATTTACTTGAAATAATAGTAAAACTCGTCAAGGCAAACATTTTATCCGAAGAACGTCGTAGTTGAAGAAATATTACTTTAGCGAAGCTATCAATCAGGTTTATCTCTCTCATAAGTAGAAAAAATTATAGCAACTACCTTCAATAAGCAGGATTTCGAAAGAATCTTACAGTTGTCCAGGTTGTCTATATACATGTCGATACCTTCATGAAAAATCGCATGGCGTGAAAAAAAATGTAGCAAGAGAGAACAAATATCACAGCATCACCATGGCTGTAGGAGAAGGAACAGGGCGAAAAATCCCGTCCTTCACCTCCGAACTCCAGCGCAGAAGAGGGCCCAAGACCGGTTTAGAAAATCCCTTTAAAGGTTGTCTTGAAACGATGACGATTAAAAACGATGTGGAAATACAGAATGCAGGCTGCTTGCACATTTGACTATGATAATTTTAGTTAAGAAGTTAGAAGAAACGAAATTTCGCTCCAAAGCCTATTAAGCTTTAGCTGCATGATAGGCCGTTATTACATAATCCTAGATTTAACCTACGTGATAGTCATAGAATTACAACGCAAATATGATAAACAATAGTGAACACAAAGCTTATTGCACAGTCGTTTATTTATTTAGTATTTGATTTGTTTTAAGTTACTTATTGCAATTATTGTTTTATGTTGTTTGTAACTGTAATGTAATGTGTAGTATTATTCTATTCAATTGTTGCTTTAGTTGTAAATATGGCTTCCATGTCCAGGAACTGTTAGACATTTTTAGTAGAAATATAATTAAAATTGTTTTATTTCCCTGTGCAATGCAGCGCGTGAGAAATTTTAAGAGAAAGCTACGCCGGAAAAGTAAAAAATACAAGAACACTTGGATTTAACATTGAATAAAGGTTTACCTCGGTAAACTTTTATCTCGGTAATTGATATTTTATTCGGATAAATGCAATTGACTGCTATGTTATCTGTAACCGTAATTCTACTCTTTCTTCTTTCCAGAAATTGCTAGAAATGTCTCGCGCAGCCTAATTAAAAAGGTATAAAAGTCGAAGAGAAACAGCTCAGCTCAGTAGTTATTTAGATAACTCTTGTTGTTGATTGTAGTGAAGTAAGGAATATAGGACAGTTTGGGTCCACGTGGCGCTGGGGCTGTGTGGCGCACATGGAGGGAAAGGAATTTACGAAGGCGCTCAGGAGGACTTGCGGCTTGCTACGTCAGCAACGACGGACGCGTTCCATCTTGTTCGCGAAATCATCACACATTATCACCTCGGATTATCTTGCTATTGCTACGTCAATCGCATGTTTCATCCTGTTTGTGTTGTAATCCGGTTTCTTATACACGTTTATCTATTGAAGCAGAACTCCCCGCTGCTTTGATGTCACACTAAATCTGCAACCTGATTGCAACATGCAGATACATGCTAGAGCTTTCTAGATCATTCTATTTCGTTCAGCAACGGCCGCTAGAGGGAAGTAGTCTTACCCATAGGGCTTTCGATTGGTTCTTGTGGATCCTAACCAACGCCTATATAGTCAGACGCTGGACCATTTTCCATCATATCTGTTCGGGGTGTATGCTTCGCTCCTGCTCTCACCCTTCCTGTTTAAATCAAGACATATTATTCGAGGTAAGTATTTTATCATATATTTTTTTCGTGTTCGTGCTCCTATACTCTGTCACTTTTTAATTTGAGTACAAAAATCTGCATTTGTTGCATTGCCTTTATAATTTGAATTTATATTTTTCACACGGATTTCTAACAACAGTTCGAGAACTAGCCTCTCAACGTGGATGTACTGAAGACTTCAGATTCTGATTGTAATTCTGGCCAACACCATGAGAAGCCCAAAGAAACACCCATCTCGCAGAACGCTAATGGCAAAGGAAAAATAGACGAAGATAATACATCTAAGAATAAAGTTAGTATTACGAAAAGAGTTTATTCTTGCTATAACGCAGACTTATTATTGTTTTACCAAACAACTCATGATTATTTTTTCTCTTTCAGCGAAATGGACCGTTTACTGAACACACAATCTCAGAGGAGCTGACACATATTGGCAACAATTTCTTTGTGGGACCTACTCCTTTCAACGGAAAGATCACCGTGCACATCAGGCAATACAGCAAGTACGGGAGTTCATACTATCCAATTCGTAACGGTGTGAATTTAGAGCCTTCGTGTTTGGACACCTTCTCTCAACACAACCCACAAGAGGTGTTCACAATGAATCTGCAACTGCCCAAGAATTTTAGTGCAGAATATGATGGTTACCACATCACGTTAAAGCAACTAACAGTAAAAGGATAGGAGAAAAGCAATATTAGACTTACAATCGCCCAGTGGGAAGAATTGTCCACATATTAGAGTCTTGTCAGTGAGATCGTCACTAACATCTTATATCAATGTATGGACTTTTGCGAAGCCTACGATAGTGTATCTGAGAAACATATTAACGAGGAACAGCTTCCAGAATCCTTCGACATTTCTTTGGGAACAGCATGCCTCCAAACCATTCTGAAGGCATCACTAGAACAGCTGATCCAAGAGCATGGAGATTTGAAGTATCCTAAACTCATAGACTATGAAGAGCTCGCCATTCATAAAACAGAAACTAGGAACTCCTTGGCTGAGAAATTAAACTCTGTCGACATAGCCAGACATTTTTATGGAAATGTATGGATTGAAGAGCCTTATTTACTTCTGCTTAAGCTAGCACATTATATCACAAAAGACTTCTAAAAATCTGTTTGTCTCAAAGATGCACTTGATGAAGTGAAGGAAACGTTTTGCCCTACCGATTTGGAAAACTATTGTGTTGGTGGTATTGAATATTATGAATGTTTAGAAAGTAAATAAAATTATTTGTTTATAATGGTCTCTTTACTGTCTCATAATGAAGTTAAAAATAAATATATATAAAATTAAGGAAACGCTATAAATACTTATACACATTTGCTTTTCGTCCATAAGAAGGATTGTTGTAGAAATAAGAGGTTGTATGCTTTAGAAAAAACTATAAATAGCGATGAGCGTTCACATTTCTATTAGTAAAAATCACTGCTGTACATATCATGAATCTGAGTCAGATGTATCGCGATGCAGCCCTTCCCGCCAGTTTTGGTGGAGGGAGTGCTTTGCATCATACTTTAAAAGGCAAAGAAAGTCACAAGGCGATCAAGAAATGGCTTACCAGCAAAGAGTCATATACTTTACACAAGCCTGCCCAAAGACATTTTCGTCGCAATCGCGTCCTCGTCAGAGGCATCGACGCTCAGTTTCAATCTGATTTGGCAGATATGCAGTCTCTTGCCAAACAAAACGATGGATATAAATATTTGCTAACATGTATTGATGTGTTTTCCATATATGCTTGAGCTATTCCACTCAAAGATAAAACAGTTCAGAGTGTCAAATTAGCTCTTGAACATAGTTTTAGCTAGAGAAAACCACATGTCATACAAACCGATAAAGTAAAGAATGTAAGAATAAAATCGGTCAAAATTATCTTAAAAAAAAGTTCGCTTTTTCACAACTGAGAACAGTACAGTGAAGACAAGCATAATCGAACGATTCCATAAAACTCTCAAAAGCAAAATGGGAAGTACTTCAGTTAAATGAACACGTATTGTTACGTTGATGTAATATATAAATTAATTCACAGTTTTAATCACACCTGGCATCGCTCTATTTAAATTGAACCAGTGAATGTCAATAAACACAATGAGAAACAAGTGTGGAATCAATTATATAAAGACCTACCTAAACCTGAACCTAAATTCAAAGTGGGAGATACAGTGTGCGTTAGCAAATTAAAAATGATTTTTGAAAAAGGCTATGAAAGTAACTGGACGAGAGAAATATTTACGATGCATGAAATCCTTCCTAGAAATCCACCTATTATCGCCTGGAAAAGTCATCGAAGGAGCATTTTACGACAAGGAACTGCGAAAAATTTCAGATTCAGGATATTATCCTGTTAGAAAAGTATTGCGAGAAACAAAGAGAAATGGTGTGACAGAATACTATATGAAATTCTTAGGTTATCCACCAAAATTTAATGCATGGGTGGCCGATGTGAAAAGAATATAAAAACTCCACATCGTGTAAAGAATCGTCATTCGCCAAGATGTCTTTCTATATGACGTTACCTAGTGATAGCTCTCAACATTATTTTCCAGGAAGTAGTATCTCTCATTTCGTTACTCAATCGCCTGTACCCATATCTTTGAACGGGGAATGGGAAGTTGGTCTTTCTGAGATTATTTACCCGTATACCTGGTACAATATTAACAAAGATAACAATCTCTTTGGCTTTGATTTTGGGGACTCTTTAGGTGTAAGGGAAGTTGCCAATGGAAAAATACCACCAAGATATTACGAAAGTGTCCCAGATTTCTTAAAAACCATGAATTTAGCATCATTTAAAGATAAAATCTCTTTACAGTATGATCGTTAAACAAAAAGAGTGAAAATTGTGACGCAAAATAGAGCTCGGTTAATCTTTTATGATTCGGGATTGGCAAGTTTATTAGGCTTAGAACCGCAGATTATCAAAGGTACTTGGAATAGTCTATATGTGGACGATTTACATTCTTCTTATACATTGCTTTATGTGTATAGCGAAATAGTTTCGCCTCAGATTGTTGGTAATGTGCAAGCTCCTTTCTTAAGAGTCGTGACAGTTACCGGAAAAGATGGTGATACCGTAAATGTACAATACGACAGACCGCATTATGTACCAGTAGCAAGAAATTCATTTAATACAATCGAAGTGGAAATCCGACTCAATTTGGGTACATTCGTTCCTTTTGAGAGATGTAAGTTAATTCTTGTGCTCCATTTCCGAAGGCGATAAATCCTATAAATATGACAACAGAAGAGGAAAAGTTTTGTTTGTAAAAAAGCCATCAAGATGCTCGTACCATACGAATGTTGTACTCAAAATTATGAAAATCATTATCAAACCAGGTCGGAACTTCCTTATTATCAAGGTCAACACTATCAAAAGGGCTATGGTCTAGGGGGATTTTTTCGCAGTCTATTTCTCTCTGCTATGCCTTTGCTTGTGAAAGGAGCTAAAACGGTGGGAAAAGAAGCTTTGCGTACCTCAGCTCTCATCGCAAATGATGTATTGGCAGGTGAAAACGTTAAGTCTGCTGCTAAGCAAAGAGTCAAAGAAGCGGGAAAGTATTAGCGGCAAAAGCTATTCGTAAAGCCCAGACCATGGTTGGTAGTGGCAACTATAAAAGGAAGCGAAAACGTCAAAACACTCATTTCTCCAAAAGCTGTGAAGCAGACAAGACGTGATATTTTCGATTCATATAGGCTTTTATCATGAAAGATTCCCCTGAATATATTAAATCCGAATTAGAACTTTTCATTTACCTGGAACTCAAACGGCGATTCAGAGCGGCCAACGCGTTCATTCATTTTCTTCCTGTATCTAATGTATTTGATGGAGTCCTCGTAGAATTTCGTATTTCAGGCAGTGGAGAAGATTATATTGACTTGTCACAAATACAACTCTACGTGAGAGTAAAAATAATAAAAACCAATGTTTCACCTCCGGATAATGATGCTAGCGTCGGCCCAGTAAATTTGTTTCTGAATTCTTTATTTTCTCAGGTGGATGTCACATTAAACGAACGATTGGTGCCTTCTTCTAGTAACACATACTCCTAGTAGAGTAATGCCAAGCATCCCATTAATAGAGTATTATGTAAAGCCTATTCCATTCCCCAAAATAGTATGTCCTTGATACAAGACAATGTTTTTGTTGGTCAGATGCCTCAAAGAATTGTAATTGGATGTGCTGTAATGACGCTTTTCACGGAAATTTTGGCAAATCTCCATTTGAGTTTAAACATTATCATCCGAATTTCATTGGAGTGTACGTCAACACACAGCCTGTGCCTTACAATCCACTGGAACCAAAATTTGATAACAGCAATTATATTCGAGCTTATCATAGTCTGTTTTTCAATAAATTCCAGCAAGATAAAGGCATTTTTATCTCAAGGGAAAACTATTTATAAGGTAATGTGTTATTTGGTTTCGAATTATCGCCAGATCTTTGTGACGGGGAGCACGTGAATCTCATTAAGCATTCTAATCTACGGATTGAGTTAAAGTTCAGCCAACCTCTCGAGTAAACCGTGTGTGTGATAATCTTTGCGGAATTTGATAACGTGATTGAAATTAATAAATGAAGGAGCCCCATTTTTGACTTTAACTGATGGATGGTCGTATTATACAAGACATCGTGAATCAGCAACATTTATCTCGTGAATCAGCAGCTGTGTTTTGAGGAGTTTATCCAGCAGTTAAAATACCTCCCTTAATTGGAAGATCAGCTATCGTTGTGAATACAGACAAGTCCGCAGAACCCGGAGCGCATTGGGTAGCCTTTTTTTCAAGACGAAGATTTTTTTTATTCTTATGGACAATCTACAGATGGTTATGGATTTCACTATTCAAATGTAAAATGGAATAATCTTCCATTACAGAGTGTAACTTGTAATGTATGTGTAGCATACTGTATTTATTATGTACTTAAACGAAGCCAAGGCCAATCTATGTATGCCCTTATTGAAAATTTATGTAAAATGAGTTATTTTAACCTGTATCAATTTGTAAAAAAAACTTATGGTGTCAGAATGATGTTTAAACAATAAAATATTTGAAGTGTATTTTTTCTTTTGTGTTTTATTTTTCTGATTGAATAAATTTTTTCAACTTATAAAAGCATATCGAGTTTTAAATATAATAACAATGAAACTTTTTCATATGAAGAAAAACACATGTAACTCTTTTCGACTTAAAAAAAAAAATTATTTTTCGACATTACAAAATCAAAGTGTAACTTTTTCCCTTTACACTTTGAAATTAACATAAGTTTTCCCATAGCCAAAATAAAAGTGGAGATTTTTCTCCCTAAAAAATTAAAGTGAAATTTTTTCGACCAAAAAAAATCTAAATGACGTTTTTCGAGTTTCTAAAGTCAAAGTGTAACTTTTCCCCCCTTACATTTCGAAATTAACATGAGTTTTCCCATAGACAAAATAAAAGTAAAAACTTTTATCCCTAAAAAATTAAAGTGAAATTTTTTCGACCTAAAAAAAATCTAAATGAACTTCCTTCGACTTAACATAAACTGAAATTTTTCATCTTAGGAAAACTGTAAATAAAACTTTTCCGTCTTAGAAAAAATCTTTTTAGTCATCATAATTATTTTTAATTTTAGGAAAGTATCTTATTCTTAAGAACACATTAAAGACACATATGTCAAGTTAACATTGTTTTATTTAATATCTAACACATACATTTCTTCTACTATACATGACATTTAATTTGTCATGAACATCATACATAGTATGATGCTAATTCTTTTAACAAAGTAACTTTTAAGTAGCTAATTCTTTTAACAAAGCATAAAATTCATTTGTCCAACTACTATTTTTTCTTATTTCTGAAAAAATGATTGATGAGTGTCACAACATGAGTCCCTGGAACTACTCGATCCCAATAAACGAGTTCACCTCCAGCTGAAATATGTTTCTTCACATGATGATAAATGTCTTTTGCTTGAGACTTGTATTTTAAATGAGCCACATTCACAACTTTTTTTTCAAATAGATCTTCCGTAGGAATTTTTTTCTTCACCAAAGTGTCTTCTTTCTTTTCCATAGGTTTCTCTTTTTTTCAACGGGTGGTGGTAATAGATACGTAATATATTTCAGGAGCACTTGTAGATATAAGGCTGCTTTCTCACTTTCATCAAGGTCTTTCTTCTTTAAAATTTGATCCATTTTCTCATCCAGCTTGGTAAGATGTTCCACCGTTTGTCTTCGTTCTTCTGGTACGATGAGAAATTTTTTACTGAACTCCATGAATAAGAGAACTAATGAGAGAAATAGCCGCAGATAAGAGAACACTTAGAAAACTGTCCTCTCTTTGTACAAGCAGTGTTCTTTTCTTATAGAGAGGTACTTTTTTTATTGGCAAGTTTTCGCAAACTTCGTTTGTAAGGCGCTAACTAAGCCTTTCTCTTGGGGGAAATTGCAAGATGACCTCGAAGCAAGCTTAAGATACACTCACAGACAGGTTTTATGACACTATTGGGGCACATGCGAAGCAAATCACTTGAAAATTTACTTTTCGCGATGAGTTTCAGTTGCTCTAATTGATGCTGTGAACAGTTCGACATTTTGTACACAAATGACAGGAAAGAAAAGGTGTTTGCCTTTTGTAGTCTTTACGAAGCGTGCACAAGCGGCGGCCTTTTGCACAGCACAGTGGGAAAAGTTCTTCACATGCAAATAAGGGAGAACTATTTATCCTGGTGATAAGTCAGGATTATGGGGGCAGTTTACATCATCCAAATTAATCACTTCTTTTTCTTGGTATGATTTTAAAGAAATTTCTTTTTTCTAAACCCTTTACATATATTTTTTAATGAACGAAACAACATCTGAAGGACTAAATTCATGTCTGTATATGCCATTTCTCCATACGTCCGGTCCTTATGATGTATATTCCGAGATACCCACGAAAACGTGAGTTGTGTTGTCGAAATCTTCAAACGAATATGGAGGTTGAGAGGTCCATCTGCCAAGATACGTTGGGTTCCCTATGGCAAAAGCTGCAAGTTTTTTTAATAACAAACTGGCCCGAAGAATGTTGGAAGCCTTCAAAGTCAATCACCACAGACATCTTCACTCGTTGACACCTTACTAGCAAATGACTAGCGAAGTTGATAGACGTAGTATTTATCGTTTGGAAAAAGTCCCGTTCTCAGACGCATAGAGTCAGATGTTTCAGGTTTGAGGCCAACCAGTAAATAACTGTAAAGTTTAGATGTAGCATCCTGATACAATTCTTGACAAAACTTGTTCTTTCCTAGATATAACTGCCTTCCCAGATGCATAATTTGAGACATGTCTCTTGTATTTTTAAAGAGCACTAAATAATTAGCGTTCAAAGACATTTCTCGAATACCTTTAGGAAACAAATTTTGTACAATGAAAATAACACTAAGATTTCGATGATGAGATCCTTTGGTAAATAACTTGGTCAATCTTACATCATTTCCGAGCTCGGACACAAGATCATCAATAACAATCAGAGAATTTGATAAAATGTGGATATTTTCAGGCAAAACATCACAAAATTCGATGTGATTCATCTCATCGTCAAGACTTTGATAAGCACCGTAGCACTAGATAATTTTAGGAAGGAAAGGAGTGATTATTTGATGATCCATTAAATTTTTAATAAACATGGTTTTTTCCGCTACCATTAGGAGCAGCAGCTAACATCGTGAAAGGATGCTTTTATTTTAAGAGTTCCATCTTAACTAAATTCTTATTCAAAAAGCAATTCTATTTAGAGCTGTTGCTCACTTTTATGAAATAATCCATTGATGATTCACATAGATTTCAGATTTCTTTAATAATTTGGAAAATATGCTGTAATTTTTTTAAAAGAAAAACTATACATAAGTACGTACAGTGAACAATATAACTTTTATTAAATACTTAGAAAATCTTTATAAATTTCTCTTCATATCACTTAAATTATTTTGATTTCTAACTTTTCACTCAATTATACAGAAATAATTTGGCTAAAAGAAATATTATTAAACTCATCAATGTTTATTATATAGATTAATTATAAAAGAATATGTACATAATAAATAATTACAAAACATAATGAGGAAAATGTATTATTTACAGAGAAATACGGCAAATTTGATGCACATTTTATATACTTACTTTATAATGCCCATGTGCAAGATTTGATATTCCAACTTCTAAAACATACCATTTTGTATCGAAAGGACACAATGTTGATTTAGTATAACGTACAGTTTGTAATTTATGACATTTACTGGCTATTCGTTGAGCGGGGGCAAGTCCACAATTGTTATGAAGGAGACACTGCTTATAGTCCGTTTGACAAATATTATTTTTTACAATACCTCTGGCGACTCCTTAGGCCGTCTTCTTTTCAATGTAATGTTTTAATGTTGTAATGTAAATAATGTTTTACCATGTAAGTAATAGATAATATTTTATAATAAAAATAAGTAAGAATATCTAATAAAAACAAATAAACTAAATATAATTATTTATTAAAAATAAATATAAACTTCTCATAAAAATAAACTAAATGTTAACATCGAATATATGAATACAAACATGAACATGATCTATGACAAAATGCTTACCTGGAATAACAAGTTTTGATTTAAACAGGAAGGGCGAAAGCAGGAGCAAAGCATACAGCACGAACAGATATGATGGAAAATGGTCTAGCTTCTGACTATATTGGCCTTGGTCAGGATCCACGAGAACCAATCAGAAAGCCCTATGGGTAAGACTACTGCTCTCTAGCTTTGCTGAACGGAATGTTCTAGAAAGTTCTAGCATGTATCTGCAAGTTGCAATCAGGTTGCCGATTTGGTGTGACATCAAAGCAGCGGGGAGTTCTGTTTCAATAGATAAACGTGTACATGAAACCGGATTACAACACAACAGAATGAAACATGCGGCTGACGTTGCAATAGCAAGATAATCCAAGGTGATAATGTGTGATCACGTCACGAACAGGATGCAACTCGTCCCTAGTTGGTGACGTAGCAACTGGCACGTTCTCCTGAACGCCTGAGTAAATACCTTTCCCCCCTGTGCGCCACATAGCCCCAGCGCCACATGGCCGGAAACTCTCCTATTTCCCCTACTTAGGGAATTCGCGGTGAGATCGGATTAGATTTCTCTACGCTTTGGATTGTGTTCTGTATAATGCTTTAGTAGTTTAAAATATAGCTACTGATTAAATTGCGTGATACTGGGATATTGAACGAATTATCTTTGAGGAAAAATCCAGGGTTTTGTTATATTTCTTGCGATAAGAATAAATTTTATTAACTTTTTATCGGACTTGTGCATTCAATCTATTACGAACCCGTACGCACCCAATAGTATATGTCACATAAGGTAATAATATAAAATTCTGTGATGACATTAAGAAATCGCTTAATTTATTTCAACATATAACATTTTTAAAAGTTGTTAAATGTAAAAAATATTGTTTTTAAAGATTAATATTGTTATATAAAATTGTGACCCCGTGTTGGGGGTTTGCCAAAGCTTCTTAAACGCGTTATTAAAACTAGCATTACACTGAAGGTACGTATGTTGGTATCATAATAGAAAACTTTACTGCTAAAATGCATTCACGTTTTATTATTAACATCATCAAAGAAAGATTTACCAGCCATGTAAAAGCCTAAAGCAGAAGACAAAATATGCGCAAAATTCATGTACCATCGTTGACTGTTATTTTGAAAACGTTTTTTTATTGTTCCCAGTTCCCATGGACCATTTCTGAACTCGGTCTTGCCGTGCCCACTCGCTTGAAAGACGTTGAGCTCTATGTATAATTTTTGTTATAGTCGTTATAATAAATTGCAAAAGAAATCAGTAAAATATCGATGTTGACCATCAGACAATCATGAATGAATGAAATAAAAGCTTATAAAAAAATCTGAAAGCTTTCAAAATTTACATACGTCAAAATGGCGTTTTTTTAACGTTTTAAGGGTTACTTTTATTTTATTCCATGTAATGTTCTTCGCACTTAATCATATAATTCAGTTCAGCAAGCAATATCGCAAAATAAATTTAATATGAACATATCTTTAGAACTTCCGATACACCGTCTCGCGCACTGGAGATAAAAAAAATTTTTTTTTCGTACAGTGTTGCCATTGCTCGCTTTGAAATCGCTGTGTTTGTTAATCAAAAATTTGCTAAAGGTTTTCAAAATAAGGAATACATAATAAAACGATTTCAAATTTGGGCTTCCAGTTGCCCATATTTGAGTGGAAACAAATGTTATTCCAAATTTGATGGCTCCATGTACCGTCGTATTATCAGAATTCGAGAAACATGTATGCATTTATGCAAATTTTTCATTATTTAATTTCTTTAAATATAACACAGGGCGACAATATTTGTTGGCAACAGTTTGAAAAGTAATACATTTATAATGAAACCGGCGTAAAGTGCCAAAACGAAATTAAAAGCCCTTCTGAGCTTATGCTCCTTTGGGCATTAAAAATGTTTAAAAAATTAAAAAAATTAAATAAAATCTGAAATGTTTCAGATTTTCAATTACATCCAAATGAGCGTTTTTTTAACTTTTTGTGTGTTACCTTTATTTATTAAATATCATGTTCTATGTACTCAAACCATAAAATTCAGTTTAACAGCAATATCGCAAAATAATTTTAAAATGAGCACATCTTTAGAATTTTCGGTACATAGTCTTGTGCGCTGGAGTTAAATTTTTTTCCCATACACTGCTGTCCTAACTTGCTTTGAAATCCGTTAGTTTGTTAATAAAATTTCGTTGAAATGTTACAAAATAAGAAATCGATAATAGAACGAATTCCAAATTCCAAATTAGGGCTTCCACATCCTCTTATTCTGTGGAAGATTATATTATTCAAATTTTGATGGCTCTAGGTACCGTCGTTTTATCACAGTACGAGAAACATACATACAGTCATGCAGATTCTTCATTATTTAATTTCTTGAAACATAATACAGGGCTCTAATATTTGGTGGGAACAATTTGAAAAGTGATTCGCCTCTTATAATTTACAACGCAAAATGCCAAAACCAAATTAATAGTCCTTCAGGTCAAATTGGCCCTTCGGACTTAAAAAAGAAATTGAAAAATCTGAAAGGCTTCATATTTTAAATGACGTCCAAAGGGGCATTTTTTTTCAATTTTGTTTGTTACCTTTGTTTATTAAATATCATGTTCTTCGCGCTTAAACCATAAAATTCATTTCAACAACAATATCGCAAAAGGATTTTAAAATGAGCTCATCTTTAGAATTTCCGATACACGGTCTCGCGCTGGATATAAAAAGATGTTTTTTTTCTGTACAGTGTTGCCATTTCTTGCTTTGAAATCGTTGACTTTGTTAGTCAAAAATTCTTTAATGTCTGATAAAACATGAAGTAGATAATGAAACAAATTCCAGACTAGGGCTTCCAGATGTTCACATTCGGTGGAGGATTACGTTATTTAAAATATGATGGCAATATGTACCGTTGTTTTATCACAGTATGAGAAGCATATGTACATTTATGCAGATTCTTCATTATTTAATTTGTTTAAATATAACGCAGGGCTGTAATATTTGGTGGCAACAGTTTGAAAGTGAATCAACGCAAAATGTCAGAACGAAATTAATGTTAGTCTTTTGTAAATTTTCGTTGAAATCGGAAAATCATTTTCTCACAGCCGCCGATCTCTGCACTTTGCTCCGAGCTCTACGTTTGGTCTAATTGTCTAACCGTAGACACCTGAGAAGAAAAATAATATCTTTTACATGGCATTGAGTTCTATAAAATTTCAATGCCTGATCCAGCAATAGCTCACAAATTTTGCGCATTTGTATGTGACGATTTATGCAAGCCGCGCGGATATAAAAGCCCCAAAAGTCCTTTAATTTCCACCAGAGGCTCCATCATATTGAATGCAGTTCCTTTTAATCCTGGTAAATTGCATTTTGAGAAGATGTTTTCACTTTTTGATTTGGTTTTCTTTTCTGCCAAATTCTCTTATTTTCTGCTAGTAAAAAAACTTTTTCCTAAATCAGGATTTTCGTCGTCTTCATCATTCTTCTCAAATTCACTTTCTCTGTCGTGAGAATTATATATTTCTTCATCAGATTCATTTTCACTATCTTAATTTCCTCTTCAGAAGACTGAACTTCATCTAATAGAGTTCTCAAACATTCCATCGCTTTTTCATTTCGGAAAACTTACGTTTGTATGCCATTATCTATCAAATAATCCAACAGACCAACAACGGAAACATTCGAGAGCATGAAGCTAACCCAGCTAAACTGCTCCTAATGAAAATTTCAAAGCAATTACGGTCGCACGGGGTGACGGAGTCATAGAACATATATTATACATAGATTTTCTTTGACTGGCTCACCCCATTCTCCCATGGATTGCAAGAAACGATTGTTTCTCTCACAGAAAGGGAAAACAAATAAAAATAACAATACACATTCCAAGGGGAGTGTCAGACAGGAGGATGCTAGAAGAATGATTCATTAACATGAAATATTTCCGATCAGGATTGTTGATTTTCGACTCATGGGGTGACACTGTGCCCCGCGCGATTTCTCCCGGGTTAGAGCGCTAAATCTCTGACCTTTTAAAATGAATTTTTCATCATCATAAGATGCATTAAAGTTATAAAGAAAAATCATTTTAACACAATTAAAAACTACTAATTAACTATCAGTTTAAAGTATAAAAGAGCAACTGTTTATATATATAGATATATATATACACACACATATGCAGTATATATACTGTTAGGGATTTTGTAGTTATTTAGCTATTTTAGTGGAATTGTAATTAAATCGTTTTACTTTCCCTTGCAATCCACCGCATAGCGAAATAAAACAACACCGAAAAAATAAAAACACAAGAGCGCGTGCATTTAACAATTAATGAATAGATATCTCGTAATGGTTTTTGCTATCCAGAAAAATCGAGAAAATACCAGAATGTGCTCGTGCGTGATTAGAAAGCTTATAAAAGCCGTATTAGAGCATCTCAGCTCAGTTGTAGTTGTTTTAAGCGAGTTGTTTACTTAGTGCTGTTATTGATAGTAGCGAATTCGCAGTGAGATCGAATTAGCTTTCTCTGTCTTGAATTGAGTTCTGTTGAACGTTTTAGTAGTTCCAAATATAACTTCTGTGCGATCTTGTGATATTTTGCGAATATCTCTGAGGAAATATTTCAGCGTTTTGTTTTATTTCAAATTTTATTAACGTTTTAACGACTCGTGCATTCAATCCATTACGAAACTATACGCACACAACAATTTTTGGTGTCAGAAGTGTTATTCGAATGCCAATAACAAGAGGGATGGAACAACAATTGAGACATCTCGTCACTGCTTTTGCTGCATTTCAAGAAAAGATGGAAGCTGGCCAAGCATTCTTTAAAGAAGAGATTAAAACGGGACAAGGATCCGTTAAAGAAAGGATGGGAGCTGGTCAAGTTTCCGTTAAAGATGAGATGAAAGCCTTTCTAGAAAAAGATTGGAGTAGGTCAAGATAAAATGAAAAGAGGAATTACCTGCGCAATAGAAAATAAATTCGAGGCTATGGAAGGCAGAATTGACGTTGTCGAAAATAAAGTTGAATACATTGAAGAAAGAGTTTCTTCTGTAAAAGACGAAATAAAAGAAAGAGTTTATTCTGTAAAAGAACAAACGGAAGGAAACGTTTCGGCTGTGCAGGAACGAATCAAAGGAAGCGTTTCTGTCGTACAACAGCAAATCAAACAACAAATTGATGACAGGGATTTCTGCAGTTGCCAAAAAGTTGTGAATTTAAAGAAATTCGTAGCGACGACAAGGAGGAATTCGTATGATTTTAAGTTTCTATCCATGCCTTCTCGCCACTCTCTGAAGCTATCTACATATGATGGGAAGACCTCTTGGCAAGTGTATAAGACACAATTTTCTATACTGGCAGAAGCGAATGGATGACACTTTCAAACTAAGGCCTGTCATCTGGCCGCTTCTCTGAGAGCAAACGCTGCGGATATTCTTCAAACTCTTCCAGAAAACTAGAGACTAGACTTCGAAGCTCTATCTGGCGCGTTGAAGCTGCGCTTTGGCGAGAAATGTTTAAAAGACTACAGTAGGCTGCAATTAAAATATCGTCAACAGAAAGGTGAAGTGGTTGCAGCATGTACTGCAGTCACCAAAGCTGAAAGAAGCAGTAACATTCCAGAATCAGAGAGCATTACATCGGAGTGATTGCAGAATGCGAATTTAAACGATAAAGAGAGGAATTCTGTCTAACAGGCCATTCAAAATCTTCAAGATGTTTTCTCCCGTTCATCTACTGACGTGGGTCGAACCAATTTGACACATCATAGAATTGATAAGGGGGATCACCAACCAATCAAGCAACATCCAAGACAATTGTCGATTGCTAAACAGGAAAACTTCTAAAGGACATGTAAGAAAGCAATGTCATGGAGCCTTCAGGAAGTGCCTGGGCATCTTCCATGGCCCTTGTCAAAAAGAAAGACGGTTCAACAAGAGTTTGAGTTGACTATTGCCGGTTGAACGAGTAAGAAGAAAGGCAGTTACCCGCTTCCTAGAATTGACGACATTCTGGACATTCTTTCTGGAAGCAAGTGAATCTCGACGCTTGATTTAAAGAGTGTTTATTGGTAGGTAGAAATACATCCTGAGGACAGAGAAAAGACGGCATTTACTACGGAAGAAGGACTTTAGCAGTCCAAGGTGATGCCGTTTTTACTATGCAATGCGCCGGCTACATTCGAACGCCATTCGAGCTACATTCGAGACTGCTTTGAAAAGTCTTTTTAACGAAGCCTGTCTGATATACCTGGATGACTTCATCATCGTCGGGAAGAGTTTGAAAGAACATCTAGAAAATCTTAGAAAGGTGCTTCAGAAACTAAAAGAAGCGAATCTAAAGTTGAGTGCCGCCTAATGTAAATTATTCGGACAGGAAATGAATTACTTCGGACATGTCATCTCTACTGAAGGTGTGTCTACAGATCCAGAAACATTGTCAGCAGTTAAAGACTGGAGACGTCCCGAAAATGTCCACCAGCTGAGTAGCTTTCTAGGTACTTTGCACCTACTATAAGCCTTTGTAGGGCACCGGTATAAAAAATATACCGGATGTTTGTCAATTTTTTAACCTCCTAAAAAATGATAATTTTTCTACACCAAAAGTTCTAATCTTGAGTTTCTAGTGTTTTCTTTTGATTCTATATGACAGCCCTACCCTATGATTGCTCAATATTTTTCAATTATGAAATTAATATACCTCGTTTTAAGGTATCATGTTTGAAGATTCATAAATTCTATTGAAGGGGAAGAAAAAATAAAAAATCTACAAATGTATGACGTACAAATGCTAAATATTATATATTTGCTGCATTTAAAGGAAAACTGTTAGTTAAAAGAAGATTATTTATACGATTTTAAAACCGGTATATAAAATATACCGTCGCGCATACAAAGGGCGCATACAAATGGCAGCACTAGGCATTTTTCTATTCTGTGGGATGACACAAATTACTTTATATTATAATTGTTTATGATGTAATAATTAGTTATTTGTGATTAATTTATCAGTTGTTTTGAATTAAATATTATGTTCATGGGTGGATGGGGACTTTCCTAACCCTGTGCTAAGTATGAATAAAAGTATCTTAGTTTTTTATCCTTAGTTTACTCCAGCTAAAATTTTAATTTCACCACTTTACTCCAGAAAACCTTCGATTTCAAATCTGTAGTCTGGCGTCAAAACATCATACAATTGTAGGGGTTAAATGTGGCATGTTAGTCCTGAGAGACACCCATTGCTTCGTGTTTTCCAAAACCTTAGAATGCAGAGAAAATGAAAAGGTGATTGATAGCTAATTTGGTAGGGCGGGGGTCAAGCTATCTCCACAATGGGGCAGTGATAAGATCAGACAAAAGGAAATTTCACTTACAAACACGGGAAAAAGGAATGCACTTTTGCACCTGCTAGAGAAATGGAAAAAATACTGATTTGAAAGCTTGCTTTTATGCGTTACGGTATCCACGTCTTTGTTAATTTCAGAAGGAGACTAGGGAACACAAGAGAAACTTTTCCCAGGGTTAGGTATAAGTAAAAGGTTTTCGAAATAAGTCTTCACTATTGGTGAAAGGAACGAATACATTAGGTCAGTCTTAGATGCTTACATTTATCTTCGGCAATTAAAAAGGCAGTTTCAGCTTATCATATTAGTATATTAGTTCAATTACAGCATGATATGGTTTACGCATGCAGTGATATATTTGCTAATTTTTTCATTAAATGATAATATTGAATTTAAATAACTTTCGAAAGCTTTTTAAACGTATTTTACATAAGTATGTTCAGCTGGGTGGCATCATCAAAGTTCCTAAAAATATAAATTTTATTTTTAAAATTTTAAATTTCTAGTGAAATTTTAAAAGTTTTTGACTTAAGATTTACATAACTACAACCAAGCACTCATTTTTATAGACACACATCAAAAGTACGCAATAATAGATTTAAAAAACAAAAATTAACTCTTTGTAGCTCCACTGAAAAAAAAAATGTCCTAGAGGGGCAGCGGTATAAAATATATACCGGCTCTCAAAATTCAGGATTTCACTCTAGATTTTTTTAAGCCTTAATTTTGTGTTCTTAGGGTCCATAAGATATAATTCATGCAAAATTTTACCACAAATTAAATTCTTTTATATACCGCCCCTCAAAAGGGTAAGAGATTCGTGAGGGTTTTTTTCCATCGTAAGACCCCTTCACAAGCTGACAGAGAGCAAGCAAAACTTCTTGCGAACAAAATCTGGAGATGCATTTAAAAACCTGAAGGAAGCCTTAACATCTACTCCAATCCTGGCGTATCTTCAGCTCGACAGACCACATATTCTCGACACGGGCGCGTGCAATAAAAGTATCAGTGCTGTTTTGTCCCAAGAAATAAGCGGACAAGAACTTGTAGTGGCTTACTGGAACAAGTGCCTGTCTAAACCAGAGAGGAATTACTGGATCACTAGGAAAGAGTTGCTCGCCAAAGTCAAAGCCGTAGAACATTTCCATTATTATCTATATGGCAGAAAATTCCTGCTCCGCATGGATCCTACATCATTGGCTGGCGTTTAAATTTCAAGAATCCTGAGGGTCAAATAGCCAGGTGGATACAGAGACTTCAAAAATATGACATCACTATCTCATCGGAAGGGATTATCACACTGAGACGCCGAAATCCTGTCTAGAATACCTTGCCCAGAAAAGTGCCGATATTGTTCCAGGATCGAAGCGAAATACGAGCTGCTGAGTTCAGTCACGTGACATATTACAACATCAACATCGGCTGATCGAGACCTATGGAGTGGCAAAGAAATCAGAAGAGACCAGCTGGAAGACCGTGACATTAAACCCATAATTGGTTTAATGGAGCCTTCTAACAGAAAACGTATCTGGCAGGACATTTCGATCTATAGTCTTAAAACAAAACAATATTGGGCTCTCTGGGACTCACTCCACATTCCAAACTGCTTTTTGTACCGGAAATTCGAATCGGATGATTGAAAGACATTCCGATGGCAGCTGCTACTTCCAAGATCCTGGATCCCGGACGTCTTAAAGAACTACATAGCAACCCTGCGGGAGGCCACTTCGGAATAATGAAGACTCTGCAGAGAGGTCGGGAGCGTTTTTACTGGAGTAATGCAAAGGATGACGTGAAAAAGTGGTGCCAATCTTGCGATGCCTGTGCAGGCCGAAAAGGACAGAAGAAACGCAGCCGAGGCAAGCTGCAACGTTACAACTTAGCAGCATCTTTTGAAGGCATCACCGCCCCGAACTGCTGATGGCAACAAATATATCCTCGTTGTCATTGATTACTCCATCAAGTGGTCTGAAGCGTGTCCTATTCCTGATCAAGAGGCTGTCACAGTAGCAGAGATAATGATACAGCACTGGATTTCCAGGTTCGGAGTGCCTCTTCAGTTACATTCCTGTTACGAATCTGAAATTTTACTTGTTTTAGCTATGTAAAAATTTTTAAACTTTTTAAAACTCTGACCTAGTCTTAACTGACTGGTGCCGGACAAACTAAACTAAAATAAATCAATATTAAATTTCTTCTGGTTAGAAGTGGAGGGAGGAACTGGTTGATTGATCTGACTCAAAATAATATTAAATTAACTATTTCTAAAATTAATTAACCGACACGAAGCAAAGCAATTCAATTTAATAAATCTTGCCTGAAAAAACACAAGAAGGAATAAATCTTCACTGGTACTCGGTAGAATAAAATACCATGTCAACTAAAACATTTCTAAAATTCACTTAAATTACATGTTCACTCATTTCTAAAATTAACTCAAGAATAACAAGTTCATATTTATTAAATCAAATCTCATAAGCACCAGAGAAGAAATATTAAAAAAACAATCAATCAGTTCCACTACGTAAAATCAAGCACTAGTTCTACTTTTCCTGGCACCTAAAACAAACATTCAAATATTCAATATTAATTAATAATTCACCTTATTCACATAACGTGGTTAGTATATATTTGCTAAAAACAGGGTGCGTTGTGAGTACCCTAAAATACATAAACATTTTTTCATAACCCCGATAAAATCTCCATGTCTCTTAAAAGCCTTACAGCTGAAATAAATGAAGTGGTTGAACAGACCAACTACGTAACACACAAAAAATAAATGCAAGTAATAACATAAAATCAAACCCATTTATTAATATCTTGGATATACACTGGTGCGCAAAACTTAAGCAAAGGCAGGGTTTTTTGCCATAACTCCACGAGAAATCAACTGAGAGACATGAAATGCAGAAATGAAGGAGTGTATTATGTACGTAAAGGATGACGAAAGCATCGGAGCTGAAAAAGGAATACAATGCATACAGTATGGAATCAAACAAAAACAAGCTTTATTGAACGCATAGTATCGTGGCTCATGACTGTCTATCCAAGAGAAAGAACAACAAGCGGATGTTCCTTAATATAAGATATGCACTCTCCTCACTGCAATGGTTGCTTCGCACCGTCTCCGCATACTCAGAAAAAGCTGGTGTAACATTTCTTGCGGTAGGAGTGCCCATTCCTCAATCAGTATCGGTTTGAGTTGTTGGGTGTTCTCCGAAGGATGAAAGCGTGCTGCAATGCGTCTCCCCAAAGCATCCCCCACATGCTCGATGGGATTTAAATCTGGGGAGTACGCTGGCCAATCCATTCGTGTGATATCTTCACTTTCCAGTAGCTCTTCAACAGCAGGAGTCCGATGTGGCCGTGCATTGTTATCCATAAAACTTAAGTCTGGGCCAATGGTACCTCGAAACAGACATACATGAGAAAAGAGTACCTGTTCAGAATAGCGATCCCCGGTAACAGACCCTCTGTCGAAAACGTGGAGCTCAGTTCGCCCGTTCAGCATAATGCCTCCCCAGGCAAGAACTCCAGAACTACCGTTACGGTGTCTTTCCTTGATAATACTGGGATAAAACCGGGTCGCGACCTCTCTCCAAATCAAACGCGTTGAGAATCGCTTCTGGTACTGAACCGACTCTCATCCGTAAAGAGGACACGACTTCATTGATAAGTTGTCCACTTTTTTTGCTCTCTGCACCAATGTAAACGGTGGCGTCGGTGTCCAACTTTCGACGGGAGGCAGCGTTCAGGATGGCGGGCGAATAGGTCCCCTTTGTGAAGGCGTCTGGCCACAGTAAACCGCAACACTTGTAGCCCCGTTGCTGTACAGAATTGCTGAGCAATGGCGCTTGCTGACTGCTATCGAACTCTTTTCGCCTGCAGGACGATATATCGGTCATCCCCTGCAGATGTCGTCCTCGGGCGGCCACCACCAACCTTTCTAACAGCTGTACCTGTGGTTTGGGACGCTTTCCAGACGCACAAACGACACTTTTGTTGATTCCGAACTCTGCAGCTACACTGGTGACAGTGCTGTTGCCCCTCCTCCAGCTTTTCGATCATTCTTCCACGTGTGAAGTCGTCCAGATAATTTCTTCTAGCCGTATTTCACGAACTGAGTGACTGGCACTTGCAGCGAATATGTTGAATTGCGTCTCCGTCCTTCGTTTTATTCTACTGTTGAGCTGCGCGCTGACATCACGCGTTTTGTGTACGCTCACCTCGCCTCTGACGTTTCGTTCCTGATATTTGCATACGCATGACGTTTCTACTGACTTAGTGTGCATTGCACTGATCTCCAGACCTCCTTTTCTGCAATTTCTTGGCTATCTACTAAATTTTTAGATTGTTGCTTAAGTTTTGCACACCAGTGTATTTATAGGAAAGCTGGCCAGACTACCCTTACATACAATAGCAATTAATATTCTACATTGAATTTCCTTCAAGAGTCATTTATCAAGGTAAGATTTTGCAATTTACATAGAATAACTAGAACATTATGAATTATTCAAACTAGATCTCACTTAAACTAATATAGAAATTATAATTAACATAAATTTCATATTTTTTTCAATAATTTTAAATTTTCCCAAGACACATAATTTTTATCTAGTATCAAAAGGAATTCTCTTACTACCAGTTACGCAAGTTTAAATTAAGTTACTCTCACTTGACAAATACTATAAAGGTATCAAAGATAAATGTAAGGTAACTCACAGGTGAACTACCGGAATCCATCATTATAAGAAGCCATAGGCGACGTCAGAATAATTTCCCTATCGAAACCATTAATTTGTCCTATAAGTAATCATTTCCTGAATAAGCTCAAGAAAAAAGACATCTTGTAGAACCATTAATGAATTCGTCCTTTAAGTAATCGGCTCCAGAAAAAAATTCAAGAAAATGACAACTTGTAGAATCATAAATGAAGACGCCCGGAAATAAAAAATTCTGAGATATGGAAGTAGATGAAAGGAGAAACCAAGGGAATAAACTAGGTGACACTCAGGTGCTTCAACAGTCAACAACAACGGAAACTGTACGAGCGACGTCATCAGGTTGAATTTTCTCTTCTCATGACCGGAAAGCCTTGCAGACGATTTTCAACAATGAGCGGCTAAAAACATCCATTTTGCAGGAAAATCACTTCGAACTCTGAAGCAGTCGGTCTAAGTTCTACATCTCGCATAAACTTCAGGAAAATTGACAATACATCACATCTTCAAAACTTGAATCGGTATCTCATAAGTACCGCCGCAGTATCGCAAGCGCGAGCCACCCGAAGGGTAAAGATCGGCGGCAGTGCAAAAGCCCTCTCTGCTGTCTAGTTGTACTGTACTCAAAAACTCAACTCTAGTCTACTCTACTGTCTTCTAAAATCGCGCAAGAACAGAGGAAAACTCAGTTTCGCCTCTTATAAATTATTACTGGTCAAAACCTTAAATTAAAATTAATAAAATTAAATTTCGCCAACCCAAGTCTTTCACTATAATTTAACCTAACAAATTCACCACCTCAAACGAATTAAAATAGAGTCATTGTCCACAGTCGACAGTTGACCAGCTGTAGAATGACTGACACCTGCGGAAATTTGAGACTAAAAATTCGACCCCCTTGCTAACAAGTGGAAAAATCTAAGGAGAAACAGCAACAAAAAAACTGCCCTTTCAAGATCCAATTTATAACCTTTCATTTCTTCCGAAGTTTTATAAGCAAGACAACATTCACAAAGCGATAGAGCAAGTGACTGCAGAAAGCCAATTACGATATCCATTTTACTGCTTCATAACAAAAGACATGGAAACAACACTATACTGCTCTCAGTTGCAACTCTTAGCTTAAAGGCTATTTCCACAGATGTTACTCCAGTTAAAAGACGCTCCCTTTATACGTTAGAAAATTGGACCGTTGAAGAAAAATAATTGCCTAAAGATTTTAAATACTTTTTTTACAAATATATATATATATATATTCATTACGCTCTTCAAAATTCCAAATTTAAAAATCAAATACAAATACAAATAAAATATTTAAATAATTGATTACTTAAATGACTAAACACTTAAATTTCGCGACACAACATTTCGATCAGGGAAGGAATTTTACCTCGGCAATAATCAAAGAACTCTGCAAGATACTCGGCATTGACAAAACCCAAACGACGCCTTTACATCCTTTAGTCGGACGGCGTGGTAGAGAGATTTAATCGAACCATTCTATATAACCTCTCATTAGTGGTTTCCAGAAACCAACAAGACTGGGAAAAGAGATTACCACTGTCTTTACTGGCTTAACGCAATGCTGTCCACGAGACTACCGGCTATTCCCCATCTCAGATGTTCTTCAGTCGTGATCTTCGTCTGACTTGTGATGTCTTGTTTAGTCGCCCTCTGGATGTGCCTTCATCGCTTGAGGAATACGTCCAACATCTCCAGGGCCGGTTTGAAGTGATGCACAATCTTGCACGAGAGCGAGTCAACTTGACCGACGGAGAAGATGAAGACCCGATACGACACCAGAGCTACTGAACATCGATTCAACGAAGGAGACAAGGTGCGGTTGTGGAATCTGACTTGACGGGAAGGACTCTGTCCGAAGCTACAGTCACCTTGCGATGGTCCGTACTCAGTCTTAAACAAGCTGAACGATATTGTGGTTCGAATCCGTAAGTCATCGAAGCCTAAAGTCGTTCATTATAACAGGTTAGCTCCTTACAATGGCCATAGTACGTAGTGCATATAATCGTAAATAGTATTGTAAATAATATAAGACCATGGCCCTTTTTGTTTCTATATTTGATAGTATTTGATTTGTATTTAGTATTAGATAGTACTTGATTTACATTTAGTATTTGATACTATTTGTATTTGGTATTTGATAGTATTTGATTTGTTTTAAGTTACTTATTGCAGTTATTGTTTACGTCGTTTATTATTGTAATGTAATGTTTATTGTTGGATTGATGTCTTAGTTTTAAGTTTGTCTTTCTGTCCTTGAATTGTACTGCCCGGGACGTGCAGCTTTTGGAAAGGAAACAGTGTTACGGATTTTGTATTTTAGTTATTTTTAGCGGAATTGTAATTAAAATTGTTTTATTTTCACTTGCAATGCAGCGCGTGACGAAATTAAAGAGAAAGCTACGCCGGAAAATTAAAAATACAAGAGCGCGTGCATTTAACATTTAATGAATAGATATCCCGTAATTATTTGTGCTATCCAGAAAAATCGAGAAAATATCAGAATGTGCTTGTGCTTGATTAAAAAGCTTATAAAAGCCGTATTAAAACATCTCAGCTCAGTTGTAAGTGTTGAGTACTGTTATTGTTTACTTAGTGCTGTCATTGAGTGTAGCGAATTCGCGGTGATCGAATTAGCTTTCTCTGTTTTGAATTGAGTTCTATTTAATGTTTTAGTAGTTCAAAATATAACTACTGTGAGATACTGTGATCATGTACGAATATCTCTAAGGAAATATTTCAGAATTTTGTTTCATTTCTTATGAAAAGAATAAATTTTATTAACTTTTTAACGACTTGTGCATTCAGTTCATTACGAACCCGTCCGCGCGCAACAATACACATCTTTAAATGAATGTACCATTCATGAATTAAGGTCTTTGAACATTTAAATGAATAATCTTATCTTTATAAGCTGTATTGCCGCAATGAACCAAAAGATGTTTGCCCATATGAAAATATTCGCAAAACGTAGCTGCTATGTTATACACTATTCATACGTAATTAAATAAACTAATACAAATCCATGCACTACATCCTCTGACCTTCAAATAATTTTCTCATCTTTATGAAATACATAAATGTGATTGAGAGAAAATATTTTAATAGATATAAAACTAAAATGACAGCTGAATTTAGAAAAGATAAAGGAATTTAGAAAAGTAATACTTAATTGAATTATTATTGCGACGCTTATGCATTCTCCAGGCTGGGAAGAAACGTTTCGGCAGTATAAATTGGATGTTATACCACATAAAAAGATAATTACTTACAGTTTTCCACAAGAAACAAAAGATCAAAAAAAAAGAAATAAGATATCTTTTCTAATGTTATCGACCTAATAAAGTCATTTTGTTGCATTTTTTTTGTTGCAGCTAACTGTTAATTAACTACTTAATTAAACTTGCTGTAGCTGTCTTAATATTATAACAAACAGTGTTATGAATAAATGATTTCACTTTCTGCATAAGAAGTATATTCAATTTATCAATGGATGAATTAGGTCTAATAATAATAACCAGTTTCCAGCATAAAGGTAGAAGTTATTATAAACAAATAATTTTATCTACATTCTGAAGCGCATAACTAAAATTATGATAAAGCATTTTGCGATATGTTAACACGAAAATTATATCTTTCTTTCCGCCATCGACGGAACAGCTTACCCATTGAGTTAAGTGCTTTTCAGCCTGTTGAATCCCGTCGATGGAATTAAAAATAAATAAATAAATATAAATAAAGAGCTCTGTACTCCGCCACGTAAAACGCAACTTGTACAACACTGGAAAAACTGGAACAGATTCATAACGTTGTTGCAGACGGCTATGCTACACAAATTCATTCTTTTAGAATCAAAACATGAATTTAAATGCACTTCATTCAAGCTAATAATTCCAGCTTTATCATTTTCTTCTAAATTCTCAGCAAAATAATAATAATAATCATAGTGTTTTTGTTTAACATATTCTAAAAAATCATCATTAAATTGTTCAGTAATGGGATGCATAGAGAAATCTGAAAAAATTCTGCGAATATTACGAGGGATAGCAATGTAATCTGAATGGCGGAAAAATTTCTATGCATGCGGTGAGATTGAGTTTCACAATTGATAAAAAATATTTAAATCTGGAATATATAGATATTTATCTTTGTTCACATCTAGTTTATTTACTTGCTCTGAAACGAAATTTAATTCAGATTCTTTTTCATGTAATACGATTTTCAATTTTGACAGCTTATCAGCCACAGTACGCACACAATTCGGAATATGTTCTGCATTTTGAAAGTTATGTGACAGGCTCTCAATTCCTTTCTTCCTAGTACTTCTGGAAACACACTTATATTACTAATACTTAAAGGGAAAACGAATTTACCAGTAGATGTTAGAGCAATAATTTAATATAAATCGATAGAATTAAATGCTCATTTATCATTACCGATTTCAAAATTTTTAGAGCTGCGTCACTTAAAATACCAAATTACTAGAATTTGGAATATGTACAGTCGTCCAAAAGTTTTCTAAAACTTGATGTTCTAAGCACATATTTAATTATCGTAAGTTTTCAAATGATTGTTCACCATAGTACGTTTTCGTTTTAAAATTTTCTTCTATTACTTTCTCCTGGTATTTATCTTCTAGATGAGCCTTTTTCCTTTCAAGTGATTCTCGTCGCAGAATTTCATGATATGTACGATGGAACATAAGGAACAGATCCCTTTTTCAAACATGGCCGAATCAATTCTTCTATTAAATTTTCAATTTCTCATAGCACCTCATCTGCTCGAAAACACAATTCACATAGGTGCAAAGCAAGATATTTTAAAATTAACTTGTCAACATTTGTCATTAAATTGTCTTAACTGTTCATAGGTACATATATGTCAATATTTAGCATCAGAAGTCAAAAGGAGTATTTTGATTAAAAGAACCAGTAATGAAATTTCGGTCGCACATATAATTTCTTAAGTAATTTGTAATGTCTAGAATCTTCATCATGATCGTTACAGTTTTATTAACATTTAAGGAAATTTATAACATTAGGGAATAACTGGTCATAATAAACACATAGTATTATCGAACATAATCAGTTGCCTGAAATGCATTGATAAAGTTTATATACATCAGTATGAAAATTTCAAAATGAAACCTATTATCGTTATTTGTTAGCTCATTTTCTTTAGCATATAAATTATAACGACTTTGGAATAACTAAAAAATTCTGCCTGCACAATATATATGAAAGTATTTACAAAATATTGGCTTTTATATAGCTACTAAATCTAAAATTCTTCCTGTTATGTTAAACTTTATTTCATTCAATGTATCTTTATCCAGATAAAGAATAAGAGAAAATTAATATTACAATTTTCTTAATTAAAAATTTTAGATTTCAAGGAAAATATTTCTTTCGAGTGATTAAAACTGCTGAGCCTAAAATCTGTTAGCCATAAACTTCTTAACAATAGACCGAAAACAAACTAACTAAATTCCACTAAACTAGCGAAATTTTCTAATAACGAAAATACAAACATCACATATGTATCAATAAAAATAATAAAAATGTGATAAAGGCTTAACATAAAAAATGCAACGAAGTCGAACTACTTTTGTATGCTTAATAGGCCAAAAGCCATCTGTCGCTCATAGATTTCTTACTCAAATGAGTTCAGGCTCAGTTGGAAAGCTAGAAACAGAAACTTTTGGAAAACATTTATTAATTCCTACGACATGTGGCTACAGAATATTAACGGGCATCCTGAGAGTCTATACCAGGGATGGACAAACTTCAAGCCGATGGAAGCCGCTTGATAGATTTTTAAGAACGTTCGGGAGCCGCAAGTCCATTTTTAAAAGTAATGAAACATGTTTTTAACATAAAGAAAATTTTAAAGTAACTTAACGAATATGTGATTAACATGATTACATATAAATATGAATAAATACATCTTATATCTACTGTTTTTGTTCATCATGTTACGTCCCAAGAAAAAAAAAGTAGTAACTCTTGCACTGGGCAATTGAGCGTTTTTTCTTCAGGTAGACGAACTAAATATTTTTTTCTGATTTTCTTCATACTTGTCCGTTTACAAACACTACTGTTTTACTTTAGAAGAAGTAAAATGTCTCGGAAACATATTCATTGGTCTACAGTTACATAAAAAATGTTATTTGGGTAAATTACAAACCAGAGTGTTTTTTTAACTCATGAGTAGTCTTTTTAGAAAGGATAAATTAAATGATACACGTCAACGCGCAGTGTAGAGAAACTGTTATTCTAGAAAGAATATTTATTTAAAAATAAGCTATTAACTTATTTAGGCTTTTAGTTAAAAAGTAAATTTGTTTCTTCATACAATTAATATAAAGACCAACATACTAAGATTATTCGAATCTTTGGATCTTAACTTCAGAAACAACTAAACATTTTCCCCCAACCAAAACTTTGGAATAACTACTTTTACTGATGGCCAGTAAAGAAGAATTCACCCTCCCCCAAGAAATATGAATCCAATTTCAGTGGGGTTTACATAATCAGAATCTTCCATAACAGAATTTGCCAGTATTTTTTAGTAATCCGTATACTGCGCATCATTAAAAATTCTCGAAACTATCTCTCGAGTCGGCCCGATAATTTTGGACATAGATAACGAAGTTCATGCTCAGCACTGAAAATTCTTGAAACTATCTCTCGAATTGCCCTGATAATTTTGGACATAGATAACGAAGTCTATGTGAATCATTGAAAATTATCGAAATCAGCTCTTGAATCGTTACGATAATTCTAGCATACATAAGCTATTCCTAATAAATCTAGAAGTTCGTGCCGGGCTATATAAACACTACGAGCACATATTTCATCTGCTTACCAGCCGAACTCTTCAACCCACTTGTTTAATTTTGAGCTGTTTTTCAAATACATGCAAATCAAAACTAATGTTTCAGAAAGAAAACATACCTGTCACTACTATAATGAATTTATTTCGCAAATGCAAATATAACATTAAAGCATAACTCTTCATTTTTCTATAGACATGCACAGATGTTCGATGTGGAGGCCTTTTGTAACATGTCAGATGTCTGCACATTAGTTTAGTTCCTAAGCTCTTGCCAGATAGGTGTACGTATCCACTATATGTTAACTGTTGGACCCATAAAGGAGGTCAAATGACTTACCGTCTCGTAAATTTCAAAATAAAATAACTCAAAAAAGTTTAAATTATTGTCTGCCTAACGGTTATAAAGTATAATTTTCCATTGGGTTTACCTAACCTGTGTACAGAAAACAAATCTCAAACGGAGTCTGTAGGCAGAGGATACTTTAGAAACTAAAAAGATCGGACTTTAAAAATAAACTTTTACGGAGCAAAATTTCACATTATTGATTTAAATTTGAAGTGATCAAGCAGTGAATCATTGTTGAGCTTTTCGTTTGGCTACTAATCTTTCATGAAGGACGTGTCAGATGTACATCATGGTTAAAAATTAGGAAAACAAAAAATATTAATAGATTAAAAGAAGTGCAATGCCGGCATCAGAACCGGGGCAGCTGCAGAGCAGTAGTACTAAGCGGTGAAAAATTTTAGATATGCGCCACGTAGCAAAATGCCTCTAACCTAGTGCGAGGTAGAAAGAAAGAAGGTCATCTAATAACAAATCAAAAAATACAAGAAAATATCACAAGCTAAAGAGATTTCACCAATATCGATATGCCACTTTTGAGAGAAACTTGGAGAAGAGAGACGTTTGTGTTTTGTTGATCCCTCATTGCTTGATGCAAGTTATTGTTATGAAGATTTGATGATTAAAGTGAAAGATCTCTATCTGGAATAACAATATTTGATAAAATGGGAATTAAACAGTTTGACTCAAATTTAAATCCTTGTCAAAGCAATGATTCATCCTACGACTGCAAATATTTCAGAATTCACAACCACTCGTGAAATAAATTATGATCTCTAGGATTACCAAGAAATTATTACGAAAGGTAGAGTTTTATGCCTGACTTGCTTAAGGATAGGAAATTAATTCTGAAGGAGAGCTGCAGAAAATTGAGAGAAGTTTCCCAACCAAGTAAGAGGCTCAAGGTTTACTCCACCTAAAATAAAATCCTGTAGAATTCTTCCATAGATTAAAAGAGCTCTATATGGACTGCAAAGCGAAACAGGTTCCTTCAGCAGTTACTCAATCCATTCAACGGTGAATAAAAGTAGTACCTTACACCGAATAACAAATCTTGAATGACCATTACATGTTTAAAAAGTAACATAACCGGAATAGAAATTACCAGAAATAGAATTATTTGTAAATTTACGTATTTGTTGCTCTGAGGATAAGCCAGCAGCGTAGAGTTTAAAATCAATAAAATTTTTACATACATAATATCAGAAATTAAATTAGCGATTAGTAAAGTAGCGTGGCACTGCGTGATTTCTATTTCAAATTCCATTTGTATTAAAAATTAAACTATATTTATTCGAAACAAGTCGCATTTTAGATGGCAAAGAATCGCAAGTAGCTCGCGAGCCGCAGTTATGGTGTTCTCCAACACCGCAGTTTGGCCACGTCTGGTCTATACTATTAAAATCTGTGCAAGTCTGTCTGTTTGTTTGTTTGTTTGCTTGTGGCATTATCTCCTCCGAAACGACGGAAACTTGAGCTTCGAGACAGATACCCATGGATTCCAAAAGTGTGTAGGAAGCAATTTCGACCATTCTCACTTTCGTAGTACATTAATTAGACGAGATATTAATTAAAAACTCGAAACAACACTAATTTTTGCACTCAGTTTTCCCAGTGGCAACAATTTCGTACGCTATAGACAAAACTCTTTATTTCGAAAAGGGTTGCCACTGCTCGTTTTCAAATCATAGAGTTTCTTAATAAAAATTTTGTAAGTTTTACAAAATATGAATTAAAAATAGCATTGCGAAACTTAGCATATTATTATTATTATATAAGTTCATATTCTGACGTTGAAGAAAGCACGTGATTGCATGTGATGTCATTGTATGCCTAAAATGTTTAATTAATGTCAACATTTTAAATAAATAACTGCTGTTGGCAACTTTTTGTTTCAGTTTAATATAATTGACACGATATATTAATGCTACATTAACTCTTTTACTAATATTGAGAAAATGTTGTCATATTACATTAAATTTAAATTATGACGTCATACCTATTTACTTAAAATGTCAAAAGTTTTTGTTTCCTGGTTTGGCAATAAAAAATTATTTACGAATTGGTTGTTGCTTGGAAAGAAAGAACTGATTTCATTCTTAGTGAAATGTTTCTATATATTTGCTTTTCAGGGGTACATAGAACTTATAAATTTTGCTTTGGCTTGAGCCCGCTGATCTGGTGGTCTTGCCCGCTAGTCTACAGTATAAAAATATATGCGCGTCTATCTGTTTGTTTGTGGCCTCATCTACTCCGGAACGGGGGGCAATTGAATTTCGAGAGAGGTACCCCCAGATTCAAAAAGAAACTGTGGAAAGCCATTTCGACCTTTCTCACCTACGTACGATGTTAATCAGCGAAGATATTAATTAAAACTCTGAAAACACTAATTTTCGACCTCATTTTTCCTAGTGGCAACAGTTTTGCACGATGGAAATAAAAATCTATTTTATTTCGAGATGTGTTGCTACTGCTTGCTTTGAAATCATACAGCTTCTTAATAGAAAGTTTCTAAGTTTTACAAAATATGAAATAAAACAAGAATAAATTTTATTAACCTTTCATCGGACTTATGAATTCAAACAATTACGAACCCGTACGCAAGCAAAAGTTTTATTACGAATTTTGTACTTGAATAAGTAATTTTAGTAGAATTATAAGTAAAATTGTTTCATTTTCTGTGTAATCTAGCACGAGACGTAATTTAAGAAAAAGCTATACTGTAAAAGTAAAAGCACAACGTCAAGTGCATTTAACACTGCGTAAATGGGTATCTAGGGTAATTTGGGAAGATATCGCCAAACTGACAAACGTCGAATTTGGCAACCATTTGGCGACATTTTGGTCCGGTCCTTGTATCACCGTAATATGTACTGAAATTGAATAAATGTAGTTGATCGCTATGTTAGCTATAACCGTAATTCAACATTGTAAATGCTTTCCAGAAATTTCGAGAAGCTGGAATAACTAGAAATATCTCGACAGCCAGTTGAAAGTTATAAAAGCCCGGATAGTGAAAATCCGAGTTTAGTTGCATAGTTCCTGTTGTTGCGATTTGTTTAGTTCCGCGTGAACTGGGATATTCGATTCAGCTTTCTCTTTAGATGCGCTTTGCATTGCGTTTCATTTAACGCTCTCAGTTGTTTGAAGTGTAAACTACTGATTATACTGTGTGATATTGTGAACACTTGTACGAATATTTCTGTGGACAATTTCAGAGTTCTGAAGTATTTTTTTGAAAAGAATATATTTTCATCAACCTATAATCGGACGTGTATTCAATCTTTCACGAGCCCGTATGAACGATGGATGAATAATTAAGGAAGTTTGTCGCAGCCGTTGCTGCGTTCAAAAAAGAGGTGAAACCTGGCCGAGAATCCGTCAAAGAAGAGATGAAAACTGGTAAAGAATCCGTAAAAGAAGAGATGAAAGCTGTTCAAGAAAATCTTGAAGCAGATCAAGAGAAAATGAAAAGAAAAATTACCTGCATAATAGAAAACAAATTTGGAGCTATGGAAGGCACAACATATGTTGTTGAAAATAGAAACACCGGACTTCAGTTGGACACACTGAAGAAAGAGTTTCTTCTGTCACAGAACAAATTAAAGAGAGAATCTTTGTTGTGAAGCAACGAATCGTAGGAAGAGTTTCAGCCGTCCAACAACAAATGGAAGAACACATTGACAAAAGGGTTTTTCACGGTTGCCAATGACGTTGATAGCTTGAAGAACTTCGTAGCGACAGCAGGGAGTTTACTGATAGTTTTAAATTTTTAACGATGCTCGCTCATCCCTCTTCAAAGCTATCCACATACGGCAGGAAGACCTCTTCGCAAGTGTATAAGCACAATTTTCTATGGCGAAAGCGAATGGATAAGATTTCTAAGCCAAGGCTTGCCATCCCGCGCTTCTCTCAGAGCAAATGCAACAGATATCCTTCAGCGCTTTCCGAAAACCAAAGGCTAGACTTCAAATCTCTACTCGGCTTGTTGGAGCTGCGCTTTGGGGAGAAATGTTTAAAAGACAACAGCAGGCTTCAATTAGAATCCCGTCAACAGAAGCCCATGGAAACTCTCCAGGAATTCGCGACGAATGTTGAAAGGCTGTCTCATCTCGCCTTTTCGGAGTGCCAAGGGAAATCCTGCCCCTGCAGTACTTCATCAATGGCATTCGTGATCCTGAAATCAAGAAAGGTCTATGAATAGCGGATATCAAGGATTTAGAAAACACTCTGATGTGCGGCGTGAAATTCGAGGCAGCGCAACAATTAACTAGTAGTGATTGCCACCTAATCAGAGCTGCTCAAGTCCAGGAGCCAATGGATTAAGTGACTACCTGTTTAAATGATTTAACCAGACAAGTCAAGGCTTTGATATGGAACAGGAGTGGGAAGAAACGGACCCTTAAGTGCTGAAACTATGGTGCTAAACGCCATGTTCAAAGAAACTGCACAACACCCCAGGGCATGGAAAATAAGACCATTCCAAAGCAACGAAGCAGAAAACACATTAATGGCCATATTGCGGAGCGGAGTTTGAAGGATAATGAGAAGCCCCATTTTAAAGCCCTTGGGATTTCTGCAGTGAGTAGCGGCAGTAATGGACTTTTTAATATGGGTTATACCAATAGAGTCGTCCGTGCAATATGATCATCGATACAGGAGCGAATTGAAAAAAATTAGGTCAACAGTATGAAGATGACCTCAGTTGGACGCCATATTGTGTTACCATCTAGACTGAGTCTGGTGGTCAGTAATGAAGACTTTGCAGAGAGTTCAAGAGCACTTTTAATAGAGTAATACAAAGGATGACGGGCAAAAGTGTTGCCTATGTTGCGATGCCTGTGCAGGTCGGAAAGGACCGCAGAAACGCAGCGAAGGGAAGTTACAAGGTTACATTGTAGGAGCGCCATCGAAGGCATCGTCTTTGACATCCTGGAGTCTCTTCCATGAAATGCAGATGGCAGCAAATGCATAATCGTTGTCATTGATTACTTCACCAAGCGGCCTGAAGCGTATCCTATTTCTGATCAAGAAGCTGTCACAGTAGCAGAAGTAATGATACAGCATTGGATTTCAGGCTTGCAGTGTCTCTTCAGTTACATTCCGATAAAGAAAGAAATTTTGCATCGGCTCTAATTAAAGAATTATGCACACTACTTGGTATTGTCAAAACCGAACGACATCCGTAGTCAGATGGCATGGTAGAGAAATTTAATCGAACCATCTTTAATAACCTCTCGCTGGTGGTTTTTAGAAAGCAAAGGACTGGGATAAGATGTTACATGTGTTTTTACATACTGCAGTCCACAACACTACCGGGTATCCCCCTCCGAGGAGCTCTTCGATCGCGACCTTCGTCTGTTTTGCGATCTCTTCTTAGATCACCCTCCGGATGAGCCTTCATCGCATGAGGAGTACATCTAAGACCTCCAGGTGCAGTTCGAATTGATGCATTATTTTGTACGAAAGCGAGTACTAAGTAGTCTCAATGTGTAACTCTTGATTATACTGTGTAATACTGTGAACACTTGTACGAATTCTTTTGTAGAAAATTCCAGAATTCTGAAGTATTTCTTTTGACAAAAATAAATTTTTATTAACCTATTATCGGACTTGTGTATTCAATCTATTATGAGCCTGTACGCAAGCAATAGTATTTAAAAACAGCCTTAATACCTTCCAATTTACCTTTATACCTTCCGATGAAGGAGGTTAAGAATAGATGGAGTAAGAATGATGTTACAAAAATGAAGCCAAGGAAATGTCAAGAACGTGACGTCACGAATTATCATGGCCGCTATACAATGTAAGACTATGATACATATTGGTAAATAAAATTACACTGACATTGAGAGAAAGAATCAACGTCCAGATGCTCAAAAAAGTGTCTTTAAGCATAATTTGCATAAAATGCCATTGAAATTCCCACTTTTTTAGTTATGCCATGTGTATATTTATCTCATAGTTACCCTTTATACATTTTTATATACCTAGATTTTATTAAATTTGAAACAATTATATGCAGTCCTTGCAATTTTTCTATATACTAAGCAGAAATATTTTTAGGTTAAGTATTAAAATTAGAAATGAGGACTTATAAACACTTAATGATAAATAGTAGCATGTAGACATTACCGATTAAAATGTACAGAAAATCAACCAGGCGTCCGACTATGGCAGTAATTCATGACGTTATACCATGGCGTTTCGTTGCTTTTATTTTATTGCACGAGACAAACGGAGTAAGCTTACTCCATCTTTTTCTATCTTCCTTGGTTCCGATAGACAATTGAACGCGTTGGAATTAAAAAGGTTTTATTCCGTACAGTGTTGCCACTGTGCGCTTTGAAATCGTATAGATTGTCAATAAAACATTCGTTAAATTTTACAAAAGATAAAACAGATAATAATGAAGTTTGAAATTCAGAATTCGGGTTTCCAGGTGCGCATGTTTGGGTGGATGACTATGTTATTTAAAATTTGATGGCTCCAGCTATCGTTGTTTTTTTACAATACGAGAAACATACCTATATCCATGCAGATTCTTCATTATTTAATTTCTTTAACACAGGACGATAATATCGGTGGCGACAATTTGAAAAGTGATAAGCCATGTACATTAATTCAACGCAAAATGTCGTTTCAAGGTTAACATCCCATTCGGGTGTAACATCCCGTTTGGGCTAAAATGTATGGCAGCACTTAATACTGCACCTGGAATTCTAAATGTATGCTGCTATGCTGCTGTTAAAATTCTCTGTGAATTTGATGTTGAATTGTGCATGGCTTATATGGGAAGAAAACCGCACTTAATATTCAAGCTATAAAAAATTAGCAGGAGTGAGTATAACAGCAGACTGATAGACTGCAAGCTCAGAGAGAGAGCGTACAAAGCCTTAACAAACAATTTTGGGTTACTGTAAAAATCTGAAACCTTACAGATATCTTTTTTATTAATTTTAGAATTGTATCTTATGCGTATATTTTTAATCTGGAGTAAGTTAAGGTGTTCAGTTGAGGTAGAAAAATTTGATTGAAAAACCCAGTGCATAAATACTTTGAAGAACTATACATAAATAATAATAATAATTGTGAAATTTTAGTACGCCACTGAAATTGCCAAAACATGTTATTAGATGAGGAATGTTCTGAAATTATAATGATTTAAATTTTTTCTTGGGCTTAGAATTCCGTTTAGGAATAATTTACTAATTCTTATTTTTGTCATCATATTTTACAGTGACGACTGTTGTAACTAACAGTTCGGATTCAAAAACGTAACTCATAAAAGTGATATTCATACTTATACAAATCCAAAAATCATAGTGGCCGATCTGTAAAACTGCTTAACTTTAGTAGGTCGACTTAGGTTTCATTCCCGACCAATGAGACAGGTGCATGTGGTTTCAAATTTGCAACGTGAATACAAGTCAATTTCCTGTCAAAAGACCCCCTCGCGTGTTTTGGCTGTAATCCATGTAATGCAATCCAGTCTTGAGAATTCAGCATTAAATTTTTATTAATGAGATTCGATTCTTATTTACAAATTTTGAAGTATTGTATGTTTTCAAATATAAGCTCATACTTGAATAAGCTGAGTTGTAAATTTTCAGCCAAATCTGAAAACCCGTATGTACGTTTTAGTGAGCTACAGGAGAGTGCGAAGTGGTTAAAAAGGAATCGATATTGTAAACAATTGGCACTGCGAAGTATAATAAATGTACGCAAAAAAGTAATTAAATACATAAATATAAAATAAGAATATTTAAAATAAATAAATAATACAAGATGAAAATTACGAAACTCAAAATTATGACTTTAGTTCGGCTACGTCACCTTCTTGTCTTAAAAATACTAATACCTGAATCTGAAGTGTTTCATCCGAAAATTAATTTGTTTCATTTTTCTTATGAAATCAAGCTGCAGCGTGACAACTCTCAGCCAACCAGATTAAAGAAATATTTTACTATAAATCTAGCGCTTTGCTGTTCCATGCCTCTTTCTCCCCGTTTCGCTTGTTGCTGGCAACGTGAACTTCTAGCTTTGTTTAATTTCAAAATATGTAAGGTATAAGCAATTGTCGGGCGTATATCGCGCCCATGATAAAAAGAGTGAATATTATACCTCTAGAAGTATTCTATTTAGCAATGAAATTATATTCAGTTCGGCCACGTCTGTCTGAGAACATTATCCTTGTACCTAAGCAGTCAACATTCCTACATCATTAAATCTGTCTCCAGCATTATATACATATCTTATATGAAGTAAAAATAATATTGCTTTAATTATTTTATCTATAATACTACTTCTATGATCGGATTAACTCGCACGTAAGTTGATTCCCGAACTTTAGTGGGAAAAAATTTCCTGACTTTTTTGGGCTTATACACAGAAATATATGGTATTTGTTTTCGAGACTTAATTATAATATTAACATTATTTGACGGTCAGAGGAAATGATTTTAAAATAATGGTTACGATTTAATTCTCAATTATAAAAAGTGGTGTCATCGAAGAACAAGTTACTCACAAGAGTTAGGAACCCATAGCAAACTCTAGATTTTTAATGAAAATTTGTGTATTCGTGCACATTTCCAAACTCTTTTAACAATAGAAGTTCGTTTCACTTTCACGCAAACCAAACTCACCCATTTATTAAAAACAAATAAACCCTTTCGATTGAACAAATAAGTAACACAAAAATATTCAAATTTCATTTTAACTCGAAAGAATAGTAATATTTAATATGCAAAAAGAGCATTTTTCCGTAAAATTCGATAACTCTGTGACGAAAAGGGGGAAGGATGTCTTATATAACACGTGCATCTCCCCACCTCTCTAACCAAGAGAAGCATTTCTCAGCATGGGCTTCTTTCCTCAAAATGGAACTACTCAAACGGATAATTCGCGATGCCGGGTGGCTCCTTCATTTTCTAAACTTAAGCCCCCCTAAGCAGATTTTTAACCCCTCCCTGCATCCCTTCTCCGTTTTTTCCCTCTGCCTTCTAGCTGCTGCATACATATCAGGCAATGACTGGTCTTCGTCTTTACGGATTGGTGCCGACAAGACCTTTTCCGATCGTAGGGGGAGAAGAGGGGATATTCGAGGACAGGGAAAGCGAGGGGTGCTTGGGAGGAATAAATTCAAGTCGCATCCTTCTTAGGATCAAAGGAATTCCGATACTTTTGGGAGCCACTTATAATGCGGCTATCAGCTGAAATGGAAATTCCAGCGGGTTTCGCATATGGAGATAGATATATGGGAAATGGGATCTGCATATTAATGCCTCTGAGGGACACGAATGTAGCGAATGATAACCAGGGGCGAGGGAGTTAGTGGGAGGGTAGCTTTCACTACTCCAGACAACGAGAAAAATCCTCTGTTTGATCCCCAAAATAGTACAACTTCTTTAACATGTCTTTAGAGGCTCATGTAAGGCTTTAATTTCATTAAAATTGGTTATTCCATTGTTCTTTATTCTGACAATTGTTTTCGACTCTTGAAAAATGGAGCATAATAATGATTTATTCGTTACATATATATATATATATATATATATATATTTGCATTTTGCTAATATGTGGATAACTAAATTGATCTAATATTAGTTGGACGTGTGCAATCTGCCAGTGGTGGAATGAGTTAAAGTTCTACAAAATTCCAGCAGTTTATTCAGCGTTTCTTTCCCTGTGACTGTATGTTCTAGCTACTGCATGAGATTCGTTGAGTTATTCTTATGTATTAAGTTAACACAAACGAGTTACTTTTACGGATTTTCCACGGACGCATTTATTCCATTTAGGTAGACGGCATATGTAGCCACAACTTTAGCATAATGATATGGATGATGCATACCATTCACAGCAGCCCATCGACAACACCGGTTACAGTGGTGTAGAGAGCGCAGTCTGGACACCTCATCAATGGAATCGCATCCTCGTTTTAAGTAAGAGTCAGTTCAGTCAAACCATTCTAGGAGATATTTGATATGGAGAGAGGTCGGGACATGCTTTAATTTCACTAACGTCAGGAAAGAGATTATTGGAATGGTCCTAACGTGCTTGTATGGGGAAGCATTACGAAGCTAATCATTTTCTACAGAGGTTTAGTTACCGTGAATTCTTGTGATATGAAATTATTTTCTTCCACGTGCGTCTTTTCCGGGGTTCCACTGGTCCCGACATTGTTTTTATGGATGACAGTTCACGGCCGCACAGTACTCCTGCTGCTGAGGACTCTTTCAAAGTGAAGATATCCACGAGTGGGTTGATCAGGGTGCTCCCTGATTTGAATTCCATTGAACATGTGTGCGATACTTTAGAGAGACTCCTGACGGCAAAATCTTACCCTCCGGAGAACAGCATTAGAGTTAAAACAGACGCTTCTTCAAAACTAGGAATTCTTATCCCAAGAACTGCTAGATAATCTGGTGTTGATTATTGCCAAGCGGTGCAATGAAACCATTGTAGTTATAGGAGATCATATCCCTTACTAAGGCTCTTTGGTTTTATATCCCTCTTGGCCAGCCAGTTTTTTTTTGTATCAATGCAAGACTGTCAATAAAGCATTTTTTTGTTCTGTACTTTACGCACTTTTCCTGCCGTATTTCCGTTATTCTATAACTACTACAATGTGATTCTGTAGTATGAATTTCATCTATCGCACTTTCTTGTCTGAGGAATTACGGCCCAAATCAGTAAAGTTGCTTAAATTTTGCCCTCTAAGCTAAAAGTGGAGGAACCAAGAGTTCAGATAAAGCTCACCACCAATGCTATATTCGCAGTTCATTGCTGCGTACACTAATTTTTCTGTAATAGTCATTTTGAATCTACTTCACTGTCGCCTATTGTTCAATTCATCTCTAAAATCTAATGTTATGTAAATATAAAATCTTGTTGCAAACCCATATTTTTTTGCTCTTCATTAAAACCTGAGTATTCAAGCTGAAAATGCTTCTCTCGATAAGAGCGCTTTCCTGTGATCACAAATACCTGAGCGAAGTCGCTAAATTTTCAGAATACATCAAACTCTAGAAATCACTCGCATAGCGAATAACAGTTTTGTAATTTCAGTAAAATAACGTTGCCCTTTTCGCAATCTTTTTTTCTTTTTTGGGGGTGATTTATAGTCTAAGTTTCAATAGTTTTTATAAATAAATTATATTCTTCTGTTTCTAAACGCAGTTTTAAAATATGTGCTAGTGCGATCTACTTATAACGAAACAGTACGCAGAAACAGTGTTTTAACTAAGCAGCCTAAAAAAAGAATAACTGATTTGAATAGTCAGGAAATTTCTATCAAAATAGAAGGGGAAAATAAATGCTTGTAAGAAGGCTTATTAAAGGATTTAGGATTAATGCCAAATTAAAATGCAAAATAGGCATGCCTATAATAAATAAGTTTTGTAATTATTATTATTTATTATAATAAATAAACTTAATATAATAGATAATTATTTATATAATACACAAATATATAATAAATCCTTTTTGCAGTTATAAGTCTTTATTTGTTTTTTTTGTAACGAATCCAAAAACTCTGCCAAGGTGATGGCTCTAACATGTAAATACCCAAGAATCAGATGATAATTTGTTACGCTGTACAGCTCTAAGACTCAAATAACAGATGCTCGAGTAGGCAACATTATTTATAATATAAATCGAAGTTCACTTCTGGGGAAAAGTAGTAAAAATGATTTAAATATTTTCCATGCTTAATAGAAATACGAAATAGATAATCTACGTATAAAGCCTTCCCCAGGAAACACTCTTCGTAGTGTATTATATAACAGACTTCTATATCAAATTAAAATTCTGAGATATAGATTAAGAGAATAGATAGAATACAATAGAATATATAGAATACAAAAGTATGATATCAGTAAAGATATATTGAATTGCACTTGAGATACTCCTGTAATAATAGCTTTTTTGGTTTCGATAAAAAGATGTTTCGTTAATTATGGCCTGATAAGTATGGATAATGTTTCCCCATACAGCTGTTGATAATAAGAATAGTGCACCTCAAAACTGAAAGACTGCAGAGAATCATTTACTGGAATGTAGGAAGAGAGATTTCGCAAAATTAAAACGGGAATAAATTTATATCATACTTTAAAGAAGAAGTAAATTTTTTATGACAATGGTCTTCAAACGTTGCGTGACGTCTCACGGAATCCTGAAAACTTGAAAAATGGTTATTTTATACAAAAATGTATCATTAACACATACAAGTAGTTCCTTAGAAATTTTCTAATGTATCTGAGATCTCGAATAACTTTCAATTTCTTAAAGATTACCGTAGCATTTCTGCAGAATGATTTAGTGTTGCACTATACTTTATTAATATAAAATAGAAAAGCATCCTTATAAACTCATACGCTTTTCCTTTTCGCTGTAACTTCGCCACATGATAGAGAAACATCGAAGAAATAATAATTTCTTTCTTAAACAAATAACTGTCTCCTCTTTATTAACTACAGTATGTATTCTCTAAGGAAAGCTTTGATTAAAGATACCACTTGTTTAACAAGTGGATAAAATGAAATGTTTCTGCGTTGCAACAATTACTATGGTTCAGTAAAAACAAATGACGTTAACGTTTTCAACACATATAAAGCTGCGCAATCTGGATATAGCAGCTAATAAAGCTACTGATGTAAGTTTTATTACCAATAACTTCCGCAGTGATTGCTATCCTTGATAAAAAGAAATTACTCTATGTATGTAACCTGATTGAAAAGCGTTAGGACTTGCATACTGCGTTTTATTCAAAAGTAACGATTTTAAGGATCTTATATTTTTCTTTTTTTCAAAGTACCTTAAATCAAATTATTTTTTTTGTACAGCTTTTCATAAATTATTCAAAAACATTAAATGGACTGCTTTGTAAAATCCATTTGATACTGCAACCAATTACTGTGTTTCTAATTTCCTTACTTGAACAGAAACATTTTCTTTCAGTTGATTTCATCTCTGTGTTAAGGCTACCTCAAAACCACATAGAAGAATTTTCGGGTTATTGGATGGCTATTCCAGAGCATATTGACTTCAAATCCTGTTACCAATGCCACAAGCAGAAACTCGTGATCGAGAATTGCTGTGGAGCAATACCCACAGTTTCGCGAGCAAATCCTGCATTTTTTACACATAATTCCAAGCGAAAGGTTTTCGAGGGTGTTTGAATAATAATAACCTCTGACACGAAATTCCAGTGTTAGAATCCGCAATGGCAGTGGATAGCCTGCCAGAATATGCTTTGTCGATCACTTTCTGGTTATCATCCTGGAATATTTCCGTCACTGCAATATAGAGGTATAACTAAATCTTCCACTACTCTAAGTCTAATGTAATATTTAAACTGTTTCATTATCACAGCTCACAAGTTTGACGCATAATTCAATCACTCTTCTGTCGCATTTTAAAGAAACGTTTTCCTCATCCTCCACGACATGCCGCAGCAGAAACATGTAACCGTGAAACTGACCTGGAGCGAAAGAGGACGATAAACATAAAAGGTTTATTCCTTAGCAAATTAAAAACACACTTTATAGAATGATTTAATAAATAATTACAGCTTTTGAAATTAATAATAAATTAATAAAGAAATTAAAAACACCTCATGATAGAGAGTATAGTATTTAGACTTATAGCAATCTTTATTTCTCGCAGAAGGCGCGTTGCAGAAGTGAGGGAATATTTCTCCCGCATTTTTCCATTGTTTAGAATCTCGCGTCTTGTGATAGATGGGAGTGAAGTTGCAACCAGCATTAGTCTTAATGCAAACCAATTGTTCTTTTTGTCTGTAAAATCAAACAAAGCGCAGTGGGAATGTTTCATTGATAAATGTTTTCTTAAGAGTTTTTCTTTTATTTACTATATTTTGAATCTCTTTTGATCTTTCTTAAGTTTATTTAAAAGATATTTAAACTATTCTGCGTGTAGAATGCAATTAGAAATGTGCATTTGATAGTTATAAATGCATTCGAATAGTTTATACAAAACTTGCTTCCTTTTCTCTAATAGTGTTACTTATTTGAGTTGATATAAATGCAACGTTGCAAAATCTTTTTCGCTTTTTTCTAGCTTAAATGCTCTCGGAAAGCAGATTTAACTCCATTTGTTTTCCAAAATAATTTGATTTTGCATTAAGGTTTAAGATTGCTTGTGAAGCGGAATTAAATAGATAATGCCTTTGAATACTTTTCCTTTATTGTGGTGACTTAAAGCTTGCAGATACGTTTTATGCTTTCTTACCACAGTAACTGTAGCTATTAAAGTGCAGGTTAATACATTAGAAAGTCCATATTACTACTCTTCTCTGATAGTAACCCTAGACCTTAGTTTCTCATTTAAATAAAAGCTTTTCTTTCACATTTCATTGATTAAATAACATTGTTTCGCTACAAACAAATTATTTCCTGAGACCTAAATATGAATTAACTTCTTCCGTGCGTCGTATTTTTTTCTTATCTTTTTAGGATAATATAAGCAAAGATTTTATGATAGAAAAGTTCGCTATCAACGATCAACGAAAATTGCTTTATTTTACTTTTAAAATGAATTCTAATCTTTAACACAACGCTTTAATGCTTAACGCGCCTAGTATTCCAAAAGTTTACCAGCTGGTATAGCATACTCAACTTCAATAGAAGCTTTCTTGAGGAAATATCGTGGAGAATTTCCTGGATAAGGAATATCAAGTCAAAGGTAAAGTAAGCACCATTTGTTTGACATTATCTTAAATATATAACATAAACATATTTTTATAAAGTTTACTTCATATTAAAAAACCAAAAATGAAATATTAGAAAAAAAGTGATTTTCGGGTCTTCAGTGACAGCGCTTATTATGTAGCACTCCATATTTAGACATGTGTCTATAATTGAGAACATTATTAAATTTTGAAGGAGTAATATATTCTACACAAATAATGTTATTATATGTCATTATAAAATAAACTTTCAATAATTGTTAATTTTTAGTTTTTATTTAGCATCTCAGGTATTCACAGGAAGTCATTTTTTGAAGAATAATATCTAAAAGGAAGCAATAACCAGATTTTCAAAATTTATGTCTAGATGTAAAATGCAAGATACTTTTTGAGCTTTGTTTCTTTGTGTTTTAATTTTCCAAATAATCATAGTTCAATTTCTTTCATTCCATCATTAAGGACTAAATAAATGAAACAGAAAGATGGTGCAAGTATGAATTGTTTTGATTTTTATAATCATTAGTACTTTTTCGTGATGGAATAATAAGGCTCAGATGATTTGATCTTGATAACATATATATAAGTAAATTTAAATTTTCGAGCTTCAAAAAATTGCTTTTCACCTCATTTTTAATATAATATATTAAAATTAGAGATAATAATTATCGTTGAATTTGATACATTATTATTGTGTTTTATATAAATCTGAGGCATATTTAATATTATGGTGTTCCTCCTTCTAGATTATTAATGCCTATGAGCAGATAATTTTCATATGTCTTTTATGAAATTCGAATATTGTGCTAAAGTCTAAATTACAGAGCAAAACGGGCACACGTAGGTGTTATTTAAAATGCAGTCTAACCCTGGTTTATGATTTATAGTTGATATAAGGGTTTCCGGTTTTCTTATCTTGCTGTTAAATCCAGTGGTTCCGTAAAAAGTTTTCAGGGCCCATTTTGAAGGGAAAAAACGTTTAGGTATTGTTGGATACATTAGTTCTCTTTTGTCGTGAATACAGTTCAGAATGTACTGCCTGAAATTTTAGAAATACCAAGAAAAATTACTGAAAACTCCCTTTCCATTTTTAGACATTTTTAATAAACATAACATTTAACAATTTCTATAATGAATAATTAAAAAATATTCTTCAAATATTGTATGATTGTAGTAATAATGTGATCTCTTTTACAGCATGTACGAGTAGAAACGGCGTTCAGACAATATAAGGTTTCTGTTGATCGATGCTTCTTGCTCCAGATTCTCAAGAATACAGACTCAGAACAGACTGACTGAGGAGTGGATAAGAAAGGTGAAAGTCTGCCACACCGGGATGATGAACGTAGCAGATAGGTGCACAAAAGGTGAGACAACAGATGGCTGGGAGACCTAAAGATGTACTCCCAGTCACATAAAAGGGATTAGCTGTTTATGTTACGGTCTTTGCTATCGTCAGCAATAACGCGCATGTTATTCTTCCAACTTGCTTTTGAAAAACGTATAAGACAGAAACCATAATGTATAGCAGTATGTTCTGGGTAAGGTAGTTAAACCTCTGGATTGAAGAAGTGTTCTGAATGAAACTATGCGCCTGTTCTAGTAAGACCCTGTAAGTAAGACCACACAGCCAAGGTAACTCAGAAGTGGTTCAATAACAACATTTTTGCTATGTTGCCCATGATACGTGACTCCAAACTCACCTGACAGCATTTCTTGTCCAATATGTGTGGAGCGCTGTTAAAAGGAACTGCAGAAATAAAGGTGAGCTGAAGGAGAAAAATGACCAGGCATTTCAAGATTTATCATCTGAAGTTATAAAATGCACCTGGTTTCCCGTCTGAAGTCATCTGGAAGTTGTGAATGGTACTGAAAGTGGCTTCACTGAGAAACATCCATTGAGAACAAAACATTGAGTATTTTGTTCTTGTTTTTGGAATTTTCAATAAATGTTCTAAACTAGAATTGCTACAAATGGTTTGTTTTGAAGCAATTTCGACACCTACTGTGCTTGCTCATCCTGCATACTGATGAAACCTTACTTAGTTTACATGAAAGAACAAAGATCAACTTTCTGTGAGCTTAAAAGAATAAACAGTTATCCTTTTTAAACATCTGAAATTCTTCCGCTAAATTTATGAGTATGCGATGTTGATGTACATTTCTTATCACAAAAGAGCATAGGTACATTTAATATGGCATATGATATTGAATATATCATTAACTGCTTTATGCCTTTGATATTTGAAGAAATTAAAGCTACTGTTTGTTACAATGTTAAAAATATTTTTGCAGAAAATATTCATATAAAAAACATTTTATTAAAATGGACAGAAATCATTCATATATTCATATATTAATGAGTTGAAATGCAAATCGTTTTTGGAGAATATAAGAGCTGGAATTCAAAGACCAGAAAATATTGATAAGGGAAAAGAGAAATTACATTATTCCGTATCAATTTTATAGTGTAATAACTTATTTACAAATTCTATATATTTAAGTTGGAAAACATAAGCTGTTATATTGAGGGAAAAAGAATCTTTAAGCAGCAATATTAACATTAAAAAAACTTCTCTATATAGAAACAAATTATATTGCAAAAATATAGCAATAACAGATTATTTTAGAATTAAAATACACAATAACCGATCTAGAAACCTTTTATAGCTTAGGATAGAATTCAAAACGAACTCGTATAAACAAAATTAAATAACATATAACTTTAGGATTAGTAATATAGTAAGGTTTCTAGCTTGTATTTGGTCTAATGTTAATTAAAAAAACAGACCAAATTAAAATTTCCTTTGGAGGTTTTCACAGAAACTTAAGAAAACATCGTATTTAATTTAAAACTGCTTTAGGTACATAAAATGTATTAGGTTTCAAAAATGTTTAGTATGATGTATTATTTAAAACTAAAATGCATCGCATTAGGAATGTTGATATTAATAATGCAATGAACTGCAATTTAAGAACACTTCTGATATGTACACTGATATTTACTTTTTTAACATGACAATTTTATAAGATATATACTGATAAAAGTAAAATAATTTTACATCTGTAGTACATTAAATCTGTTTGACATAATGATAAGGGAATGAATACTTGGAAGATCATCAGCAGTGGTTCTCAAAAGTTTTTTCTCCGTGCATCCTTTTCTAAACGCAGGTGATCATTCGAACCCCACTCCGTCCTTTCCTAAATTCGAAAACTGCATATGCGTTTTCTGAAGTTTAGATTATTTTTAATATATTTTATAAATTAAATAAGAAAATGTATATAAGTTAGCAATAAACACCAAAACTTGAAGAAAAGTATTTATATTTTCATAAACTAAAACTAAATTCTTAACAGGCAAATAAAAGCCTGACCATATTCCCCTTGAAACTATGGAATTCCTCCTAGGGCGAACTTTCCCAGATCTAGAGAGTATGAATCGCATGCATCAAATAAATGTAAGGAGAATTCGCTGACGGTCATTCTTTTTTTCCCTTGCCTCTACGGATTTACGTTGTTGAAATTTCAGTTTCGTTCTGCGGATTGTGTTCTTGAGTAACAAAAGGAAAAAGTACAAAGCAGTGATATCGAAGAAATGAAGGGCCAAGACTTTGCACAATCTCATCCATTGCATCGGTTTGGAATGTTTGATGCTGACTTTCTTGACCAATGAGACAGTATCCTTTGAGTTCCAAGGAGAGGCTCAAAGGAATGATGTCGAAAAAATTATCTCAAACAAAAGCGCGCAGTAAGATAGTGCACTTATTGATGGGAAACTAATAATATTCTTGGAAAACATCATGGATGGTACGAATCGCTATTCATAATTCAATAAAAGAGAACAGTCTTATAACTTTATAGTGATTGTTTTTCCTTGACTTTCCATGTTTTGTTGGAGATGTCTCACTGAAGTTCATTGATTTGTTTTGGACACCCTGCTTAAAGTTCCGAAGTTTTGTAAAAATTCTCCGATCAAAAATGTTCACACTGTACTTCTTTAGAATTCCAGAAACTTCAAGAATATAATGTATTTAACGCATTGATTGCTAACGCTTTTTGTCGCTGCTTTTGGTGCAGCATTAGGATTGCAGAAATTGAATTGTGCATAAACATGAAAAGGAATAATTCGTAGTTTTGCTTATGACAAGTGACAGATCCATTGTAGGTAATAATTAAACGTGGAAAGTCTTATTACACGCAGAGATTGAAATTTCTGGTTTAGAATTATTTTAAAAATGTTAGCATTGTAACTTTACACTTTCTTAAACACTATCTGACTAATCTAGTCATTCACGTTATTTGGAAGGAAAGCGTGAAATGAAGCAGCTAATGAGCAGAAATGTTCTCTGAAATTTAAGAGTTAATTAAACTCCTTAAAGGCGAAAAGTTATTAGTAAGTTATAGAATATATATGTAATGATAAAAATTCTAATTTATAAGTAATAGTATTTCTAACAATAAAATGCGTTTCTAGTTATAAGACGAAATTTCAAAATCTATTTTATATCCAATGCAAATGTCTGAATATATTTCTCTTGATTGGGATGCTCGTGATCTGAGTTTTGCTCCTCTGATGGTCATACAGCTACGGGATGTATTTTTCTATTCCTAATAGTTTGGATCCTTCTTCATCTGAAAGAATAGGTCCTTAAAAGATCTTTCTTAGGATGATAAACTGGTTAGAAGCACAGCGTATGTAAAGATTGTTCCAATTGTTGCTATAATGAAACTTCTTTTAATTGGAACTATTTTCCATACGGTTAACACAATGTCGTATCCAATATTTTCGCGAAATCGTTGTCTTGTTTCATATGAACACATGCTATATTGCAGCAGTTTTTGTGCTGCAGAGTGGACATCAAGGGATGCTTCAAATACTAATGATCCAGATATGCTAATAATGAGGAATGATAAAAGACTTGACATAAAATGTACTGAAAATAGAACAGTTACTTCTATATTGTTATATAATTTTGGTGCTAAGAGGAAAAACATCATGGCCGCGCTGTAAAGTACCACTAAAAACGCGTTGAATGATAACTCATTATCAATTCCTTCTGCTAATCCTCTTAATGAATTATAAGAGCGTGTAATCCACTCAATCATAACACATTTATCAACTTTCAGAGACTGAGATAAGTTCAGTATTTCAGTTTTCAGTTGGTAACAAACTAATCCGTAGAATACAGCGAATGCATGGATTGGAAAATATGAGAAAAGCGGTGTTGACACTTCATGGATTGGTTTTATTACTTTTATTATTATACTTTCTTTGGGCAGACTCAATATTTTGGATAAAATTTCTCCCAGACTTTCGAAATTGCGGACAGTGAGAACTACTATAGCACTTTGCATCAAGATATTAAAAATAATCCCTATGTACGCATAATACTTAACCTTCTTACCGAATTTAGAATTTAATTGCGTTAGAGTATCCGTTAACTTTTGTATACGATATAATTTCACTGTTAGAGCAATTTTATGTGTGATAGTCACGAGGATCATAGACATATGAACTGCTGTAAATAACTTTCTTTTCGTTTCTTTCAAAACAAGAAATATTACAACAGTAATATACAAAGCATCAGTCAAATATGATATTACTTGCAAGAAACGCTTGAAAATGTACATCACTTTAAGATCTTTGGAAATGAGCTTCGTGTTAAATATTCCAACAGCATTAAAGAGCATGACAAGTGTTCTATACGGCAATATGATTTTCCGGTTAACTGTTTCATTTGCACGATTTACGATCATTTTTAATCTTTTTGTCAAATGTTAATGGTTCAGTCTTTAAGTCTTTATAACCACAAACTTTGTTTCAATTCTGAGAAGTCCATTACGCTATTTAAAATATTATGCTTTACAGGTTAGCAACAGAATTCACAGTTCTTTACCTATCTTCGATATAGTAACTGTAACACTAATGCTTGAATTTCACAATCTTTAACGTTTAAAAGCAAATCAGAAAAGATTCTTAAAGCAGTTAGAGGTTCACAGTTCTAACGGTTAGCGATCGAATGTCAAATATGTTATGATAGTTTTTTTTTAATTTCATTATATTTTAATAAAAAAAGATTAGTTTATAAGCCAAACCTGGACGCAAATCGTCTTTCAGTTAACTCATCAAATATGCATCGTTTTCAAATGCCGTATGGTCATGCACTTGTTCTTTTTAGCGTATTGACAGCAACAATAATATGCTTTTCAAAGGCAAAAAACTTAAAGTAGAAATTAACATTGTATCATTTATCCTAAAAGCTTTCAGGTATTGCTAAGCTTTTATATTTCTTTTCCTCTAATGATTTCTAATTATCATAGCAATGTTTCATCTTTTGTAACACTGAAGAATAAATTGAAATCTCTTAACAAATATCAATCTAAAAAAGTGGAATATTTTGCTTTATCTCTTTTACTATTTTTCACAAAATCAAATTGTCTACTCCTTTTAGCCTTTGTCACCAAATGAAATTTTCTAATATTTCTATACAAACATATTAATATGATTTAGGGTTATTGGTAGAAAGTTTAAAATGAACGTTTTATACACACATTGATAACAATAGCGATTATATTTTCAAATAATGCATTTATTCTTTCGAGAGCAGTTTACAAACGAAATGAACGATGGAATGAAATCAATAATTGCTATGGCTACATTTTATGAAGAAAAGCTTTGTTAATACTCACCGAGTTTTGGAAATTGCAGAGATAAACATCTGTTTTGTTATTCCATTACTATGTTTTTTGCATTCAATTTGTTTAATTTAACTGAATAAGCAAATCCCATGAAGACTATCTACTTGACAGAAGAGATAACTTCATAAGAACATTGAAAAAGATAATAACACAAAGAAAAGGGCCGGAAAATGCTGGTGCAACCAGCTTTTTAATCGTGAATTCTGTCTGGATAGAACACGCCGATTTCAACCAAGGTTACTATAACTCTAGGTTTGCTCTTCCCGTGACCTTTGGCAACGCCTTCTTAAGTTCTGTTTAAGCTTCTGTTTAAGAAGGTGTTTCCTTTGGGCTCCATTTGGGCATGTGACTTTCAGTCATGGACCTTATAAAAGATAGACTAACCCAGTGGGCGGAGCACGCGTCCCCCACATGTCCGCAAGAAGGAGTAGGGATGATCTGGTATATTTTAACACTGAAACCTATGTGGTTTGTATCACATAACTGTTTCTAATTATTAAATGTGTTATGTTGTATAAGTGATAACATTATGAAAGTCACACCTTCTTAAAATAAGATTTAATACATCTCATTAAAGTATTTTTTCACGCGCAATTCTTGTATAAACATCTTTACTTTGGTAAAACGGTAAAAACTCTAAACACAAAATTTATGAACTGACTTTTGTGTGTCAGATTGATAGTACATGATACTTTGAAGCAAATAAGGCAAAATTAAACAAGATCTGATATATTTTTTAAAACATTTTACGAGCATTTTCAGGCAGTGGTCTTTAAAATTATTATAACATTACAAGATGATCATTTATTTGGTTATATGATCATTAATTATTAACATTAAAAGATGATCATAACATGATTATATACTTTAATAATTCATAAAATTCGAAGCATAAACTTTTCTGGGGGTAATGGAAAAAAACTTAAAAAAATAAATAAATAAAAAGATATTGTAAAGTAAAATCTGGAAGCACTCAGATTTTATGTTACGCCCAAAGGGACGTTTTCTAATGTTTTATGTGTTACATTTATTTATTGAATATCATGTCCTTCGCACGTAAACCACATAAAATTCAATTCAACAGCAATATCACAAAATATTTGAAAACAGCATATCTGTAGGATTTCCGCGCTCAAGATAAAAATGTTATTTTCCGCAGTATTGCCATTGCTCGCTTTGAACTCCTCGAGTTTGTTAATCAAAAATTCGTTAAAGTTTTACAAAATATGAAATGGATTAAAACAAATTCGAAATTCGGCGGTCTAAGTGTCTACGTTCGAATGGAGCATTACATTATTCAAAATATGATGGCTTTATATACCGTCGTTTTTTCACAGTGCGAGAAACATACATTTATTCATGCAGATTCTTCATTATTTAATATCTTTAAATATAATACAGGGCGATAATATTTAGTGGCAACAATCTGCAAAGTGAAACTGACATTTATAGTTAAGCAACGCAAAATGCAGTTTCGAAACTAATAGCCTTTCTGGGTTATCGCCCCTTTGGGCTAAAAAATTAAATTTACGGTAAATAAATAAATCTTATGCAGAACTAGAAATAACTTTAAACAAATAATCACTATAAAATGCTAACAGAATTAATTATTAAAGTTAAATACAATTTTAATATTAGAATAAATGTATAAAAATTATTAAGGTGATTATTAAAGTGTTTCTTACTATGATGTATTATGAAATATAATTGAAATAAAACTTCTTTATGGAAATTATGCTATAATAGTCACCTATAATTTTAAAAAAGCAGCACAACTTAGAATTATACACAAAAACTTTCAAAAATTCATTTTTGGATATTTTGGTACTTTTTTACTTATTTACACCAATAAAAAGCATAAAAATTCTAAGAGAAAATTATTTGTTTGAAATTTTTTGCTAGTTCAGATTTAAAATATTATTTTCGAAAAGAAGTAGTTACAAATTTCGGAACAGCATACGAAAAGCTAAAAAAATATACAGGCCTGAAAATATGCAACAGCATTATAATTATTTGGAACGTTAATTAAACTTGATAAATATTCTAAACTTTTAAAAATCAATCTCAGTTTCAAAAATAAAAATATGTAAAAATTTTAATTTGTGAAATGAGGTGTTACAACCAGTTTTTTCTTGAAAATTATACGCTCTGCAATAGCCAACCATTGTTAGGTTTCTGCAAGTAGTCTCTACTCCTCCAGATGTGGTCAAGGGCACAGCCGGGAATCCGTCAGACGAGGGAGAAAACCCATTTGGGTTGGTCTATTTCTTATCAGGTCCATGCTTTCAGTCTGCTCCAATGCAACTACTTCCTACTCATCATGTGGCTTCATTTCTCCCACCCTTGTAACTCAAATAAACGTCATTGAATCTGAATTTCGCCAACAGTGTAACTTTGTTTATCTATTGATATGAAACTTTTCGATCTCTTCGGTGCAGGACAACACGCACCAAATAATAGAATGATGCATGCACTAACGTTGTCTATCAAATGAAATGTGTTACTGTTATTTCTTACAACAGAACCTTAATTTTCCAAACAAGGTCTTAAAGTAAGCCATTCGTTCTATATTATTATTGTTTATTGAAGTAAATAATCTGAAAGATATATTTCTTATGTTTAGAAAATATTTACAGCGATCATGCAAAATTCCTCGGAACGTGTTTTCCACCTTTGTCCGTCAAAAGAATTTTAGTTTAAAATTAAATGTTTACAATCTGTCTTACACTGTAAACATTTAATTTACAATTTAATGGAGCTATTGTCGGTGTTTATGAGGCAGTAACGCAGCTTTTATTAGTTTTGTTGAAAACTCTGATTGTTGTTTGAGGTGTTTAAAATTAAAAACAAGTTGCATTGCCTCTCATTCAGCATGTAAAAAAAGAGGGGAATAAGAGCAAAACTGCCTGATGTGAATAAGAATAAATTTGGTTAACCTCGTAGTCGAAGCCAAATAATTTGTTTTTAATTATTTGGATTATAACCAAGCAAATAAAAGCTGTCTGTCTAAATGGAGAGATGCCTTTATGGTGGATCTTTTAAGAGAAACCGTCTTGCATGCCCATTACACTTGGAGAAAGCAAAGAAAATTCCATGTAACTTTTAAAGAGAAATTAATACCGGGAGAAAACCACGAACTTCCTCGTGCAACCAGCACTTTAATCATAATTTGTGACCGGATGTAACATGATAGCTTCAAACTGGATTTGAGTCGGTGTCAAATTACCAGTGATGAGTGGTCTTATAATTAGGCTATTGGTGGGTTTGGATTTTATAATGTTTTCTTTCTCTCTTTGTCATGTGGCAATTTTATTAAGTAGCTCTAACCATTGACCGCTTAGCTAGGTCAAGATGATTATAAAGTTTAAATTTTATAAAATACTTACGTGAAAATTCTAGGTAAGAAAATTATAGGCATGAGGACGAGATTAAATTCTATTTTACATTTTTTTATTGTAGGAGGACTGAGAGTTGTATTTCCAAGACAAAAGAAATCATTAAAAAATTTGTTGAACGCTGGAAATCGTGAAGGCTCCTGATGAACAGCTTAATCCTTTTGCGACAAGATGCACAACCTTACATTATACTGTCAAGGAATTACCACATACGCGGGTTTGCAAATTGACATTTCTAAGAGATGGTGTTCTTTCCTGCAGTGTGTTTCAAATAACTTTCTCCCAGCATAGTAAGTTAATGATATCAAGTGATATGAGGCTTTTCTATTTTTTCAAATTAAAAATGAACATTTTTTAACCAAATAAGCTATTTGAAAGTGATATAATAATTTTTAACAAGTCATATTTTTATTTTATATTATTAATATATTTAACTGATATATTTCATAGCGAAGTTAACTAGGTTAATTTAATCTGTTATGGAAAACAGCACAGGAGTTACCTGATAAAAGGTAAAGATGCCCTCGTGAATGATTTTCTAAAGGAAACTGACTGTAATTCGCGTTAGATATGGGGAAAATCATAAAAACACATCCATTAAGCCAGCCTTTCACTAGAAATCGTGTCTTGGTCGAATTACTGTAGTCTGTTAATTTGAAATAAGGATTTCAAAGTGCTTTCCCTTCTTCCAGTTCAGACTTGCTTGGTAACCATTGGAGCCATAGTTACGGCAGATGGTTCGAGTCGCCAATTTTGTTCCTTCCACTCCATATCCAATTAAGGTTCGTCGTTTTATGAGAAGCGAGTGAATGGAGGTTAACTTGAACTACAGTCTCATACGAGTGCTGTACGGTGATCATGTTGCGTTACGATCGCAAATGGGGAGCCTTGAAATATTTATTTTAGAGAAACAGACTAAGGCATTCGATAGTTTTATCCACTCGGTCACCTGATGAGCATTTTACAGCACAACGATACTTTTATATCATATTGGTACAATTTATATATATAAAGGATGCAGTTTATAATATTATATGATAATTAGCTCTAAATTTAATTGATAACTTATGTAAATATTTGCATCATTCGTGTAATTAGTAAAAGATATCTCTAGCTACATGCATTATGTATTTCAAACATTATTATAATACTTTTTTTTAACTTTACCAGGGCTTTATAGGCATCTTAGCTTTTCTCTCCGTGAATGAATTTTAATAAATTTCATATAAAAGTAATAAAATACAGAATGAAAAATAAAAAAATTGGGAGTTAAATACCTTAAAAAACTCGAAGTTGTAAAGCAAGCTGGGTGCATTTTATTCATCTGCGCGTTTTCAAATCAGTGCTTTTTAGAGAGTTCAAAGCGATATTTCTTTGCAAGAGGATATAATCATTAAACGTTATTAAAGAGGCTGTATTTAGCTCATGCATATTTAAGATTCAAGAAAGATCCGCGATCTTTTTTCCGCAGAGAAGAGTTATTGTTTCTCTTATAAACGACCCCATTTTGCTTGCATAAGCACTTAATTTATCAGTTTCAATTGAAATTTATTAGTGTTGCATATTTTTATCTTAAGAAGGTAATGGAATATTTAGTAAAGAAAAACTGCACTAACAAATATTTAAAAGACATGGTAAAATAAAATGGGTTATATGAATACATTTATGTTTTAAGTATTTTATGGTAATGTAATGCACGTTTATCAACCGTTACTAATTTTTGCTTTTAAACTTTGAAAACCAGAGACTTTTAATTCACCGAATATGTATCACTTAAGCACATTTTCCAAGTGCATAATTTATACCGGAATTAATGGCAATAAAATTAAATTTGTTTTATTTTACTTCCCTTCCTACTTAAAGCTGCTGTTTAGGACTGTCAATTATAAACGAATCGTAACAGGTTATAAAAGATTTTCCGCAGATGCTTTTAAACACGGACGAAAGTTTTATGTAACAGACACAAAGATATAAGATTTTAATTCAAAAAACATTTTAAAAAAATATCGTAGCATAAGAAATTCATAACATACGCCCGAAAATGGAACTATTTCATTTAAAGGCTCAAAAAAAGAAAAAAGAAAGAGGCAAAAAAGAACAAATATATGTGAATGCTAAAATGATTTGTTTGATTACATAAGAGGAATACTTTCAATAAATATTCAGTGCATCTCAGGACGTGTAAAGTTTCAAAAAAGCGAAGTATATTTCTGAAAGAAATAGTTTTAATTTCATAGCCTGTATTTAATTATTCATAGTAATAATTCTGCATCACGTGTTTATAAGAGTACGCTATCAAATTAAAACCACAAATTAGATTACTAGGTTAGGTTATTTAAATATGGCAAAGAACATGAGGGCTATCTGTCTAAATACAAGAATGAGTTCCTGAAGTACTTTCTGGCTCGTATTCACGTCACGCCCTGGGAAAATCTCGAAAACCAATCATTCAGCCAGGTTTCGAATCCCAGTGGAACTATCAGTATTCAGCGGTCTTAGCCACTCGGCCACTGCTGAGGCCACAAATCAAAGCAGCCCATATTCTGGCATTGCATAAATGTCGCTCAAGCAAGGTGTAGTTTTATGTAAACATATCTTTTATGGTTTTTAGCTGTTCTTCAAGCCGTTCTGGCCACTGAAGTCCTAAATGGCATTAAAGATTATGAATCATGTACCATTCTTACTCTAATTTCCCTTTTTTTTTATCTCATCCTAGGGCGTAAAAATATTTGTCTACAGTTGCAAGCACAACAAACGATCAAAAAGAATTAGAAAAAATCTTGATGGACGGAAACAAATTCCTAGAAATGGATTAAGAATTTTTAGACAAATTTTATAAAAACATTTGAATTTCAGAATTTGTTTTAATTGGTACACCTAAAAGAATTCTTAAAGCAGCTCTTTTACACAATGAAATTTATGCGGTTTTACATTGAAGATTCATTCATGTAAAACAGTATGAATATAAAGCCCTAAAGCGTGTTTTCCGATGTTTCAAAATTCATTTAACAGTTGACGGGAAAGGGAGACACCATCATTCTACCAAGAGGTTAAGTGGTATAGTCTCGCGTCCCCGCAATTATATATTATATTTATATATATTATATTTGATATGTGTCCCGTCAGGACATATATCAAATAACATTGTAATGTATTGTAGCCCTTATGACTCAGAACATAATTACATAATATACATGACAATTACATTATTTCAGATATTCAAATGACTTTACAGAGAAACATACACTTGACGCGGTATTGTCTCAATTGGTCGTCAGTTGAAACGCGTGGAAGTAATATTTCAATGGAAGGGGCACGGTTTCCTTTTCTCCTGACGAGACAACTATGCAACTCTCACTGAAATATTACCATTTTTGTTTATTGTATACCTTGTTTTTATTGCAACTTCAGCTTTTCCCATTTTGCCAAAAAATTAAAATTTTTTAGGCATTATTTGAGTTATATTTTCATGTGAATTTTTGCTTATGATTTTAAGTTTTAATTGTATTTATTGTGTAATTTTGGCACTAACGTGCTTCTTCGAATAGGATTCAGAGGGTTTAGGGTGTACTATAGCTTTTGCATTCTTACTTGTTAATAATAGAATTATAAAATTGCAGCTAGATGCGCAGTTTTTACAAAACCATAAAACGCTATCGTTCAAGTTTTATATTATACATATATATATATATATGTATAACTATATTATACATATTATTGCGTGCGTGCGGGTTCGTAATAAATTGAATGCAGAAATCCGATAATAGGTTCATATACGAGTAATTTATTCTTACCAAAAGAAGTACACAGAACTCTGGAATTTGCCTCAGAAATTTTCGCACAGGTGTTCACAATATCACTCAATGTAATCAGTAGTTATATTTCAAACAACTAACAACGTTAAATACAACGCTATACAAAGCGCATCTAAGGAGAAAGCTAACTCTGATGTCTCTGTTCATGCGACTCTGATGCACAACTCCCAACAACAGTAACTAAGCAACTGGAACTCAAACGCTCTCTCTCTCTCAGGCCTTCTATTGTTTTTAGCCGGTCGCGAGACATTTCTATCAATTTCTGCTTGTCGAGATTTCTGGAAAGAAATAAGAAGATAGAATTACGGTTACAGTTAGCATAGTAGTCCTATTACATTTATTCAATTTCATTACAAATTACCGAGATATCCATTTACTCAAAGTTGAATGCATGTGCCCCTGTATTCTTACTTTTCCGGCATAGCTTTCTCTTAAATTTGTCTCGCGCTGCATTGCAGGGGGGAATACAACACTTTCAATTATAATTCTACTAGAATTACCTATGTAAATACCAAATTCGTGACAATATGTTTTATATATATTATAGTATATTACATGTAATAATAATAATATTAGAAACACGCTTTATAGAAATTTACAAATGCATATTGAGCGACATTCAAATAAAGTAGTAGTATAGAGATTTCAGCTTCTAAAAACAAACTTAATGAATACCAAATTCTTACTCTAAGCACTGTTCCTGTGACCCTCTATCCCCCGAAAATGTAGTAAAATAAATTTAAAAAGAAATACATAGCCTGGTATTGGTCAGCTCCTGGTTTTAAAAGCTTGTGGATATCAGGGCGCTTCCAGCTGCGAGATGAAGTTGTTTTGCCATAAAAGTGCAGAAGGCTTGTGTATTTTTACTGATAATTTTAAACTGTACTTTAGTAAGTGGGCACATGGAAAGATAATGGTTTGGGGTACCAAATTCTGCACAGATACAGAGGTCGGTGTTGGTGATGCGATGTCAATTAAAATGTTCGGGAAAGGAGCCATATCCTTTAATGTATCTTTTTAACTGTGGTGCAGTGACATTGCGTTTGTTGTCTGCTTGTGTGATGTAGTAGTATGTGTATTCTCCTCGTTCACATTCATCTTACTCTGTTTGCCATTTGAATTGTGTCTTGCGTTTCAGTTCTTTCAAATCTGAGTGTGGCAAAAGTGCTAGCTGTGGATAACAAATACTTCTTGCCATTGCTTCCTTGATTAATTTGCCAGAAATTTCGTTTTCACTTACCCCAGCAAACGCTTTCACCCAGAAGAGAGTGACGGTATGAAGTTGATGCTCCCTTAAGTCTCTCTGGAATTTCGAAACTGCAGGAGGATATGCAATGATAGTTAAGTATGGAGAGAAGTACCGACATACCGTCTTTATGTATACTAATGTCTCGTAGATTTTGCTGGCTGATGTACTGGCTAGCTCTAGAAATATGTAATGCTTCTGCCTGAAACATGATGTTATTATCGCTCAGTAGCTGCTTTCATAGATGTAAGTTTTTTTCTCCATACTGAAGGGCTAGTGCGCTGACAATTTTGTCTTCCATACGTGAGCCATTTTCGTGTAAATAGTTGATTAGTGTTTGCTGAGGATGTTATGATGGTGCAGATGTATGTTTACACCTTGCCCTTTAAGTGCTGGGTAAACCTGTGGCGTCGTTTTTGGCATTTCTTAATTATTTGGATAATGCCACTCAGCGATGAAGTTTGTGAGAGTGCGAAGATAAAATACTGACGGGATTACTTCTTCTGACTCAACACGAATATGCAACTGTGTTAGAGTTACCAGACATTAATCGATACAGCTACTATTGGGCGAAATGCCTTTGTGATGTTCAGCGCAAATGGGCGATGACGCTGGGAAGATGTTTTAATTTCCTACATTTCATCGGCTAGGCCAAGACTGAAGCAGCATATGTAACCATTCTTTCTATGACAGTTGAGTAAAGAGTTTTTGAATGGGCGAATTTAGTCCCCAGTTGTTTCCTTGGATGCTTCTAATCGGTTTTTGCGGAATGTGGTTGATAGGCTGCTTAGGTTAAATAATGTGGAGACTCCGATCCCACGTAAGGCTCACGTATTTTAATTCTTTCAAAGTTTTAATCCTGTTACTTGCTGATTGTGATTCCTGGACTAATGCTGCTCTTGACTGCTTTTTCTGGAATTATAAGGGCCTTGGAATTGCTGTTTGATATGGTCACTTTCAAGGCATTGCCAGAGATCATAGAATTGCTGACACTCTGAAGTCCATGCATTTTCAGCACGTTTCTGGATTTCTTCCGCACTACGAAGGCGACATCATTTGTGTAAACTAATGACATGTGTGTACTCAAACCAGGCAGTAGTTAATATGCTACTGAAAGTAGAATTCCATAAGAGTGGACCTGTAAATTAGTTGAATTGCTTTATGGAAAGTGGCTGTAAAGTATGTAAAGTGACGGTGGGGCGAACCTAATTATCTCCAATTTTAATCCCAATGGCTCTCCGAAATTTTAATTCAAAACTAGATTTTTTAAAATATACGTACATTTATTGAAAGGTTGGGTTATTTGAATACATCAATGCACACGATAGCGATCTTCCTGAGAGAAGGGCTGACTTCGTTACGAATGTTCTAAGGGGAATTGTCTCGTACATACGTTACGTACGGTGAGATATCATGGAAACGAACCATTAAGCCACCGTGTTCACTGGGATCGAGCTCAGGTCGAACGCCCAGCATTCAGTGATCTTAAGCACTTGAGGCTTTTACTCAAAGTATATAAATACAACTTAGTAAACAAAGCACACAATTAAAGCTCTAGAAACAAAAGATTCCTTTTTAACACACTTTTCTAATTCAACGAACATATTTCAGTAACTATCAAACTTCAACTGTCATGATGACAGTTGAAGAAGACGGTTCCATTGACATGGAAGGTCTCCCAAACTTGAATCTCAGTTTTTCTCAAAAAATGTATTCGAATCTAATCGTTTATAAACACATAATAATAATAAGAAAATAACCCCTAATGTTCTATAGATAATTGAAAATCGTAACTAAGTACGTACGTTTTTATAGTCATAGATGAAATTTCTGACGAAATTTAGCAGAATTTTAAACTTTTGGTACCGAAATAGGTCTGCATTGCCAAATATATTTAACTTTGTGTATTGTAAATTTCCTAATTAAATTAATTTAGCATTGTAATTTGAATATGACGTACTTTAGCACGAGTGCAACATATACAATTTTTGTATATTGATCTATTACTAATAATTGGAGCGTCTTACCAAAAACGCTTCTTTAGTTTTTGAACAAAACTGCAGTCTTCCTTCCCTTGATGGCCTGGAGCTGCTAAGCGGTAAAGTTACTGAACACTAGTAGGTCGATCTAGGGTTCGAATCTTGGCGAATGGGCTGTCTGCATGGGAGTTTTCGTTGTTTTCTTCATGTATAACGTATATACCAGCTAGGTTTCCTTAGAAGGTCCTCCACGAAGGTATCCCTCCTTAAGGCCTGTGCTTTGCCGCAACCAAGTTAACCAAGCTTTACTTTAACTGATAGGCAAAAAACATACGGTAGATTCTCTGCTCATGAAACGAAAACTATTGCTAAATTCTTATAAATAAAACAAAACAAATAAAGGGAAAACATTTTAATCACCACAGGCAAATTTCCTCTTTAGATTCGCCGTATTTAAAGAATTCCTTTGATATGACAATTTTAGGTTAAGAAAATATTCTCATTCTCAATTCTCATTCTTTGCAAATCTTTGCAGTTATGTTTAATGTTATTTATAATTGAATCCTTTATGCCTTAGTTATACTAGCTTACACCCAAACACTTAAAAACAAAAAACTTAAAAATACACTTAAAAGCAAATTGATGTTTTCGTAAATATTTCGATTTTTACAACTATACTTTTAGAGCCATTCAATTAAATTTTTAATTCTAAGATATGTTTTTTTAGGAGCATGCATACCTGCAAAGTCATCCGGATATTGCTTAAAGATTATACGACGAGGTTCTGGAAATTACGAACTTAAATCAAGAAATATTAAATCAAGAGATATTAAATTTCAATATATTTGATTTCTGAGATTTGAAAATAATGTGGAAAACAAAAGAAAATTTTTATTGACAAACCAACGGAAGAAATGCTCGATATAGCCTGAAGAAGAAAATCTAGAAGTAAATGGAGTAACACATTTGAAAGTGAAATCACAGGTGTTCCGGCAAATGATGAATGCTAGAAGAAGCAAAGCCTCGATTGTATAATCACAAGATGAAAAAGTGGTAAAATTCTGGCTTAGTTAAAGAAGAAAGAAAACGAACATTGCTTGCAGTGTATCCAAAATAGATTTAGTCCGAGAAAGGTTTGTAACGTTTATATTATTAAAGAAACATCTCCAAAACACCGAAATATCTTCAAAATAAATCTAGATATTTGTACTTAAAAGCATTCAAGATATCAGAAAGCATCGAATCAAGTGCATGATGGGGCTTTAAAGTACGCTGAGTACTTTGAATTTGCACAGATCGGTGTATTGATTCATGTGTCTTAAGTTAGTTAAAGAAATTCAAACATAAACACATTTTAAACAGAAAACATCAGACAGAAAAATAAAGAAGAGAAACTGACACGGTTTCATCAGCAAAACTATCAATACTTAGAAAACTGTATTTTCTGTTGTAAATCATGTAGACATTTTCATGAGAAATGGTCCAGCTTTAATAGGAAAATACATTCACAGGTTTAACTATTTAGGATCAAAACAAATTGAATGTTTCATACAATGACATTGGGTAAGTATACACTATTTTGCTCAATTATGCATTTGTATAAGATTATACCATTGTCAATAAAAATGACACACTTTTATCTCCTTAATTTCTTGTATTACCGGAAAAACATAAGCTAATATACAGAAACGAGTAAACAGTATTCAGCTATATAGATATGGCTAAGCACATTATAAGTAGCCTGCTTAACTGGCCTGCGTAATAAATGAAATGCCATCATGATCAACGTTCTAATGGCGAACTAGCTTATATTCATTTTACAACTAGAGAACACAACGAAAAGGCCCAAGCAGCGAACTCTTCCACTGAGATTCGGACACAATTTTCATAGAAAGGCATATTTCAGACAGATGATATATTTATTCTATTACTTATGAAAGAAAAAAAGGGGTGGCAATTAGTTAGAAACATGAGCATCAAAGGTGTATTTTATAAATAGTTAAAATTCAACATAATTTCTTGTAGATTTCTGGTCCTGTAAAAATCTAAATTTGATAGAATGTATCAACTCTGTTGGTGAAAAACAGCCATCTTCTGAAAATATTCGATGTAAAATCCCCCGTTTTCTCATGCAGTCTATTCATATTGCGAATTTCGAAAACTGGACAAATTTTTTTTTGAAACTTTGTGATATGTAATAGTTGAGCAACTTCCATGTTGTTTATTTCAGTGGAATGTGTGGTATATATTTCAATAGAGTATTATCATCAAAGAAGCTATTAATGTGCAATCAATTATCATAACTTCTTAACATAAACATAGAATTACTCCCAGTACACATGCCCATATATAAACGTACATCCAGGTCAATTCGGAAATTTTGTTAAATTTCAGTTTCATATATCAATTACAGTAATCTGTAATTGTGAAATTTGCGATTTGTTTCCTTTCGTTAAAAGAGGTAAATATAAAACAAATTATTGTTAGAGCACTTTTTTAGACAGCATTTTATTGCTGCATCTTATCTACAGTACACATTTAATTATTAGTTAGCGTATGTTGCTATCAAAAGGTTCTAGTTCAGTTTTATTTCAGCATTTCAACATCCGAACAAATAAAATAACTTAAATTTCGGTTACCTGCGAGATGAAATCGATTTAATTGAAGAAGTTAATTTAATCTAAACTTTTAATTCCATCACGAACACAGTACACAGTAAAGAGAGAAAACACATACGTCAAGTTATGATTCCCGCCTTAATTTTTATTCAGGTTCAATATTGCGCGCCATTACAAAGGTGCCAATTTTCCGAAACATCTCAGACGCATATTGCCATCTGGTGCCAGTCTTTTTAAGTTTCCACAACATAATTATTACCGCTCAAAGTGTATATATTTTAGACTCACCAGCGGCCGAACGGTAGTGTTGTTGAACACTCGTAGTTTGGTCTGGGGTTCGAATTTCGGCGTAGCTGTATGGGGGTTTTCGTGGCTTTCGTAATGTGTAATTTGTATACAAGACAGTTCTCCTTAGAAAATTCTACACAAAGGCATTCATCTCCTTGGGAAGATAGCTCTAGTGTGTTTTGCCAAAACTAAGTAAACCAAACCAAACTGCGTACTCTTTATATTAAATAAGATGAATATAGAATGAGGTATATTTCTATAGTGAGACTATTTTCAGAATTTCTTGTAGCCTGAGTTTTCCGAAGAATAAATTTCCATCAGTCCTGTTTAACGTTTCATTTGAAGTTACTTTCATTTCATTTCATTACATTCATTTCATTTACATTTCATTAGTTCATTTGAAGAACCGAAATATGTATCTTTCGCGTTTTGCCTTTTTATTTATTATTTTACAGTTTCATTAAGTGAATCTGACACTAGCATGCTCTTTCTATGTGAAGATGTGTTAAAAGTTGAGCATTTGCTTAAAGAATGTACAGAGCACCATTCCTGAGTAGACTGCTCAAGAAACTCCAAACATTCAAGTGTATTAACCGGCACCTGTGCGAGAGTGAATTTTTAGGTGGTTGCAAATGTAATGTGGAGCAAGAGAAGCTATCACATAGAGTGAATGTGACTGGTATATTGTTTGGCCACCAGCATCAACAAATTTGACATGCATTGATATCTTGCACGTGCACTTTAAGAACACACCTTAGGAAAGTCTCATTGAATGTGAAAAAGATTTAGAATTCAGGCTGTTTGTTGCAGCTAGAAATATGCATGAAAGGTCTGTGATTTTTCTAATGTACACCGATTCATGCGCCGCCGCTGTGAATCTTGTATTACTAACAGTAGTAGCTCTTTCGAGCATCTATTGTAAAAAGTTTAATTACTAAAATTTTCCTTTCGTTTAACTACCTGCATCTATTACTTACTTGTTGTTCTAATTCTCTTTTATGTGCCACCACCTACACGTGCTATTTTTGCACACATATTTCATTACAAAATCCGCATATTTCTTTCGGTCCTCTCTACTATCATTTGCATTTTTACCAGATATTTTAGAATCATTTCGCATATTATCTTTCCAAAAAAAACTGACAGTTAATAGTTTGAGACTTTCCATGTGAAACGACCAACTGGCAACATGTGCAAACCAATTGGAGTAAACGCATCATTTACTTTCTAAAGATTTATTATGTAAATCATGTAAAGATTTGATGGAAGCATCCACGTCTGTCAGTTTCGAGAATTACTTTCGGGAAATTTCCAGAAAATACAACACAACTATTACTTCAATATTTCTGAAGATTACTGTGGATGACATTCGAAAGCACTGTGGCACTCAGGACGTCTGATAGGTGATACTGAGGATACAGACACCATTGATATTCCAACAATCCCTTTCTTTTTCTAAGAACGCTCCTATTAGATATTAACAGCTAATCTTTGGCAAAGTTAAAATATTTTGCAATTTTTTGTGCCAAGATTCGAAATACAAATTTAGAAAGGAACTCCGAATTTCCGAGTCTGGAATCATTAAAAGCATTCGCAGGATTTAAGAAATCAAGTGTCCCATTCCAAACGAAAATCTTTTTACCACAGTTTTATATCAAACTCACTCTCAGAAAATAGCATGGAAAGATATTTACAGGAAGTGATAATTGCCTGAAACTCCTCGAACAATCCTCTTATACCAGAAAACAAGCTATAGCAAGATATTTTCCTTAGATTAGATATTGAAAAACAAAATTGAATGAAAAGTTTCAATCTGCCGTGAAGAAGGATTATAAAGGAAAGTAGTTTCAGGTTAAATTATTTATCTAAATGGAAAATTATTTGAAATTTATTAGACGAACAAATCTGAGCTATTTTAAAATAAATATAGTGCATAGTAGTTTAAAGCAATGCATTTAAAATAATAAAAAATAAAATAAATAAAAAATAATAAATAAAACAATAATAATAAAACAATAATAACAATAAATAAATAAAAATATCTCAAGTAATGTGATGAGCAAAAATATAAATAAACTTAGACAGGTTGCTTTGATAATAAGTACTTGTAAAAGTTACATTTCATAAATTCCCCTTCAGTTGTAGATAATTTCATGAAATAATTTTGCCACATCCTCTAGGTCTGAAAAACCAAATTTTTATTCAGTTTTGAATCTCGCATATAAAAAAATCGTTAATTACTTTTATCCTATAACTAATAACAAGTTACTACTACAATCAAACGGAATATAATTATTTTTTTTTCTTAGGCAAATAACCTCAGAGTTTTTTGTAAAGTTTGATCTTAATTCCGAATGAGATTCCTTAAAGAAAAAAAGCTCTGAAATAAAACCTCTATTCTTTTTGGTCGTAACAAAGAAATGCAATAAAAGAAGAAAGACAAAATACTTGAATTGAAATTCATGTCGTCGAAAAATTTAAATAATAAAAGCCTTACCCGACAGAGAAGGGAGCAGAACGCCCTTGCATTTTATTTCGTAATGAAAGAAAAATATTTACGATATTCTTTCTCAAACAATTTTATTGAAAAACTTATGAGGAAATATTGCACCTCTTTCTAAAGACAATTTTTACATAGAGAGCTATTATCTGTTCTCATGCTCGCCTAATGAGAGTCACACAATGAGATCACCAATTCGTTTCCACCAAGAAAGGAATGATTCTTTTTTTCTTTGTACACCCCGGTTATTATTTCCTCACTTTGAAAACTCCAGGTTGTCATTGTTTCTTCTTTATTTCTGTTGTTACTTCCCTTCCTTTTTTCATTTGCTTCCCTTTTTTCGATCCACCTTTTTTGTTCTAGTTGTGTTCCTTCACTCTAAATTTATTTCTAAGGCATTATTCTTGTCGTGGTTGCTAGCCAATACGGCAATTTGTCTTCATTCACTAGTTTCGGTATGTTTTCTTTATAGATTGGCAATTGCAGAATACTGCGTGGGAGAAAAAATATCATCCGAAAAAGTGAAGTTAGAGAATGGCTTCAGAGATGCTTCCGTAATATATTTTTGTATTCTGTTTGTTTATTTATTCATTCTCAACAGTTTTTATAGGATTTAAAACTCAGTTCGCTGCCAAGTCTTTGAGTTAATATCGATTATTATGGTTCCTGTTAACGAGAATATGAGAAGAAAATTCGAACTGAAGGAAACAACTGGACTTGTCGATTCCGTTTGTATTCCATGAAAGGTGACAATTTTCAGAAAATACTGAAAATGGTCTTTAAAGATTGCAGTCGCCTGGTATATCTGATGAAAATCAATATCCGTTTTCTAAAACACATTTATACGCATGCATTTAAATATACATGAATGTTATTGCCAATACTAACTAATTCCACTTCCTAACTCGTTTGTAATTTAATTTAAACTAGTTCTGCAAAAGAGTTGATGTCATTATAAAATAGTATACATTTAAATTTTGTATGTAAAGAATAATAGCTTTAATTATAAACAAAGAATTTTATAGTAATGATTAAAATTTATGGAACAACATAAAGGATTTCTGTAACAAAGAAAAAGTATAGAAATCTCGGAGCGAGTCTAAGTGACATTCTACAGGTTTACTGGTAAACCTACAGAGATAACTGTTAAGGCAAGCTACAGAACTCAATAGCTCTGATTTTGACTGTACATAAATCAACAGCATTTATTATCCAGTGCTTGAAAGACGGACCCTTCTTGACAAGGAAGCCATTAACAAAAGTGAAGGATATTTCAAATGACACTATTTTCCGGCACGTTGAAAGCACATGACAAATATGAAAATCAAGTAATCTTTAAGTTACGCTTTTCCCATTGCATATCAAACTTTTAGTTACGTATAATGCTGCAAAGCATTCAATTACTCATTAACATAATGCTCTTTTGCATTACATCAAAAAGCACAACAGAATGGAGGAAAACCACGGTGGGTTTGGATTGCCTGAATGAATAGCTCCATGATAGAACACTGTTCAATGATTATCCCAAGCCTTTTGGCGTATGATTCTGAGAATGGAACGCACTCGACATAGATTTTATTTCCAAATACTGCTGAAGAACAGGGCGTACAAGAATATTCCATACTTGCATGATTAACTGGAAAATTGCCTTTCAGCTGCCATAAGGAACTTTTCGAAGAAATATTAGTTGTTATAGTCAAACATTTTAATGTCCTTTTGCGAAAGATTTGGACAGTCATTTATGAAACCATTATGATTATTGGGCTTACCAGCGGCCGAGCAATAAAATCGTTGAACACTGATAGTTCTAATCTGGGTTCAATTCCAGGCAACCAAGGCTAGCTGCAGGGCGTTTTCGTGGTTTTTCCCATGTTTAACATGTATACGAGTCAGTTTCCTTTTAGAAAGTCCTTCACGAAAGTCCTTCATCCCTCCCTTTAGGCAGATAGCCTTACTGTGCCATGATCAGCTAAACTAAACGTTATGATTACTGAAAGCATTACCAATGGAATAAATTGTTACGAATTTCACATTTATTTGTCTATTTATTTAGAATTGTAATTAGATTTGCTTCAAGTTGCCTTAGCAACGCAGACGATTTTTGAAGAGAAAGCTACGTCGAAAAAGAAATAACAATAAAAATAAAAGAGCGCGTGCATTTAATGCTTAATAAATAAATATCTCGTAACATTACTGTTGCCATCCAGAAAAATCTAGAAAAATCGTGATTGTTCTACTGATAATTAAAAAAGCTAATAAAGCCGAGGTGAAACAGCTCATCTCAGTTAGTTGTTGTTGTTGCTGTTATACTTGTAGCTGTAAAAAGCGAACTGCTGTTTGTTTACTTAATGCTGTATTGATTGTAGCAATTTCGCTGTGAGATAGAACTATTTTATCTGTTTTGAACTGAGTTTTTGCTAAACGTTTGAGATATTGAGATATTGTGCGAAGATCTGTGAAGAAATATTTCAGCATTTTAATTTATTTCTTGTGGAAAGAATAAATTTTTGTTAACTTTTTAACGACTTGTGCATTCAATATATAACGAACCCATACGCACGTAATAATTTTTGGTGTCAGGAGTGGGATTTTTTTGAATGCCATTAACTAGAGCAATGGAAGAACAATTAAGGAAATTTATGGCAGCCTTTGCTGCATTTAAAGAGGAGATGAAAGCTGGTCAAGCATCTGTTAAGGATGAAATGAAGGCTGTTCAGGAATCTGTTAAAGATGAGATGAGAGCTGTTAAAGCAAGTCAAGAAGAAATGAAAACGGAAATTACTTGCATAATACAAAATAAATTTGAGGCTATGGAAGGCAGAATAGACGCGGTTGAAAATAAAGTTTCTTCTGTCAAAGAACAAATAGAAGAGAGAGTTTCTGCCGTAGAACAAGAAATCGATTACAGAGTTTCTGCTGTGAAAGAACAAATTCAAGAAAGAGTTTCTGCTGTGGAACATGGAATCGAAGGAAGAGTCTCTGCCGTCCAACACCAAATCGAAAAACAAATTGATGACAAGTTTTCTGCGGTTGCGAAAGAAGTTGATACTTTAAAGAAATTCGTAGCGACGGCAGGAAGCAATTCGGATA